>JAJTUV010000708.1:1290000-1607134 GCA_021653895.1 Mastomys natalensis
GGTGACTAGATTATTAGTTTCAGCTTCTTCAGGGGACAATGCTAACCTTGAATGCTCATTTTCCAGGCCCTATGCTGAACACACCAGCCACCTGCTTGTTTCAGGCTTTCCCTATTGACATCAGAGTAGAGCTGTACTCTTGACTCAGTTCTTCAAAGACTTGGCTGTTCTCTTCTTCTCCACCTCTGTCCTTTCTGTCTGAGCCACTCTTGCCTTCTTGACCTGGTCACCTTCCTATTCTAACTCAATCCTTTAGTTAAAGGTCTATAGATTCTGGTTGTCACATGTCACTCTTGCAGCTTGTTTCCCCCACAGGGTGTCTGCTGTCGTTCGTTCTCCATGTCTAGACTGGTGCTCTCTGGGAGTAGGAACATGCATTTGCATACACAGACACCGGGTCCCCACTGTCATTTCAGGGATCCTCAGAGCATCTCCACCCTACCAAGCCCTAGTCAGAGCTCCCTTTTCTTTAAGCACGGTGCTGAGGGTTGAACCTAGGTCATGACATTATGATAAGAAAATGTTTCAGTTCCAGCCCCCAAAGCCTTAAAAATACCAATGCAGATTTCATAACGTAATAGCAATAGTAAATTATTTTAGATGGGGTAGGGTAGTTTATAGCCATGGGAAATGCAGCGTAATTTAATCCTGCTGTTTTGGGAGACTTAGGGAGCCAGTAAGTTTTTCAAATTTACACAGGACTGTGGAAGAATAATGTGAGTATTAGATAGGAATAGGACTTTATGCATCAGATCTTTTGCTAAGCGCCTTTTCTGTTTGTTTTAAAGTATCTAATTAACGTTCATTTTCTTTTTAAACTACTTATGACGCTGGGTAGGAAGGCCTGGGAAAGAAGGCACATTTGCTACATTGTTTCAATGGAAGAATGTCTTCCAAGTTCCAGTTTAGTGACCTGCAAACAGGCTCTTGGAAGCCAGTACATTCACAATGAGTTGCTCTACTTTTGGCCTCAGCTTCTTGGCACCCAGTTTTAAAGAAAAAAGAAAGCATTCAGAATTATAGGGCTCTTCTATTTTAAATGTGTTTTTAGTAGTTTGGAATTCTTTATTATGGAGCAATTTCATATTTTTAAGAAATTAGATTAGAAAATAAATTAGAAATGCAGCAAATTAATGTCAAAACCCATAGCATAGCATAGGAGTATGGGTTTTGCAGTTAACATGTAATTACATATTAAAAGAAGAAAAAAAATGGTGGCTTATAGTAATGCTTGTTTTAATGGCTACGACTATATAATTATTTATCTGGCTGTTGTTCATCTGTGGTTTTATGTGCTTTCATATGAGAGGTAATCTTGTTGGCTGTCTCTGTAACAAAGTATCTGAGATTGACTCTTGTCTTCCTTGATTGGTTTGACTTTTGTTCCTCCTGGGAGACCCAAAATCCTCTTCATGCACAGAGCCTGTGGTGGAGAAAAACTGCTTTCCTCCTGACAAAAGAAAGAGGATCGAACTGGGATATAAAAATCCCTTCAAGGCTACCCCCCTAGTGATCCAGTGACAAGTCACTAGGCTCTCAAAGTGTCACTGCTCCAAAGCTCCACCCTGGGCACTAAGCCAATAACGTGGGAACCTGGGGGACATTCAGGATTTAAACCACTGTAAACACATCAGCACGGAAAGACTCAAGGACTGTCAGAAGCTGCTGAAATGAGGAGGAACTAAGTTTTAAAAAAGTTCTTTTTGCATGCTAATAGACACATTTCCTTCAGGACTTTTAGAAGTGTTTGGTACTGTGGTTCTTCATTTTGTAATACCAAAGTTGCTACTCTTAATGCAAGGATGGAAGACTAGTGAATTCAGTCCTAAAGATGAGAGCATTTAGTGTTTCTCTCTCCTCTCTCTCTCTCTCTCTCTCTCTCTCTCTCTCTCTCTCTCTCTCTCTGTATGGGTATTTTGCTTGTATGTATGTACCATATGCATGTTCAGTGCCCTTAGTGGCCAGAAGAGGGCCTCCAATCCCCTGGAACTAGGATTGCTGGTTGCTGTGAGCTGCCATGTGGGTTCTGGGATTCAGATTCAGGACCTCTGGAGGAGCAGCCCATCCTCTTAACCTAAATCATCTCTCCAGCCCCCAGGAGTATTTAGCTACAAAGAAAAGCTTGGGAGCAGGTGTGTCACATGGACTTTTCCTCCTTGTCTTAGAAATCAAACCTAAGTCATCTTGTGTGCTAGACAAGTACACTACCAGTACCCAAACTCCTGGATAGTAACTCTTCTAGTAACCCAGCGATACAGTGTTACAAGGGGAGGTCAAAGGCGTTCTTTTACGTCTCTCATGGCAAGGCATGCTAAATTTATACCATTAAAAACCCCACTTATGCATCATTGAGTCAATTAGAATGTTTCAAAGGTATAAAGATGACTTTTCTAATTGCCTTATTTTAGGCATGTGGACTATGGCTTCGTGGTAATGTTTAATAGTTGACCATCTGCTTTTCTGTTAATTCAATGAACAGAATATTTAAGATTTCAGTAAAGTTTATTTGTAGAAGTTTCTTTTAATGCCATATTTAAGTTTGACTGTTAGTATTAGGTTTGTGCAGTTATACCAGTGGCAGGGGATTATGGTGATGGATAAGGTTTAATGGTTTTGTAGAATTTTAAAAAGTGACTGTAAAGATTGGTTTCTGTTAATCGTATCCAGTTAAGATTCTGGAGTGTTTTTCTTGTCTTTTAAAGATTGTAATTAGGAGTAAAAAGCATTTAAAAAGTCTTAAGATGATATCAGGGAATCTATAAATTAATTGGAAGCATCAAAGCATAGTTAGAAATTTATTGCTTGATTAGATTAGCTTTTACATTTTCATAGGTTTGAGGTTAATCCTATCGTACAAGCATTATGGAAATAATAAGTCTTCAAAGCATTTTACAGGTTTTCAGTTTAGTGTTACAATTCATGAATAATCCAAAGGCACAAATGGCCTAAAACCATCTCACATGTAAGACATTGCACTAAATGCCGAAGATGTACGTGGAACCAACTCTGTTTGACCTAAAGCTTTTTCCTGGTTATCTCCCAATAGAGAAGGTTCTGGCACAATTTTTGTAAGTTCATATAAAGTATGGACTTTCAGGGAGAAATTTGAACCAAGATCTGTAATATCCCCCAAATCCAGAGAAACCTCTTTATAATCTCTTAGTTGCTGTTTTAGGGAACCCTTGGATTGGCTTTTCTCTTCCAGGTAAGGAGGAAATTTCCTTTTGCAGTCAGCTTGTATCCTAAGCAATGGACATTTTCTATGGTGGTTTTTTCTTTTCTTTTTCTTTTTTCTTTTCTTTTTCTTTTTTCTTTTTTTTGGGTGTGCTGGTCAAGTACGTGCTGGAGGAGAACTGGGTTGTTCCCAATTCTGTTTTGGCAGGAACATTGTATCAGATTCTCTATATATTAAGTCAGCAGATTTTCTCATTAATTGCAGGGCTGACAATGTAATGCCCAAGATAGATAAGACGAGCCTTTTGTGGACTCACGTGGCATTTGGTCCGTGTGTACTGCTGATCATTAAAGGCAAAAAAATATTGGCTTCCATCAGGTCTACCACTGTGAGCTGTTTAGAACCTGCGGGTACGTCAGATAACAGTGTTGGGGTTCAGAACTACCCACCGTCTTGCAATTACAGTTTCACACATTGCAGAAAACTCTTAGACAAACCCTCTGCTTCCTCCGCCAGGTTCCTTGCCTGACAGGATAGGAGTGCCACAGGTATCCGTTAGTGATGTGTCTATAGCTTTAGGGAGTTTGGGGCAATTGGACAATGGCCAGTCAACTAGAATGTTTATACTTTTACTTTTACCTGTGCTGGTTGAGGAGGAAACCCTCAAGTGACAGGAATAGGGTTGGGGAGAGAGGGTGCAGTGTGGGGGATGGGAGAGGATAGACTTCAGAGAGGTCTGAGTTTCTGTTTTATCACTTCCTGTTTGTGAGGAGCTGAGTAGCCTTCGCACTCCAGAGGGTCAAGGAGCCCTGGAATTACTTCTGCCTCCAAAGAGAACGTCATGTGTGCCTTCAAGATAGAAAGTTCTTTCGATCCCATTGTCATCTAGCCAGAAGATAAACATTTGTGAGACTGATGCAGAAGACTGGTCAGACAGACAGTCCGGACTTGATCTGAACACCACCCTCTCCAATAAAATACTTTAAGCGGTTTGTTGGTTTGTTAGATTGTAAAGCAGGGAAGATGGGTTTGCTTTCTTCCAACAATGTGTGTGTGCTTTCCCATTGATTCTGATCTGAGCTTGCCCATGGCTATTGACACGTTAGTGGAAGTAATAGAGTAGAGTCTAGTGGAGCAGGTCAGTGTGCACTGTAGTTCAGTGGTCAAGACCTCGAGGGCCACCTGATGGAGAAGTGTCTATACCAAACATATGGGTTCTTTGGAACTGGTAGCATACTGGACTGTCTTTTTCCTTCAGTGTCACTCTATACTGGTGACAGATATCTATTAGGTACAGGGCTTCTTGGGTTAGGACTGCTTGAGATAAGACTTAGAGGCCAACTGGGTCTTCATACCTGTAGCTTTTTTTTAAAAAAAGTCATCTGGATTATTTTTCTTATTTATTCATTCATTTATTTACTTATTTTTATTATTACATTCTATTTAGGTTATGTATGTGTGAGTGTATGTGTGTGAATATATGAGTGTGTATGTGAGTTTGTGTATGTGTGTGACTATGTATGAATATGTATGTATGTATGTGTGAATGAGTGTATGTGTGAGTATGTGTGTGTATGTGTGTGAGTATGTATATGTGTGTGTCTAAGTGTCTGAATGTATGTATATGTGTGTGTATATGTCTATGTGAATATGTGTGAGTGTGTATGAGTATGTACATATGAGTGAGTATGTGTTTGTGTGTGTGAGTGTATGTGTGTGTATGTATATGTGTGTATATGTGTGTGAGTATGTGTATGTATATGTGTATATGTGTGTGTGAGTATGTATATGTGTGTATATGAGTGTGTGAGTATATGTATGTATATGTGTGTGTCTGAGTGTCTGAATGTATGTATATGTGTGTATATGTCTATGTGAATATGTGTGAGTGTGTATGAGTATGTACATATGAGTGAGTATGTGTTTGTGTGTGTGAGTGTATGTGTGTGTATGTATATGTGTGTATATATGTGTGAGTATCTGTATGTATATGTGTATATGTGTGTGTGAGTATGTATATGTGTGTATATGAGTGTGTGAGTATATGTATGTATATGTGTGTGTCTGAGTGTCTGAATGTATGTATATGTGTGTATATGTCTATGTGAATATGTGTGAGTGTGTATGAGTATGTACATATGAGTGAGTATGTGTTTGTGTGTGTGAGTGTATGTGTGTGTATGTATATGTGTGTATATGTGTGTGAGTATGTGTATGTATATGTGTATATGTGTGTGTGAGTATGTATATGTGTGTATATGAGTGTGTGAGTATATGTATGTATATGTGTGTGTTTGAGTGTCTGAATGTATGTATATGTGTGTGTATATGTCTATGTGAATATGTGTATGTGTATGAGTATGTACATATGAGTGAGTATGTGTTTGTGTGTATGAGTATATGTGTGTGTATGTATATGTGTGTATATGTGTGTGTATGAGTGTGTATGTTTGTGTGTGTACACATCTGATGATTAGAGGATAATCTGTAGGAGTCAATTCTCCTCTTCCACCAAGCGGTCTTCATCTTGTTCTTACTGTTCTTTTAAACTGTTTGGCTGTGGTTCAATCTTATGTGTCTCTGCAGGTCACTGAGCCCTCTGTCAGATATTCATAGAAGTCATTTCAGTACTGCTAAGAAATACTCCTGCTTTGGGTCTGGTTAGCTTTGGTGTGTGATGTTTTTATTTACAAGTTCTTTGTAATAACAAAGTTGATAGAATTAAAAAACGTACTCAAGATGTGAGTCAATGAAAATGTTTAACAAGGGAGATGGCTAATCTGGCACTGTATCAGAGGGTGACTCGCCTATTTGTTTCCTGCTTCTATGCCTGAGTGGTAGACCATTCTGTCTTCTGTGGGGAGATAATGGAAATAGTTTGGACAGGCCTTTCAGCTGTTTGTCAGGTCCCTGAAGCAGCCTTTAAAGATCTGGTCAGTGTTTTGCACAGGCGTATTCTACCTGCTACAGCCATAATGGTCCTTTGGTTTGTCTCCTCAGTGTTCCTGGAGGTCACTGGGGTCTGCTTTGGGTGCCAGTTTTGCCACTAAAGTCTTAACCCAGTGGTTCTCGTCCTTCCTAATGCTGCATCCTTTCAATGTAGTCCCTCACATTCTGGTGACCCCACCCCCAGCCATAGAATTCTTTTTCTTGTTACTTCATAACTTTAGTTTTGCTACTGTTATGAACCATAATGTAAACATCTGATTTGCAGATGGTCTTAGTGACCCTGTGAAAGGGTCGTTCCACCCCAAAAGGGATTGTGAACTACAGGTTGAGAAATGCTGTACAGAGGAAAATCTAAGTTTGAGTACGGAGCAGTTCATGAATTGGGGACAGTAGACTTAAAGGAGGTTTAGCTTTCCAGTTTCCTGGTGTTGTGGGCAGGTATTTATAGGCAAAAGGTAGGGGTCAAATAAATTGGTTGTATTTACGAAATTGCCTGTTATGGTTTACCTTGTTGTAACACCCTAGTCATGTAATCACTCTATGGTAGTTGGATACTTACACTTGGCTGAGGTCAATTTATATTTCTGTCTAACAAAACCAGCAATGACTAGAAATGACTCCAGTCAAATTTTTCTGATTTCTTTTCTATTTGAGCAAAGTTGTGGCTATTTTTAATCTCCTTGGACAATTTTTTAAAAAATTATTTATATGCACTGGTGTTTTGCTTGCATGTGTGTCTGTGAGAGGATGTCAGATTTCCTGGAACTGCAGTTGCAGACAGTTGTGAGCTGCTACAAGGGTGCTGGGAACCGAGCCTGGGTCCTCTGGGAGAGCAACCAGTGCTCTTAACTGCTGAGCCACCTCTCCAGCCCCCTTCTTGGACAATTTTAAGGTCAGATTGTTTTCACTTTACCAGGGTTCATGGAGATGGGGGTGAGATATAGGAGGTAGGGAATGGCCTTACTGAGCAAGACAGACTTTATTCTGACCACAGAAACAGAGTAGGGCTTTGTAAGAAGGGGCAGTGGTAAAGTCAATGGGTGGCTCTCATGGCTAAGAGCAAACATGCAGCTTTGGCAGAGCCATGGCTGAAGGCAGGCCACAGGAAAGGTGGTCAGGGTACCAGAGATGGGCGATTTTCTCCAAAGTGATCCCACCAGCTTCTTACTCACAATGGGTCCTACAGGGACAAAGAGGAGAACCCGTGGGTCCAATTAAGCATCGGACTTGGAGGCTGGTTCAAGGAGAAAGTCTAGGACCCAGGACGGTGTCTTCTGATTTGCTCAGTACATTCCATGGATGGATAATGCGGCCATTGTTCAGGATAACAGAGACACTCCAGAATCAGAACAGCCTGCTAAGCTTATGACTCGCTCTCTCCTCATCCCTGCCTTTTCTGTTTTGCTTCACTGGATGTTGCTTTTATTGCCAGCACAGCCTTTCCTCTTCTCTCAGTAATTCCGTTGTCCCGAGGCTTTTATGAATTCTCTGTAGCCTTTCTCAGGGCTTGCTGTTTTATTTCAGACTACTCTCTGCTGGTCTGCCATTTACAGGTTGACTAGAATCTGCGTCTCTAACAGGAAATGGAGGAGGGGTACACCCTCTCCCTGTTCCAGAAGAGCAGGTATTGAGAGGGAAGACAGAGAGCAGCTGGGCCTGTGGGATTTCCCCTGAATGCATACTATTGGACTTTGGACGCCTTCAGCTCTGTCTCCATGGTTATGCCCCACCCCTCACAAGTTGGGAAAACATGGCAGCAATCATTCTTATTGGAATTCCTCCTATCCTAGAGAACCTTAAAGGCAGCAAGGAATAGGTCCAACACATTCATTGTGGGACAAATAAATATTACTTCTAACAGAAATGGAATGTTGTCTGCTGATTTGACCTTTCTGTGGAAGAATAAAGCTTTTCTCTTAGGAATGTTCATAATTAGTGAGTCAGATCCACATTACAAGGACACATTTCTAAAAGAATGTGTGGCCACAGGGAGTTTTCCCACTCAGTCAGTGACTCAGTCTGCAAAGAAAGAGCGTTGTGCTCAATGCTTGCAAGACAGACATGCATTTCTGCTTTTCTACGTTTATATATCATACCAAGTGTCCAAGTTCACTCTCTGGCAAGTGTGGGAACAACTAAACAATTGCATGTTTATTTAGTTGTGAAATCTTGACTTCACTTATTAATTTTTAAAATTTTTTTTTTTAACTTCACTTTAATTTTGGTCGTTTGTTGCTTGTTTTTCTTACTGATTTGAATTTTTCCTTAAAAATTTTTTCTTAACTCTTTTTTTTTTGTATGTATGATTAGATCACAGCTGGAATTAAAGTCTTGCAAAATTCAATACTACGACAAGATAAGCGACTGACCAAAGCCATGGTTGGCGACGGCTCCTTTCATATTACCTTGCTAGTGATGCAGTTGTTGAACGAAGATGAAGTAAACACGTGAGTATCGTCTTTCCTGCATATTCCTTCCTATAAAATTACTCCACTGCGAGCAAGCATAGCGAGCCCAAGGACGGAGGAGACTGAATGAAGTAGCTTCATCCCGACTATTGTGACTGCTAGTCAATGTACACAGGGCTTTTTATTTCTTATTTTATATAACATAGACTAGCCTCAAACTTGTGTGTCAGGTGTGGCCCTGGACCTTGATCTACTGGCCTCAGTTGACTTGACTGCTGAGGTTAAGACATGTTCCAGTACACTCTGGTTCAATACTCTTAATGTTATCAGTAGTATTCCTTGGTTACACAGATTTAGTGCCTACGTTAATTATCTAGAACACTTTGGTGTCTGATGCTAGAGTCGAAGCAGAGACTCTAGGTGAAGATTCAGGATCTCTGGCAGAGCAGCCCTTTCTTAGCAGCCTAGCTTACGCCTGCTGTTGCAGTAAACAGTGTCAGTACAGGCAAGAGCCCTTAGCCTGTGGCCCCGCAGGCACTTACTCGTAGCTGGTTGTCATCAGAGCTGTTACTTCCCTGGGGTGGGGTGGACAATTTCTGGCTCAGTTTGCCCCAGTCATTCACATTGCCATGGCATTCCATCCCACACCTCTGCTCCACATCCGTAAAGGTTGACTATAAGTCACTGATTACTGGAGTGGAGAATTCCTTGCTGTTTCCTATGGCATTTGATGTATTAAGTTGCTTGGACTCTTTGGAAAACTAAAGCCAGGATGAACCGAAGATTATTCCTGTTTCTGTCTCGGCCCATATGATTCCCAAGGGAATGAAGAAAAGACTTGAGTTGGGAAGAGGGTGAAGAAAAGATAGAATAAGAGAGGAAAAGAAAATACATTAGTAGTTCTCATTGGCCACATAATGACTGTGGTTAAGATCTTGATGCAGTAGACGCTTGGGTAGCAGCCAGCAGTCTTCTGATCTTTGTGAGCTTCAAGGGCAGAGAGAAGCAGAGATATTACTTGATTTATTTCAGCTTATCAATATACCAATCAGAAGAAACAAATGTTGTGATGCTTCTCAAGGAAGACAAACCAAAGATGTGCCACAGAGCGAGAACAGTCGGAAGGAGTCTCACCATGTGTGATGGATTGCTCAGTAACAATAGTTGTCCTACCTTAGCAATCGTCAGGGTTCTCTATGAGCAGAGCAGGTCAGGTGTGAGCACACCGATACCCATTCTCTGTCTATCCAGGTAGACAGAGCTGCATATGTAGAGGTCATCTATAGAACTGCCTCACATGGTTGTGAGTTTTGGTAAGTTGAGATCTATTGGGAAGATTGGGTAGGCTGGGGAGCCAGAAAAGTTTGTGTTATGGGCTAAATTTAAAGGCAGTCTGGGGATAGAATTCCTTCTGCCCCAAGTCTTTTCTCTAAGGATTTCATCTGATTTCATGAAGCCTGGCCACATCTGAAGAAGCAGAGCTGACAACTTCTAAGAGATGGTGTGATTCAAGGTGTGGCTTCTGCCTGGGCATCTAACTAGAAAATGGATGACAGTTTTTAGGGAGACATTTTTTAATGTGAATGGCTTTTAAGCACCTCTAAGTCTAACATTTTTGTCATCCCATATTGTATCGTATGTTAGGTATCTGGATTATCAGCTCCTAGTCCAGATTCATTTTTATTCTCAAAGCTTAGGATCTTGGGCTGGAGAGATGGCTCATCGGTTAAGAACACTGACCGCTCTTCCAGAGGACAATTCCCAGCACCCACATGGTGGCTCACAACCGTCTGTAATGGGATCCAATACTCTCTTCTGGTGTGTCTGAAAATATCTACAGTGTACTCATATACATGAATAAATAAATCTTAAAAAATGTCTAGCATCTTATTTTAGGGTTTAGTCAACAGATTGGATGTTGAATATACCCAACAGACATTTTTAAAATCATGAATTGGTTTTGGTAGTTATCACGTTAGGTCCTTTTGTGTCTTCACAGTGTAGAATGAAGAAGTAGAAATATTTTAGGCTAAAGCAGCTGTTGATTATTAACATAGTTGTCCTATCTTAATTTGAATATAAACTTTGGCCTGAACTCAGTTTCCGAATTCTGTTTTGTTATGGATATGTTCTTTTTTTTTTAATTTAAGAATTCTTATTTAAGTTAAAGAATAAATTTAAATTTAAAGAAGTGAGAAGATATCCCACTTTTAGAAGGATCTGATAGTCATGCTTTCCAAGACGCCCTGTCATTCCTTCTTACTCTGGATCAATAGCATCTCATTAGGTAACTACTTTGCTTTATACAGGCAGACAGCTGAAAGCTGGCACTGTTTAGGCCACCTGTTTCCTTTGCAAGGACTCTGCAGATCCATTTTTTCTGGAAAGTCTTAGTCTCTCTCTCATGGCCTGCCTTGGCTTGTAGTTTATAGTTCCATGGGACCAGATGTCTTGTATTCATTCCCTCAGATGATTGTAGGTATGTGAGAGCTCTGTGATCGTGTGCTTTGCCTCACAGAACTCAGTGAAGGACAGCATTGGATTATGAGTGCGGCTGTGTCCCACCGCCGTGAATGCAGTTAGGGACAGCTGACGTCAGAGGTAGATGTGGAGGAGCAGGAGAGCGGCTGACATCTAAAAGCAGTTCTGCAGCATTGAGTTGTCTCTACAGCATGGCTGAAGTGCAGGAATGGACTCCTTCAGAGCTTGGATGTGAAGATTGATTTAGAAATACAAAAACACTACAGAAGTCTGTATTTCACATGTATGTCTGGTGAACAGGGTGACTCAATGATGAGTTTGTTAGAAGAAAGTTGGAAAATCCTCTCCTAACTACCTGCACTCATTTCTTTTTTAAGTAATTGCTGCCCTCTAGTGAGAGTTAATTTTTTTCTCATAATAAGGTGCATCTACCAGAATTCTGTTCAAGATGGAAGTGATTGACCATTATTTAAGACCACGCAAAATTTGGTAGTATCTGACTGGAAGTATAAAGAGAAATGAAAATTTGAAACGTGAAGTGGCCATAAGTGAACATGGGCTAAACAGCTATAGCAAGCGTTTAGTTCTAGTTGGCAAATATAGTTAAACTTACACTTTATTTGAATTCAGATATAAAAAATCGTATCACAAAGAGTATTGTATTTTGAGAGAAAATGTCTGTTTCAGTTTTAGTGGAATGCTTTGCAAACAGTAAGTCCTGGTCTTTTTTTTTTTTTTTTTTTTTTAAATCTAGGACTTGGGCTGGGGACATGGTTCGGTTGGTAGATTGCTTGTCTGCTCTGTCAGACACAGCCTGGGTTTGATACTGGGCATGGTGCAGCCCTGTCACCCTAACATCTGGGAAGTGATGACAGGGTGGCCACAAGTTCAGAGCCATCCTTTGCCTCATGAGAATCTGCCCACCCCTGGAAACAAAAACAGAAGTTTAGAACATTCCTCATAGTCTAACAAAGTTCTTGTGTGTGGTAGGTTGGTTTGGAAAATATTATTAGTAAAAAATTAGTAAAAATGTAGTTGTAGTTCTTTCTCTCCCCCAGAGAGTACTGGAGATTGAATCTAGGTAGGACCTGGTACACAGTAACCAGGAGCTCACAGCTGAGCTATGTACACAGTACTTTGAGTTATTCTGGTAAGTTTTTCTTGGCTAGCAATTTATTGTTGTTGTTGGTTTTTGTTTTTTAAATTTTGAGTCAAGGTCTTATTATAATCTACTACTGTGGTCCAGGTTGGCCTCAAATTCAAATTTGCAATCCTCTTGCCTCAGCCTCCAGAGTGCAGTGTTTACAGGTGTGTACTACCACATCTGACTTAGAAGTTCTTAATGAATAATGAAATACTATCTGCTTTTACATCTTTAGTAGTAATTATAACTAGGACAGGACTTAAGTCACTTCTATAGTTATCTAAAGATTAATATTGATTTTTAACCATAGGTTAGATCTAAACTATATTTTGAACTTTAAAATAATTATTGTAACATACAATTTATCTTAAAAACATTGGATTTCTTCCCTATTTATTATTTTTTCTATTTTTTTTTATCGTGTTGCTGAAATGTCGTCTGTCCCTAGCGGTACCGATGCGCTTTTGGAATTGAAGCCAGTTGTTGAGGAGATCCTTGACGGGAGGCCCTTGACTTTGCCCTTCCGTGGGATTGACACTTTCCAAGGTCAGGTTGGCTTTGTGAAGCTGGCAGACGGAGATCACGTCAGCGCACTCCTGGAGATAGCAGGTAAGACAGACGGTGGCACACTCAGGAAACGTCGTGAGTGGTTTTGCCAGTGGCTCTCATGGGGATCTGGTGTCTTCCTATTTGGGAAGCTGTTGTAACCCCACTGCTTTGGCGTCGGTTGTGTAAGCAGTCTCTAAAAGCCTGGGAGCTTCTCTTGAGGAGACTCCTGACTCTGCAGCTTTCTAGGGAAAATACTAGACTGGATTCAAGTGTGAGCTGTAAGTCCAAGTGATCACTTTTCTTAGGAGAGTCGACAAGTAATCGTCTCGTGATCAGTATGGAAAGAATGAGAGACAATCACCGTGTTTCTATTCAGGGGCCTGTGGGAACTGCCGTCTCCATTACAGAGAGCCAATCAGTGGATTAGCCACGTTTCCATTTGTACATATCCCTCCTCCATTTTGGCTATTATTTGCTGAGGAGAATGTCTGTTTAGGAGAGTCTGAGGCCTCACATTCCTTACAGGCCACTTATAGAAGATTCATTCAATTGCAACAACGTGGGGTTGGACAGGTAGGTGAGTTTTGGGTTTGACTCGGAGACAATAGGTTGAGTGTAAGGCTGCACGCTGCACACCAGTGCTGTGTAGACTTGTCTTCTGCGGTCATGAGTGCTCACCCCTCTTTGGTCTGCAACACTATTCCTCTGTGCATGCTTTACTTTTATCTTTTGATTTTTCCCCTATCCTTATCTTTTTTCTCTCCTCTCTTTTCTTTTCTCTTCATCCTTCTTTTTTTTTTTTTTTTGGTTTTTCGAGACAGAGTTTCTCTGTGTAGCCCGGGCTGTCCTGGAACTCACTCTGTAGACCAGGCTGGCCTCGAACTCAGAAATCCACCTGCCTCTGCCTCCCAAGTGCTGGGATTAAAGGCGTGCGCCACCACCGCCCGGCTTCTCTTCATCCTTCTACCTACCTTGTTCCCACCTCTTTTAACTACTTAAAAAGTAATGTAGGAACTAAACGTCTAGTGCTAAAATGAAAGCTAAGGTTTCAAAAGATTGTTGTTATCCTTCCAGTGTCTTCCTTGGTCTGCCTCCATTTAATTTGGCCATTATCCTGAAGTTGGTTCCTTTTATTCTCTCAAAATATATGCATATTTATTTTAGTTGGTTTTAACATAATAAAAAGAATATCAAGTTGTCTGTGACCCTTTAGGACATGCTTTTACTCTTCATATTCTATTACTGCTCTGCATTAATAGTTACTTATTAAAGCATACTTTTAGTGGGAGGACGGGTGGAGTGGGAATCAGTTTTCACTGTTGGTTTTTCTTCTATGCTTTAAAGAATTTGACCTGCTCTGGAGCTGTCAGGTGTGGCTGCTGTGTCGCATGTGCATCGGTAGGTGGCAGAGAGGAGGAAGCTCATGTCTAGCTTTAGTGTTTTGAATATGAACATCTAAATGAGTTGTAGTCTAACACCCACTGAAAAAAGGGAGCCTGAAACCACCCCCAGTCTGGCACTGTGCAGGCCTGGAGAGCAGAGTATGACGGAGATGACTGCTCCCTGGTGCCATACTGTGTGAATAGAGCAGAGTACTCCTGAGAACACTCCTGAGATGACCGCAGACATGCAGAGACCCCAGACGCCACTAAGAGAGCAAGTGAGTGTTGGAGAAATGGAAGAGAAAGAGAAACAGAAGGATGTGGGTACAATGAAGAGAGGCAGAGCTGGAGACTTGAGGGTAGTGAGGAACAGCCTGATATGAGTAGCTGGAGATGCCACCTGAGACCCTGGTGGGGTCCTGGCCTGTGCTGGCACTGGGGCCCACGTCATATGGGTCCGTGGCCCTGCAGCAGCAGGGATCTGTTACCACCTAAGGCCAGGTGGATGTCCCTTGTCTGGGCTGCTGCCTGGGGACATGTTGATTTCTGAGGACTGTGCAGAACTGGCCCCACCCCTCACCTGGGCATCGTGGGAGAGCTGACCCTGCAGGCAGGAGAGAAGGTGAGGTGATACCACCTCTATCTAGCTGAAATACTCAAGAGAATGGGGTCCCTACACTTCGTGGGAGTTGCAGGTGAGCTGGCTCTGAGGATAAGAGTCAGGAAGAGCTGGCCCTACCTCTTGTTTCTCCTGCAGTTGTGTGGACGAGGGAGTGATACCCTCCTTCCCCCTTCCTCCAAACCACTGGCAGCAGGTGGGAGACCTGGACCTGGGGTCATAAGAGCAAGAAAACTGCTCCTGCCTCTCACCTGTTGCAGCACTTGCGAGAGCAGGCCCTGCATATCACCTGGGCAGCACAGTAGAGCTCACCCTGATGTGGGGGTTGAGGGTGAGCTGGTCTGGAGGGTATGAGCACAGGAGAGTTGCCCTTGCCTCTTGTCTGCTGGATGGTGGTAAGGATGAGGGAGAGACACCCTCTTCCTCTTCCTCATCCTCTGTCATCTATGGAAGACAGGAAAGTTGGTCTCAGGGTTATGAGAGTGGGAGAGCTGGCCATGTCCCCCACCAGCTGCAACACCCAGAAAGCAGGACAGCACCTTGCCTGGGCAGCAGGGTATAGCTGGCCTTGGTTGTGGTTTATGGGTGAGCCAGCCTGGAGGGACTGAGAGTGGGAGAGCCTGTGAGCTGACCAGCACAGATACCTCTCAGGCCCAGATCCAGGGCTTTGGGTTGGCTCACCCCCACATCTACCTCATAGATGAACTACTGGAGTGCATGAAGGGGCCAGTCCTACAGATCCAAAACTACAGGATCTCCATGACACAGAGCAGCAACAGGATATCCCAGAGGAGTCCCAGTGAGGTTCCAGTACAGATAGAGTAGCAGAAGTTAGACCATACCAGACCAAGGAGTCATTGCAATGAACGTTTGCAAGCAAGACTATATACGATGGGACACACTGTGACACACTACAGCGCCACACACAAGATTTTTTGTTTTCTGTGTTAGGAGGCGGTTTTCAAGGGTGAAGGGGAAGGTGAGTGGGATTGGGTTACATGATGTGAAATTCACAAAGAACCAATAAAAAATTTTAAAGAGAGAATGTGAGATTAGTGTTTTGCGAGTGTCAGTGCTGTTGTAGGTGCTCACTACTCAGACTACCTGTTACTACAGAAAGGCATGGCAGTGGTGCCATCAGTACTGTCCCGGGAAGAGCTGAAGTTTGTTTAGTTGCTATCCATTCAGGTGTATTAAACAAAGTGCTATTTATCTTTTGGTAAAAGATTTTTCTATTATTTACTTGAAAAATATTTTACATATGAGCATTTTATCCAGGTTGTGAATGTAAAATTTGCTATTGATGTTCCAGACAAATTTGTCTTAACTAAGGTTTTGATAAACTTGTTTTCCCTAAATTCATTTCTCCTAAACTCATTTCTTTTATACAATTTCAGGGTGAAGGGATTGCACTTTAGTGGGACCATTCATTACTTTAGCATAAGTAGTTGCTTGGGATATAAACTGAAAATGAAATTCTTGGTCCTCTGAGGAATAGTCACACAGAACACATAGATGAAGCACATAGATGAGCAGGTGTCATGAAAGGCAATGATTTCTTTACCTAGAGGTGGGGCTGCGCACTGTGAGGCTGCGCACTGTGAGGCTGCGCACTGTGAGGCTGCGCACTGAGGAGGCTGCGCACTGAGGAGGCTGCGCACTGAGGAGGCTGCGCACTGAGGAGGCTGCGCACTGAGGAGGCTGCGCACTGAGGAGGCTGCGCACTGAGGGTACATAGACAGAGCTTCTGCGTGGAGGACTGTAGGCTTAGATTCTTCAAAGCTACTTTATGATGGGTTCATAAATGCTTCAACCCCCTTCTAGCCCACAGTACCAACAGTCCAGTCCAATAGCAAACACCAAACATGAATCAGAAGCCAGGAGTGGCAGCAGTATCCAACAGAAACAGCAAGGCTCTGCTGAATTGGCACCAGTCAGTGGAAGTGGCCAGAATTAGCCGGAATATCCTGAGAAGTCTTTTGATGTTTCTCTCGACAAAGTGAAGACCAGCAAAGACCAGGGAAGACCAGCAAAGCCTTGCACAGCATAGAAATGCAAGAATGTCCTCAGCAAAGACCACCAAAACATCTTATGACACAACTGAGTTTTTAAAGAAACCAGAAATTTCCACTTCAGAGAACATTTTCACAGGAGATATAGCACTGAGCTGAGAGTTGAAAGTATTTACAGAACATTCTAGTTAAGTAAAATGGAGGAGGGCATTCATTCCAGCGGATGGAAGAGTATGTGCCAAGAAATCAAGATGGAATTAGGGACTTTGAAGTAGTTCAGTTCTTATTTTAAATTCTACTTACTAATATTTTCTGTGTGTGGTGCATGTGTGTCTGTCTGCCCTCTGTGTCTGAGTGTGGAACTCATGCAGCACACGTGTGGAGGACAGAGGACAGCTTTGTGGCCGTAGTTTTCTCCTTCCACTTTTACATGGGCTTTGAGAATCAAACTTAGGCCTCCAGGCTTGCATGGCCAGCACCTTTCCTGGCTAAGCCTCCTGGCCTGTAGTACAGTTTTGTTGGAATTTAAACTACAAACCTAGGAGTATCAGTAAGAGGAAATTCCTTTAATAACTGAACAAGGAAAAGTACAGAATGATTTTAGGCTAGTGGTGAAAGTTTTAAGGAGTGGACAGGAAGCTGAGAGGGGAATTTTGTGAGCTGTGTATGATGGGACGGGAGATCACTGCGAGTGTGTTTCGGATGATATTCCAGAAACTCATGCTTTCTTATTTTCTCAGTACTAGTCTAATCATGAAATGGAGAGCGGAAGCTGAGTAATGCTTGCTTGACCTTTACATGCAGAGGGGCTGGAGGCATGGATCTTGACACAGAGTATAGATGGTGCCTGATGGCGTGTTATCTAATTTCTATTAGAGAATGAAATAACATGGAGAGAGGTTAATACTGGAAGAGTGGGACAATAGGGCTGAAGGTCAGTGCTGATAGAAACCTACGAATGAGAAAGTTGTCAGGGCTAGGAATGGCCAGAGAGCCGTATGCTGAATTTTGAGAATTTAGGGGTGTTATTCTTGACAGCGATTAATGGAATATTCTTCCTTTATTTTCACAAATCAGAACAAATGATAGAAGTTCTCAGTAAGGTTACTAGAGAAAGTATCACTGTGAACAAGCCCAGGAGATGGCCTCGTGGGTACAGGCAGTTGCCACCAAGCCCAGTGGTCTGAGTGGACCCTCTTGGCTCCCATGGTAGAGGGAGAGAACCAGTTCCTGCAGGTTGTCCTCTGACCTCCATATAGTCACTGAGGCGTTTGATGGTGTGTGTGCATACACGTGCACAAATGTAAATAAATGTAAACAATAAGAGTAGATCAATTTGAAGTACCCACTTTCCTAATGGGGCATCACTTATAATGGTAACACAACTGGAAGAATGTTAAACAACAAACCTACCAAAGGACAGGCTGGACTTCTCTGGAGAGAAGATTCTAACATTGCCTTTGCTAGGTGCACTTACCAAATGCTTTCTTCAGTTTCCCTTTCTTAGACTAGACCAGACCATCAGAAAATTTCAAACCATGTCTCTGTGGATGTAATATGGCAAAGTTGCTTTCAAAATCTTTTACCTTCATGACTGAGAGAAATTTTATCTATGTATTTAAACGTAAATGTTGTTAGTTAGGTTTTAATATGTTAAGTAACCAAAAAAGCTGATTGGCATTTTCTCAATCTGTTTTGTTTTTAATCTTGTTTGGAGACAAAGTTTCATGTAGCCCAGGCTGGCCTCCTACTCACTGTGTAGTTGAGGATGGTCTTGAATGGCCACATAGGCCACTATGCCTGACGCCCAGGACAGACCCAGCTTGGTGTGTGCCAGACAAAAGTACTCTACTGAGCTATAGCCCTACTCCTGTGCCCAACTTAGTGTTTAATCTCAGTATCAGAACATTTTATTAAGCAAAGTATTTTTTTACTTGTTGAATATTGAATGTTGAACTTATGTCTTCTGAGATGGACTTGGTTTTGAGAAAAACGTAGATTTTAGTTTATTTTGCTTTAGACTGTAGGACACTTCACCCATCTTCCTGGTTTTAGTCTTCCTTTGTCTCATTTTCTTTGTTTTATGATCATCTTAGGTCCTGCTTTGGGGCAGGGTAGGACAAAGTATCTCCAAGCAACCATCTGAGCAATAACATTTAGAAGCCAACTAGGATGTAAAGCATCAGCTGGCCAGGGGAGACAGCTTGCAAGGCTGTGAGAGTAGATCAGGTCAGAATCGATGCACGCAGTCAACACACTTACTGCAGTTTTTCTGACTGAGTATTCGAGAGAAAATGCTAGGCCTAAGTCTTTTCCTTTGTAATAGAAATATCACCGGAACGTTTCTAATTAGTCATTCAGTCATTGTCCTTTTAAATAATTCAGTGGGGGCTTGCAACAAGAATTCCATCCATTTTGCTGCAAATATTCTCACAAAAATACTTTCCAGTATCGATAAAAGCTTCATTGTGTGCAGAGGAATGTGAGCTCTCACCAGCTTTCACAGGAGCAGGAGCCTGGCTGTGCTCACTGGTCATTTAGCACAGGCCGCTGCCCCTGTACTCACTCCAGATGAATTACGAGGATTTATAGTCTGAAAATTTCATTAAAGCAATACAAAAAATAGAAAATGGAAGGAGCATATTACCAGTTGTTAAACTTACTTTTTAACCTGTTGTGTGAACATTGTACTGTTGCTGGTTTGTAGTTTTACTGTGTGCTTAGAAGAAATCTAGGTATTTTAATAGTCATGGGAGATTTTCATTTATTTATGCATTGAAGCAGATGATTTTGTTTATGTTGTTGTTTTGAGAAAAGTTTTTGTTCTGTAGCCCCACCTGTTACTCTGTAACCTGGGCTAGCCTTGAGCTTGAAGCAGTCCTCCTGTCTTAGCTTCCCAGCTGCGGACATTGTGTGTGAGTGCCACCGTGTCAGCTGTAAGGATTAGGTACTGCACTGCATTTATGGCAGTGTTCATGTAGTCAGAATGTAGACAGTTTTTAGTATTTTATCTCTTCATATTCATTGCATTACTTTTTTGGCATCGGGAGTTGAGTATGGGCATTCCAAGTATATTTCCCTCGCTGAATTCTATCCACAGTCTCTAGATTTTATTTTAAAGGAATTCTTCAGGGTCAGGCTTCCGAAGACCAACAGCGTCTTTGTTGGGATCTCTCTCTGGTCTCCCCTTAGTTCCCTGACCCCTTTGAAAGAAGCCAGGGAAGACACACAGGTAGATAAGGCTTGTTGCAGAGTAATATGAAGCACTCTGGACAGCAGAGTGGCCAGTGGCCAAAGGGGCGACCGACCTATCTACATGCCAGGCCGATTTCTTGAGGGGCATTTCCCTACCTGAGTGATTGACTCTGTTATGTACAGTCAATGGCTCTTCATCAGATACTGTGCTAAATAGTGACCTTATAAGGTTTAGGGCTTATGAAGCCAGGTTTAGTTAGTTATCCATGACCTTCAGGGAAATTCAGGATGTCATATCTCCTCCCAGGGCTAGAGATAACTCAGGTCTCATTCCTCTAACAAGAATTAGAATCCTGGAGTTCAAGTCTTTGTTTGTACAGGTTGTAGATTATAAGACAAGGGTATACACCCTAATACCTTCTAAGCCTGCGCACATCTGACTAGTTACCTAATGGTATCAATACAATAATTTAAAATTTGTTTTTAAATTGTATCTTAACTTTTTCCAAATGGTATATTCTAACTTTCATAAGAATAAACTTCATCTAGCAGGATATTATTTTAAAACTTTGTTATAAACTACGTGTGTGTATGTCTATATGTCTATGTAGGAATATTAAATGTTTGCCTGGTACAATGGAGGCAGAGCTAGTCAGACTTAGTGGAAAGCAGGAAAATTTATAATGAATGTAAATAATGTGACTTATCTCACTTTAATTGGGAGAAGTCCTAGTTCTCAAGTTAAACTCTTAAAACATTACATAGTTATTATAAAAAGCAGATGACTTAGGTGCTACTATTTGAACTTATTACTGAAGATTATCAGATTAAGGGATGTGAAGACACTGAGTTGAGCCCGATCCAGCCTTGGGTGAAGGCATGGCTTAGAAGCCTGGACAACACAGTGGGACCTTGTTTGAAAAAGAAGTGCCTTAAAAGTCCAGTGTATAAAATTGGGAGACATTCTTGTATGCATTTAAACATAGAGTCTAAATTAATGAGCTTTATCCATTGGTGGAATTTATGGTATCATGCCCTAAAATATTTTGTGTGTGTGTGTATGTTCATGTGTCGTGCACATGTGTTTATGGTGTGTGTGTGTAGATTAGAGTTCTGTGTTCTGCGCCTTCTTTAGTGATTCTCTGCTTTAACATTGACCCGGAGCTCACTGATTTGGCTACGCTGGTTGGCAGGAGCTCTCCAGGGCCCCACCTACCTCTACCCAGCCAACACTGGGGGTGCTGGTGTGCACTGTTATGCTGGCTTT
Organism: Mastomys natalensis; assembly: GCA_021653895.1. NCBI lineage: Eukaryota > Metazoa > Chordata > Mammalia > Rodentia > Muridae > Mastomys > Mastomys natalensis. Next base: position 1,311,182 of record JAJTUV010000708.1, read on the forward strand.
CCTCATGGATGCTGGGGACCTGAACTCACAGTCTCATGCTTGTGGGGCAAGCACCTTACCCACTGAGCCATCTCTCCAGTCCATACCCTAAAACATCTTATTTATTTATTATAATGATTATTTTTATTTTATGTATATGGGTGTTTTGCCTGCATGTATGTCTCTGCACCATGTGTGTGCCTGGTACGCATGGAGACCAGAAGAAAGCATCCTGTCCCCTGGAACTGGAGTTACGTATGGTTGTGAGCCACCATGTGGGTGCTGGGAACTGTACCTGGGTCCTCTTGAAGAGCGCCAGTGCTCTTAACCACTGAGTTAAGAGGCATTTTAAACTAAGGACCAAATCTGTTACTCTCTGACCTCCTGCCCTTCCTTTAAGAAGTTTATAAACTTAAGAAGAATTTTCTAACCATCCCAGGAAGCAGGTTGTCTGGCTTACATTTGAGATGATGTCTTTCCTTACTCCTGAAGGAAAGGAATGGTGTTTTCTCTGAAGGCACAGGGACACAGTAAGACCTTGCTAAGTTCTCTCAGCCTGACATTATCAGATCTAAATTTTGATATAATTGTTCTTTTCTATAACTATCCACTTAAACCCACCTTAAAAAAAATCACACAGGTTTACCTGGTTTTGGGAGGAGTTGGAAAGAGCATGGTCCTCTTATAAGTTCTTATGAAGGGTCCCAAGGCACATAAAACTTCTACTAAATAAAATTGTGCATATTTTCTCATTACTTTGTCTTTTGTTATAGAATTTTGAGCCCTCAACATAATAAAGTAAATGATGTCCCCTTCCCTGTCAGCCTTTAATTACACAAGAAAATATGCTATGAATTCTTTTTGTTCTTCTAATGTGAGTGGTTATTTTGTGAAGGTGGGATGAAGGGCAGAGCTCATCTTTGCAATTCGGATAAAGGGGCGGAGCTCATCTTTGTAGGCGGGGTGAAGGGGCGGAGCTCATCTTTGTAGGCGGGGTGAAGGGGCGGAGCTCATCTTTGCAGGTGGGGTGAAGGGGCGGAGCTCATCTTTGTAGGCGGGGTGAAGGGGCGGAGCTCATCTTTGTAGGCGGGGTGAAGGGGCGGAGCTCATCTTTGCAGGTGGGGTGAAGGGGCGGAGCTCATCTTTGTAGGCGGGGTGAAGGGGCGGAGCTCATCTTTGCAGGTGCGGTGAAGGGCCGGGGCCCATCTTTGCATTCTTGAACCTGTGTGTTTATGGTGGGAGCTCCTGGAGAGATGTCAATTGTTTCACCTCAGGGGCTCTGGTTCACATCTTCCTACCTTCATCTTGTTTTCCAGAAACAGCACTATCTCCTTTCCTATCATGATCCTGTAGCCTTAGGGATTATGAAGATGCAGAAAACTGAATTTGTATGACATTTCTTTGTCGCGTCCACTTCGCCGATAAGAAGACGCGGCAAACAGGATTCTTCTGACAGCACTCTTTATTATTCCGCTCTGTTCCAAGATGGAGAAGGACCCCGAGCTCGAGGAGCTCGTCACTTATATAGGGCTCGGTATGGCGTGTGCGCCCCTCATTGGTGCTTCAGCGTAAGCCAATCAGAGGGAAACAGCTTGCAAGATCTAGTGGACAACTGCGCATGCGTTACTCTCGAGAGTAACCAGGAAGCAGGGAACCGGCGCCATCTTCCAATGGCGGAACGGCCCCCGACATCAGCGTTACTCTCGAGAGCAACCAGGAAGCAGGGAACCGGCGCCATCTTCCGATGGCGGAACGGCTCCCGACATCTCCCCCTTTACTTTATATTAAAATGTCAAACAGATGTACCACTACGTCACTGATCAGCCAAAAGCCTCCTCAACTTCCGGCGTTCGAAGTGACCGTGTGGGCGAGACTCTGTACACCTTTATCCCGTGCAATGGGAACACGAGCCCTGGGAGATGTACAGATCCGCTCGACCGCACTCTGGTGCAATGGGAACCTGAGCCCTCAGAGATGTCTAGTCAGAGCAGAGTCTCAATGTCTGAGCATATTAAGCCAAGTTTGGGGGGATGCTCCCTGTTCTACCGCAAGTAAAGCCTGCGCGATGACCACTTTGTTTTGTCGCTGTTGTCTTTTCAGTTTGTTAAGCATCCAAAGAGAGAGCACTAGTCCACCAGCCAATAGTATACCAAATCGGGTAGAATTAGTTTGAATAATAGCCAATCGTAACCTTCTCATGGTCTCATCAAATTTTGTCAGCCAATTATATTACAATAAATGAGAAAGTACTTTTGAGAGATTGGCTGCCCTCGTGAAATTATCATATTGGACGGATGTAACACACAAGCCAGGGAATTTCGTTTTACACCCTAATTGAGCCAATTGCCACAATATATCTATTGACTATCATCAAGCCACCTTTCCATTGGGTATTTAAAGAGGCTTGTGTATCAATAGCTTGAGTAAGGGAAGATGACAAATTATTTAAAGTGTTAACAGTGGCCACTTGTCCCGACAGGGCCAATGAGGAAACAGTCAAGGAGGCAGCAACTGCAGGAGTGGCTATGATGGCCACAATAACAGCCGTAATACTAAAATCGCGCTTTTGTCCAAACAAGGTTAATGAACTATGCATGACCAGCATAGGTCTCAGGAACGTTGCCATAATTTCCCATCTCAGCTGCGGTTGTGGTGGTGGGTGTGTGGTCGCACATAACAGCATCAGACTCAGCAGCCATAGGATCAGGCTCAGGGGGCTTCCCATCCTGTTTTACCAGTCGGGTCAATCGTGCCGGGACCCAAATCGGATTGTCTTGATCCTGCGGGAAAACACAAATAGCTCCCCTGGATCGTATTAATACTGGATCCGGGCCTTTCCATATATTATTAATGACATCTTTCCATCTAACTTCTTCTCGCAAAGAACTGGGGGAGGCATGTCTGTCTGCTGCGGATTTGCCAGCAGAATCCAAATTTAAAAAATTTAAGGTAAATAAGGCCAGGGAGGTGGAGATCTTAGGTCCTTTGCCAGGGCCTATCCCCCTTTCTGTTTTTGTAATGTCACTTTGAGGGTGCCATTGGCACGCTCCACAATTCCTTGTGCTTGCGGATTATATGGCAGGCCAGTAGTATGGCGTACACCCATCCGTAGACAAAATTGTTGGAAAGTCTTAGATGTATAGGCTGGGCCATTATCTGTCTTTAACTGTTGGGGTTTCCCCCAAGCTGCCCATGCCTCTAAGCAGTGGGTAATTACATTAGCCACCTTTTCCCCTGACAGAGGTGTGGCATGAATGATGCCAGAATAGGTATCTATGGAAACATGAACATATTTTAGTTTACCAAATGAAGGAATATGAGTAACGTCCATTTGCCAAAGGTGTAATGGTAAAAGTCCTCGAGGATTCACTCCCAAGGACGGTGAAGGTCTAAACTCTGCACAACCCGTGCATTTAAGAACAATATCTCGGGCTTGCGAACGAGACAATTTAAATTTGATTTTAAGAGTATTTGCTGGTACATGATATAATTGATGAAATTCTGTGGCTAACTGAATAGGATCTCGAGTTAGCATAACTTGTCTGGTGGCTCTATCTGCCAATTCATTAGCGGCGGCCATAGGTCCAGGTAATAGAGAATGTGCTCGTATATGAACAATGCAGAAGGGATGTATCCTACCTCTAATGATATGCTGAATCTCAGAAAACAAGTGGGCTACAGTACTTTTAGATTGAATGATACCCACTGTTTCTAATATTTGAACTGCTTTTACTACATAATGGGAATCTGAAATTATATTTAGGGGTTGATCAAATCGTTTTAAAACCACTGCAATCATTGCACATTCCACTAATTGAGGAGAGGTATAATTAAAAGAAATCTTAACAATCTTACCTTCAGCAACGTAACTTCCTATTCCAGTATTAGATCCATCTGTATAAACATCTATTGCATTTTCAATGGGTTTAACTTTGGTCATGCTTGGAAAAATAACAGCATTATTTAAAACAAATTGTAACAGAGGATGTTTTGGGAAATGATTATCAATGGTGCCCGAATACGAGCATCTTAAAATAGCCCATACATCAATAGTAGAACACAGCACTTGTATCTGATGTGCTGTATATGGAACAATAAGAGAATCTGGGGGAACACCAAAATGAATTATAGCTTGTTGGATACCTCTTAGGGCCAGATCACCAACTGAGGTAGGATAATGACCCAACACCTTTCCTGGAGAAATATGGGGATGTATCCAAAGTAACGGACCATTTTGCCATAATACCGCAGTAGGTTGTTGTGGGGAAGGTATAATACATAACTGATAGGGAGCACTTAAATCAAAACGAACAAGCATGGCATTTTTAAGAGACTCTTCTACCATATCTAATACTTTGGCTGCCTCGGAAGTCAAAATGCGAGGGGAGGTAATAGCGGCCTCACCTTCAAGAATAGTAAATAATGGCTTTAATTCAGAGGTGGACAATTTCAAGAAAGGCCGCACCCAATTTATATCTCCCAATAATTTTTGAAAGTCGTTTAATGTTTGCAAGTTGTCCCTCCTGATTGTCAATTTTTGTGGCTTAACTATTAATGGGGTTATGATAGTGCCTAGAAAACTACCTAAAGCTCCCTCTTGTACCTTCTCAGGGGCTATAAACAAATTTTTGGTTTTTAAGGTTTTAGACAGGACTAAAAATGCCTCTTGTAGGAGCTCTTTATCAGAATAACACAATAAAATGTCGTCCATATAATGAACAACTCTAATCTTTTTAAACTGTTGTCTGATAGGCTGAATAGCAGCCGCCACATATAATTGACATATAGTGGGACTATTGGCCATCCCCTGGGGGAGCACTTTCCACTGAAATCTAATGTCAGGTTCCTCGTGATTTATACTTGGTAATGTAAAGGCAAATCTTTCTCGATCCCTTTCATGTAGTGGGATGGAGAAAAAACAATCTTTAATATCTATAATTATAATATGCCAATTTTTGGGTAGGGCTGACAACAAGGGTAAACCTCTTTGAATCGAGCCCATAATTTGCATTTGTTGATTTATGGCTCTCAAATCATGTAATAATCTCCATTTTCCAGATTTTTTCTTTATAACAAAAATTGGGGTATTCCAAGGGGAATAAGACTGTTCTAGATGTCCAGCAAGCAACTGTTCCTGCACTAGATTTTTTGCAGCAAGGAGCTTTTCGGAGGTTAACGGCCATTGTGGAACCCATACCGGGCCCTCCTTTTTCCAAGGTATGGGAATGGTCTCCTCAATGGCCCCTACGAAAAACCCAGTCCGGTTCGATCACTCTTCAAAGCTACGGTAATCGGACTAGTTCGTCCCTGCAAATATTTTCCTAATCCTTTTCCGGGCACGCTGCCCATCTCCTCCATCATCTTTTGGCTCTGACTGGAATAATCATTGGTCAATCTATAATTTAACTGTTTCAAAATTTTGAGATCTCCCAAAATCGAGTCATTATCTCCAGAGGACGTCTCCCCTTCGGAGGATAACTCGGCCCTGGGTTCTCGAAATCGCGCTAAACTCGGATATATCCTTGACGATTTTTTCTCTTTTAAGCCTGGCTTTAAGTTTTTCTTTTTCTTACTAATTCTTTCTCTTTCTATCTTCTTCTGTGATTTCTCTTTCCCTTTTGTATCCCCTTTCTTTTCTGCTTCTGATAGACTGTCTTGGTGGTCATCTAAAAGTTTTTGTCCTTCTTTCACTTGCTTTTCGCATCTCTCATCTGCTATACAGGATTTTACTAGTTTAAATAATGGCCACGTACCCGGTCGCAATCCCCCCTTTTCCTTCTCCACAGTTAGATCTCTCCCTAATTTTGTCCAAGACCCTATAGTCAGGGACCCAGTAGTAATGAACCATGGAGCGATCCTATCAACCTCCTTTAGGAAATCTACGATGACCTTATCTGGAACCTTCAAATGTCTTCCCCGAAGCAGTGCCCGCACCGCTTCAGACATAGGTTTCAGTTGCTGATTTCCCATACTTCCTTTCTCTACAGGAGCGGGAGTGCCTGCTCAGTTACCTACCTGAGACTTACAGCTAGCTATTCGATATTACAGAAAGGGTACGTGCAGATCTTGTCTTTTTTCCCACAATTCAGACAAAAACAGCAGAACAAGCCGAAAATGAAAGCGAGCAATATAATCAGAATGACCCACACAAAACCAACCATACCTTGCAGAAAAGCGCCTAGGCTCCTAACGCCGTCAGTTCTGAAACCTCTCCCGACGAGCAGTCCGGGGTCCTTCGAGTCGTTCCTTCGCCCGGGGTTCGGCCGTTCCCGGGTTTCCGGCACCACTTTGTCGCGCCCACTTCGCCGATAAGAAGACGCGGCAAACAGGATTCTTCTGACAGCACTCTTTATTATTCCGCTCTGTTCCAAGATGGAGAAGGACCCCGAGCTCGAGGAGCTCGTCACTTATATAGGGCTCGGTATGGCGTGTGCGCCCCTCATTGGTGCTTCAGCGTAAGCCAATCAGAGGGAAACAGCTTGCAAGATCTAGTGGACAACTGCGCATGCGTTACTCTCGAGAGTAACCAGGAAGCAGGGAACCGGCGCCATCTTCCAATGGCGGAACGGCCCCCGACATCAGCGTTACTCTCGAGAGCAACCAGGAAGCAGGGAACCGGCGCCATCTTCCGATGGCGGAACGGCTCCCGACATTTCTTTACATGTACAGTGACGAAATTGCTCTGAAAAGCTTTTTGCATAGAAATGGATATGGAATTTTATTCATTTTGAAGCTAAATGCAATTTTGTTAAGAAGGTTATTAGATTGAGAGATTGATAAAACTTCAGCTTGTTGGAATTACAATAGTCTTTGCATATTTTTGTTCAGAATGAGAAAAGTGCCTTTGGTTAGCATGATAAATGATTCCACGTACATTTATCTCATGAAATAGAAAATGGAATGCTTTAGAATGCTCATTTGAGCATTATGATTTCTCTAATTTAACTGCCATTTTCCCCAAGATGGAGAGGACAAACTGTATTTCTGGTTTTTTGTAAGGAATTTGTTGCATTCCCAGCATTTCTGGGCCTCCTTAGGCTGCTGTGTTACTGGTGGAAGGTTTCCAAATGCAGGCTGCTGGTCTCTCAGGAGCTCGCCGACCCTTCACCTTATGGCCTGCATTGGGCTCTTTTGGGACAGAATAACTTTGCTGCCCTTCCTTTCATGTCCATGCTCCCTGTCCTGAGCCTGGGACTGGCATACCTCACTTTCATTTCTGCCTGTTGGCATGTATCATTCTCCGTGGGTCCTTTCTTCCCTTGTTTCTCTCTTAACCTTTCTCTGTCTCCTCTTTCATTTACTTGGTTTTTCAATTGGACCTATAAATGAAGATTCATTGTATTTACTTTGTTTTGTATGTGTGTGTGCTTTGAATGTGTATATGTATACCTTGTGTGCAAGTCCCTCTGGAGCCCAGAAGAGGGTGCTGTTTTCACTGTTCCTGGAGTTATGCTTCGGATGTGGGATGTGGGTGCTGGGAACTGCACCTGGGTCCTCTGCAAGAGCAGCAAGTGCTCTTAACCTCTGAGCTGTTTCTCCAGCCCCTCTCATCACACAATTATCAATTCATTTAGTTTTAGTAAAACTGTGAAGTGGGGCTTATTCCCCCATCTCCACTGGCTTATCTGATAGACAAAAATGAGGTTAACTTACTTGTTGATAAGTGGCAGAGCCATCATATGCATCCAGGCAGTTTGACCAGATTCTGTTCTGGATAAATTGTATGAAAACTTGTCAGTTTGTAAATTAGCTGCTGGGCTTCTCAGACATTTTCTGAGAATATCTCCTACCTTCTTGGCTTAGCTGAAAGCCAGCTTTTTATCTGAAATGGTAGTTTCTGTTGATGGGGAGGCTATGTATTTCACAAAACCCATCATATCCAGACACCAGTGACAGAGGTGTTACTGCAGTCCTCTGGTCTTGTCCTGACCTCACAGGAATATTTCCTCATTGGTATTTCATGGCATCTGGCTTTGTAATTACCCTTGCCCCTTTCTATAGTCACCTTGGCGTTCCATTCATTTATTGAAACCTGATGTTTCTTAACCTGTACTGTAATTCCTGCTTGCTTCTGTAACAGAACACAGACTGCCTGAGATTGCGGGCTATGATGGTTTTACATATTTGGCCCAGGGAGTGGCAATATTAGTAGGTGTAACCTCGTTGGAGTAAGTGTGGCTTTGTTGGAGTAGGTGTGTCACTGTGGGCATGGTCTTTAAGACCCACATCCTAGCTGTCTGGAGGTCAATCGTCTCCTAGCAGCCTTCAGATGAAGATATAGAACTCTCAGCTCCTCCTGCACCATGCCTGCCTGGATGCTGTCATGTTCCTACCTTGATGATAATGGACAGAACCTCTGAACCTGTAAGCCAGCCCCAGTTAAATGCTGCCCTTATAAGAGTTGCCTTGGTCATGGTGTCTGTTCACAGCAATAAACCCCTAACTAAGACACTGGCCCAGGGTGAGCTTTGGAGACGATCAGAACATAAGCCACTCACCTCTCAGCTCTTCTCTTCCTTTCCTTGTGTAGAAACTCACCTTCAGCTCCTGACATGAGAAGAGCTGGTGTGTATGAGATGGCCATCACAATACTTGGCACATATATGCTGTTAAATGGCTGGTGGCTATGGCATTAGTGATAAACACACTGCCCCTGACAATACAGCGTGGCACTACTTTCCTACTGGTGCATTGATGTCTTTGACTCTTAGAATAAAAGGCATCAACTGTGGCTTAGTCCCTTTAGCCATGCTCCAATCTGCCAATCCCAACCTGGATTTTGCTCAGCTAGTTTAATCCTGTTTTTAGTTATTGTGTATCTTCAACCTTTTAATCATCCCTTTTCTCTCAGCATTATTAACCTGACAGCATCTTTTCCCGTGAGCACTGTATCATTCTCGTCTAGTTTGTTTATTTCAGTGAGCACTGTATCATTCTCCTCTAGTTTGTTTATTTCAGAATGGCCTGTTTCTAATTCTTTACTCTTACTTGCCCTCCCTGAGGAGTAGGGTGCACCTACACTATCACCAAGCCATGTCTCCTGCCATTGATTGTTTGTTGTTTTTTAACCTTTGTTTAAACCTTGAAGCTTCCTAACCATTGTTGCTTAGAAAAACGAACTCTGACCCTCCTAACATGAGCTAACAAGTGGAATTTCTGATCTTTGTGCCAGTAAAGCACGGACCATGGGGCCTCCAGTGTCTCTGAATTTGCAGCCCTAGGGATAAGCTACCACCAAGGTCTGGTCAGAGATTTTTATTTGAAAGTCTCACCCACATTTTTTTGTTTGTTTTTATTGGATATTTATTTACATTTCAGATGTCATCCCCTTTCCCCATCCCTCCCCAGAAGCCCCTATCCTAGCCCCGCTCCTCCTTCTTACTTGTTTTTTCTTTATTAGTATTTAAGTTAATATACAAAGTACTGGGTTTTATTGCAGCATCCTCATACATGTGTCATTAGAGTTCTGATTTGTTTCCCTCTGCCTTTTTCCATTCTTCCTCCAGCTAGTTTCCTCATCTGATTTCCTGTCACATGTATTCCATCACCCTCCCTCCTCATCCTTTTTTTTTTTTTTTATTAGTAACTTGTTTTAAAAATGTTAATCAAAGGCTTTATAAGTTTGGAAATGCTCAATAACAAGATGCTCATACAATCAGAAGTGTAACCCAATACCCAACCTAGATATACCAGCTATCTTTGACTGGTGGAGACATGCAAACATCTGCCTCCATGTTCCCCTCCCCGATCTCCTAGCTCCTCCTCTCCTCCTCCTTCTTTCCTTACTCCTCTTCTTCCTTACCTTACTCCTCCCACCTTAGCTCCTCCTACATATCACTCTTCCTGTTAAAATAAAACTTTTCTCTCAAAATACAATTAGAGCATAACTATACCAATTTGTATTAGTAAGGTACAAGATTGACCTAATACCCAGTCCAACATTTTGTTGACTAACCAGAACCTCTGTCATCTCTCCTAACTAAAAGACTTAGTTCTGAAACTGGCTTTTTTCTTGGCTTTAGAATGAATATCAGCTGAAATCATCCTCTCAAATCTTTTCTCTCAAAGTAAAAAGCTGGGATTGGCTATGAGACTATAAGTCTTCAACCCCATCAGAAATCCAGAATGACTGAATTAACTGAAATTATGTCACCCACATATTTTTAGTAGTAGCTGACGAGGCTATGAAGATGGTCTGATAGGTAACGTGTAAATTAAAACCATGTGGCTTCCACCCTCTAGACATGAGTGTCCCAGGTCCTTGCTTAGGAACAGAACAGGGCACAGTGTTTGTAGTGCAGTGTGTTTGGCTTGACCGTCTTCTAGGGCCACATGTTTATCTACTTGAATCTGCTGACTTTTCTAAAGTACGTTCCTGCTGTGGCTATCCTCTTGCTCCTGAAGACTTATGTGTGAGGATTGCAGTGTGGCTTTGGGAAGTGGCTGGGGTGGGGACCAAGCTCCCCTGGCCACAGTGCAACCAGACGTCCCTGCTGATGCTGTCATATTGCCCTATCTAACGGATGTTCTGGATTTACTTACATGACAGTGCACACAGGTCCTTCCTTAATCGTTCCTGGTGTCTGGGACTTCCACTTTTTTCATTCCCCTGCCTCCATCTCTGTTTCCATGTGAGCTTCTCTCTCTCTCTTTTTCATCATCAAGTGTCTATGTTTTTGGATTTCTGAATCTGTCTCTCTTTCTCTTAATAGTGCTTCTCCTTTTGTAGGGGCATCTTGGTGAATCTCCCATGATCCATAAAGCCCAATGTTATTCTAGACACGTGACCATCAGCTGCTGTGCATTTGGTCCCTCTCTCCTCTTTCTTGTCCTGGTTGCTTCGTCTGGGTTGCAGCTCTGCCATCTCTTTCTAGTGGTTGCCTCTTTGGTGATTCTGTATTGTTTTCCTGAAGTACAAAGCTTATCTCTTTGATTATTCCACTTAGAAGAACTTATCAGCTGTGAGCTGTGGCCCATTCTTCTTTACTGTGGCATCCAGAGTCTCAGCCATTTGACTGTTCCCTGCAGGCTCAGCCATAGTTTTTATGTCTCCCCACTGCCCCTCTGGTATGTACAAACTGCTTTTACACTGTGACACGTTGGGTGTGCTGTGCCTTAGTCAACAGGGCTACTGTCACCTGGAATAGAAGACCTTTACATTTACATTCCTCACCTGATCACATGGCCGTCACATTTTTTAAAATTCATTTTAGTTATAGTAAAGTCACATGAAATTTACCACTTTAACTATCTTTAAGAACCCTGCAACTGAGTAGTGTCAAGTTGGTTAATATTACTATGTAAGCAGTCTCTAGACATTTCTTCATTTAGCAAAACTGAAACCCAGGATCTAGTAAATATTTTCCCCACTAGCCCCAGCAGCAGCCTCTGTCCTTCTGTGCCTGGAGACCTGGCTATGGTTGTGATTTCCTCATAGGAAAGAAATCGCATAGTATTTGCCCTTTTAAAGACATTTTTAAAAGTCAGTTCGATGTGAATGTCATACCTTGTACCCCAGTTCCACTCATTTCCCAGTCCTCCTTTATTTGTCCTCCACTCCTGTACCCCCCTCCCCCTGTGCAAAGGAAATAAAAATTAAAATTAAAAAAAAATCTTGCCGTGTCACACAGCACACCTTTTTGCCCAGCTTTGTTTGGAAATGTTCATTGCACTGAGCCTTGGGTCTGGTTCGAAGCCTCTGGCCTTTGCTACACCATCAATACTGGGCCCTCACTGGGACGCCTCTTGGGTATCCTGTTGTTACCCCAAGTCTTGGAAATCCTAAAGCTTTGCTTCTGCAGGACAGGCCCCTTCATGGGTCCAGCAGTTTATAGATGAGGTAGATGTTTGGGTGGGCCAACTCAAAACCCTGGGTCTGGGCCTGTGTGGTAGCTGAGATGGTCAGCCTGCCAGCTTTTTTGCTGCCCATGCCACTGGGACTAGCTCTCCTGTGTCACTCAGGCGAGGGGCGGGACCAGCTCTCCTGTGCCCATGTCATTGCTGGTACCACCGTATGTCTGGTGGCTGGTGAGTGGCAGGGCCAGCTCAATTCAACCTTCTCCCATCAACATGGCTGTAGGTGTCAGCCCAGACTGTAGACCTGCATGGCATTTGGTGGTAATATGGGCCACAGACATGAACACAAATCCCTGCTGTGGTAGGGCCACAGAGTCAGACATGGCCCCTGGTGGCAGCATGGCCCGGACATCACCATGGCCTCAGATGGCAGCCCTGGGCTCGCACATCAGCCTCTTTCTCACCACTACTGGGTGTCCAGGACCACCTCTCTTCATAGAGCAGGACCCGGTCTTCTGCTTCCCTCCTATCTCTCTACCACACAGACAGGGTTTCTCTGTGTAGCCCTGGCTATCCTGGAACTCACTCTGTAGACCAGGCTAGCCTTGAACTCAGACATCCGCCTGCCTCTGCCTCCCAAGTGCTGGGATTAAAGGCGTGTGCCACCACTGCCCAGTGCACTTGCTTGTTTGAATGGTGACTACTCATCCACCTGTGTTCCAAGGTCGGGGGTGGGCCTCTGGCTCCAGTATTTGCCTTTTATGGCTGGCCTGTTTCACTTAGTATCCTTTTGTGTGTCTCCTGTGTGTGCAAGTGTTTGTAGATGACTCCTGTAGAAAGCATCATAGTATATTCCATTTGCTATTTAGAATCTTTCTCAGCCAAAGTAATATTACTTTAAAGGTATTTTTCATCTCTGTGTCCACAGAGCCGGACACTTAAAATTCAGTAAACATATTGTAGTAGATAAATCAACGTAAACATGTTCTGTAAACGTAAAGGTGTAACTGGACATTTAACATTTTACCTTAGGCATACTCTCTTCTCTCATTTATACCTGTGCCTCAGTCTTTGCCTAAGAACTAAGTCCATTCTAGGAGTCCTAGAGTGTCCTAAGGATCATGTATCAGAAATCTCCCTGACTTTTCCCTTGAGCTTGTTGACTGTAAGGATGACAAGGTGACCAACTTTGATCAACTTGCTGAGGTTTAGAATCACCATGGTAACAAACCTCTGGGCATGTGTAGTGGTTGGAATGGGACGGTCCCCATAGGGTCATTTATTTGAACACTTGGTTACCTGTTGGTCTTGCTGTTTGGGAATGCTTAGGAGGTGTGGCTTTTCTGGAGGAAGTACTTTACTGGCATTGGGCTTTGAGAATTTGAAGACCCACCCTTCCCAGTTTGCTCTCTGCTTCCTAGTTGTGGTTAAAGATGTGAACTCCCAGTTGTTCCTGCTGCATGCCTGACTACTGCCACACTTCCCCACCGAGATGAGGTGGTGTTGGAGATGTAAGCCCACGTAAAGTCTTCCTTCTGTAAGTGCCCTGGTCATAGTGTTCTATCACAGCTACAGGAAAGTAAGTAAAACAGTGTATCTGTGAGGGATTTTATATCTTGGGCTGATGGAGGTGGAGCAGCTTTCTCTGAGTATGGGTGGTACCATCCCATGGACTGAGGTCCTAGGCTGGATAAAAGCAGAAAGTTAGCTTGGCTCAGGCATCCATCTCTCTGCTTCCTGACTGTGCACTGTGACCAGCTGCCTCCAGCTCTTGCTGCCCTGACCTCACCGCAGTGATGACCTGCACCCTCCAACCGGGAGCTAAAATAAGCCCTTCTGTTCTGTTCTAAAATGTGGCCTCTGTCACAATAAGACAAGTGACCAACACAAAGACTGAGAGAGAGAGTTTATTACAGTTTCTACCAACAGAGTTGTGCATGTCCAAGAACACAAGCCGAGAACAACAGGTTACCGTGTGCAACCTGGCAGTTTCTTTGGCATCCCTGTGGTAGAACGGATGTCATTCATTACACGAAGCTGTGATTTTTTTTATTAAAAATTTTATTAGTAACTTTTAAAATGTTAATCAAAGGCTTTATAAGTTTGGTAATGCTCAATAACAAGATGCTCATACAATCAGAAGTGTAACCCAATACCCAACCTAGATATACCAGCTATCTTTGACTGGTGGAGACATGCAAACATCTGCCTCCATGTTCCCCTCCCCGATCTCCTAGCTCCTCCTCTCCTCCTCCTTCTTTCCTTACTCCTCCTCTTCCTCGCCTTAGCTCCTCCTACATATCACCCTTCCTGTTAAAATAAAAAACCATTTTCTCTCAAAATACAATTAGAGCATAACTATGCCAATTTGTATCAGTAAGGTACAAGATAGACCTAATACCCAGTCCATCATTTTGTTGACTAACCAGAACCTCTGTCATCTCTCCTAACTAAAAGATTTAGTTCTGAACCTGGCTTTTTTCTTGGCTTTAGAATGAATGTCAGCTAAAATCATCCTCTCAAATCTTTTCTCTCAAAGTAAAAAGCTGGGATTGGCTATGAGACTATAAGTCTTCAACCCCATCAGAAATCCAGAATGACTGAATTAACTGAAATTATGGAAAGCACAAAGCATGGCTTCTAAAACTTAGCCAATTTATAAGAGACCTCTGAACACCTGGACAGTCCCTGTATTACAACTGTTGGAGCATCTGATCTTCAGCCTTCTGGCCCAGGATCATCTGACAGACCTAGCAATGCAGAAGTATTAAGGGCTGATTATTCTGTCTTGGCAGATATAATCAGTTGACTATTCTGCAAGTGTGTCCTTTTCTGGACAGTAATTTGTCTATAGATGAAAAGAGGCAATTCTTGCCTAGTGTCTGTCTTACTACAACTGGAGTAACTCCAAAGATGCTCAATTTCGAAGCTGTGATTTTGAAGACTTGCTTTTAAGAATGAAATATTTTAAAATTTTGTTTGACAGTTTTACATAGTACTCAATTGGAAATCTCTATCTTAGATGAGAAGTATAAAGTTTTTAAGATTGAAGTTGGTCTCAACATTATGTCAGCCTTTATTTTGAAACATATAGTTCTAGTCCCTTGTGAAAACTGTCTAATGACAAAATGGGTTTAGGCAGGACACCTTAAAATAGTAACATTGGGAATGACACAAAGCACTTACTGCTTTTATTCCCTTGAAGTTTTAGCTGAGTGAAGAGTGGGTCTAAAATTTTATTCACTTGTTTCTCTTATTGTATGTGATGTAATTATATAGTAACTCACACTGATCATATGAAGTATCTCCCAACTGACAATCATGTAAGAGAATTGCTTGGTGTTATAAGCCATATTACTTCTCCACAAATCAGTTGTTTAAAACAAGTATAATCTTACTTACCATTCCTGTTATAAATACATAGTAAAACAGAAAGCTGCAGACCACCTAGTTTACATTTAACATGTGAGTTTGGTTTAGATAATGTTTGTAATTATTGGTTCTGGGTCTGAATGTCACCAAGTTAAGAGAAAAAGGCATTCACGTATTTATAAAAAGGGAAAAAACTAATTTATGTACAGTGTGGACAAAACTAGTGAGAGAAAAATTTTGATCTGACCCTGGCTTGTCCACCATAGTTTGACAGCTAGAGAAAAGATGGATGAAGAGGAGAAACTTTGTGCATGTGTAGACTCTGCTGTAGGACGCGGTTCCCCACCTCCCCACTCCCCCCCCCCCGCACAGGGATTTTACTGTCGGCCATTTGTACTTCCAGTGCTAGTCCCTGCAGGGATCCTCAGTCTTAGCGCCTTGTGGTAGTCTCTCCATATCTCTCCATATCTGGGGGCCCGTTCCTCAGTCTTGAGGGGTTTGAGAACCTGTGCCATCTGGTTGGGTTCTGTTACTGATACATGTGTGTCTTATCACCAGCAATCTAAGCACTAAGTAAAAAAGGAACTTTGCCTGTGGCTGAAAGAGATGCTCTGAGCAAAAGGTAAGCTGTCCTAGAGGCTGTCCGACAGCGCCCCTAGTGTGTGTGTGTGGTGTGTGTGTGTGTGTGTGTGTGGTGTGCATGCACACATGAGAGCGCGCGCACGTCACACACAACACACACACACACACACACACACACACACGTGAGTACACATGCTTGTGCAGGGCATGCAGAGGCCAGAGCAGGCGGTTAGTGAAATCTTAAGAAAACTAAAGGTTATTTCAGCATCTGCCTGTTTTTAAGTTCTCTTTAGTGAAGTTCAATTTATAACTCAGATTAAATAAGCTACCATTTTGAGACTATATGTTTCATTGATACAGCTTTAATAAGAATTTTACAATCCTGGAGATCCTAATATAATAGCGTGTTACCTTAGCATGTTCTACAAGTAAGTAAAACTAGTTCCTGCGTTACTGAACTCTTTGTTTATACATAATTATAATAGTTTTATAACTGTCACTCATCTATCTCTCTCTGCCTTCGTTTCTGGAGACAAGGTCTTACTGAACTAGAAGCCCACTCATCCTTTCAGCGATGCTGGCTGGCCAGGGATCTGTCCCCTGAGCTCTGCTGGTGTCCTCCTGTGCTGGTGGCCTCCTGTGCTGGTGTCCTCCTATGCTGGTGGCCTCCTGTGTTGATGTCCTCCTGTGCTGGTGTCCTCCTGTGCTGGTGTCCTCCTGTGCTGGTGTCCTCCTGTGCTGGTGGCCTCCTGTGCTGGTGTCCTCCTGTGCTGGTGGCCTCCTGTGCTGGTGTCCTCCTGTGCTGGTGGCCTCCTGTGCTGGTGTCCTCCTGTGCTGGTGTCCTCCTGTGCTGGTGTCCTCCTGTGCTGGTGTCCTCCTGTGCTGGTGGCCTCCTGTGCTGGTGTCCTCCTGTGTTGATGTCCTCCTGTGCTGGTGGCCTCCTGTGCTGGTGGCCTCCTGTGCTGGTGTCCTCCTGTGCTGGTGGCCTCCTGTGCTGGTGGCCTCCTGTGCTGGTGGCCTCCTGTGCTGGTGCTGGTGTCCTCCTGTGCTGGTGTCCTCCTGTGCTGGTGTCCTCCTGTACTGGTGGCCTCCTGTGCTGGTGGCCTCCTGTGCTGGTGGCCTCCTGTGCTGGTGTCCTCCTGTGCTGGTGTCCTCCTGTGCTGGTGGCCTCCTGTGCTGGTGTCCTCCTGTGCTGGTGGCCTCCTGTGCTGGTGGCCTCCTGTGCTGGTGTCCTCCTGTGCTGGTGTCCTCCTGTGCTGGTGCCCTCCTGTGCTAGTGTCCTCCTGTGCTGGTGTCCTCCTGTACTGGTGGCCTCCTGTGCTGGTGGCCTCCTGTGCTGGTGGCCTCCTGTGCTGGTGTCCTCCTGTGCTGGTGGCCTCCTGTGCTGGTGGCCTCCTGTGCTGGTGTCCTCCTGTGCTGGTGTCCTCCTGTGCTGGTGGCCTCCTGTGCTGGTGTCCTCCTGTGCTGGTGTTGGGGCTGCAGGCATGTGCAGCTGTGCTTAGCCTTGTGCGGTGCTGGGCATTGATACACACTCTGCTTTCATGTTTGCAGAGTTTGCACTCACAGAATCATTTGGATAAACTTTGATCTTTGGAGTCTTTGATCATGGGGTCCTTGTGTGGCCCTCATGGTAGTCTATAACTACATAGGAGGAAAAAGAGGACAGGGGAAAAAAGGCCCCTCCCAACTCTCTTTATTTCTTTCTTTTTCTTTCTTTCTTTCTTTCTTCTTCTTTCTTTCTTCTTTCTGCCAATTTAGAGCAACAAATGTTCTTTCAAAATTTGCTTTTGAAGCAGTGGCTCTTAGGCTAAGTTAACCTGTAGTCAGTTATCATTATTAAGATGATAATTAGCATGTTGGAACAGAAGTACTTATGCTAATTTTGACAGTGTCTACTGACAACATTGAAACCAGGTTATCTGTAAAACCAGCTTAGTTCTGTCAGTAGGTTTCTGCTAAGAGCCACTGTTGGAGTAGCATTCAGGAAGAAGGCATACTGTTTCAGAAGTCATAAGCTCAAGTAGAAATATGGTAGGGATTGTCTAAAAACTTCTAAGCTTTGTCCTTTCCTAGAATGTAATCATGCGTGAGGTCAGGAGTTACATTTTAGTAATTAAGCTGTAGTTGCCCTGTTATGTTTATAGTGATCACATATGCCACAGGGCTGTAGACTCTGAATACAGAATGAAGAATTACTCTTTATTCATTAAGAGCACACATACCACACATGTAAGTGCTAAGATTTTTTGTTGTTAATAAAACAATTGAAAAGACATGACACTTGGAGGGAGATGGAGCTGGGGTACAAGGAGGCTGTGGGTGGATACGAGCAACACACACAACCAATATGTAACTTTCAAGACTAAAATATACTAAAAAATACGCACTACTAAGTGACTGCATTTTAAATGTATTTTGCAATATGATTTAGTTTTCAGTATTTACGAATGATGCAGTTTAGAAAGTTTCTTTAAAGTGTTATTCTTACAAATGTTACATTAAAATTATGACTTTAAACTTATTTTGAAATAAAGGTGAATAAAATAAGATTCCTGGCTTATAGAGATATGACTCATGCTATATAAAATTATCACATCTGTGTGTGTAAATACATATTTAGTACCCAGCAGCCCAGTTTTAGTTATTTTTAGAGCACATTAAGACAGTAATTAAATCCTGTTATATTAGGAATTTTAGAGCCTTAAGGTTTTTATCAAAGTTATATTAATAAAATATATAGTCTAAAAATATAGTAGGTATTTAGTCTGAGTTGTAAATTGCATGTCATTCAAAAGACCTTACGAACAGGCATGTGCTTGGGCAAGGTTTGACTGTGGCCTTTAAACAGAGTTCTTTTGTAATTTATTTAGAGCAGCCAGTAACTTTGAACATAAGAACTAGAGCAGGCTGAAGAGAGGGCCCAGCAGGCTGACGAGAGGGCCCGGCAGTTGCAAAGCCTGAGTTTGGCTGCCACAGTACAATTGGTGGTTCATGTGGAGCATATGGCATCAGCCCCATGGAATCGGATGCCCTCTTCTGATCTTTACAGACATCTGTACACACATGTGCATGTGCATACAATCATATAGAAACGTCAATTTTTTTGGAAGAACTGACTTAGGTTTTATATATGTGTGTTGAAGTTTGAACTTAGAGACTGCTATGAGTGATCTGCTGGTCATAGGTAACTTAGTCATCTACATACTACTTTTATTATATTTTCTTTTTATGAGCTTCATGTAATGGGGTAGAACTTTTGTGACACTGTTAGATCTTTAGTTACTACAAAGCATAATTCTTGGCATTTTACATGATATTATTCTAAAAATCAGAAATCATATAGATACTACCATCATTTAAGCAAATAATTTGTTATTTTCTTCACTTCTTTTAGGTCAGAGGACAAGAAGGATAAAGTTAGATTTCTGCAGCTCAGAAGTCTAATAGGCCTGTTGCTGTGGTGTACACATGTAAATCCTAGGATATGGAAGGTAGATGTGGAAGGATCAGAAGTTCACAGCTATCCTTGATTACATAGTGAGTCTGAGACCAGTCTGGGCTGCAAAACTCTGTCTCAAACCCAATAACCGAAAGAAACTGAAACAGTGAAACAAAACAACCCACCAAATAACAAGAAGGGGTAATTTTGTAATGTCTTCTCCTCATTACAAACCAGACTGTCTTATCCGTGTATTTAGCAATAGCTCATGTGCTGAGCAGTCAGTGTCCATGTGCACTCACATCATTTACTCCAGACATTACTGATGTGACTTACAGATTTGAGACCCGCATGCTTATTATAAGCATGATAACTGGGTGTGAAAAGCATAGGTTTTGCCCTCTTACTTTACAGATTTTTTTGGTAAAACAGTTAAACATGGCATGCATTTATTTATTTAGATGACATTTTTAAATATCCAGGGCTTTAAAGATCAGTAGCTTAGTCGCAGACCACTTGCCTAGCATGTGCAGTGCCCTGGTTCAGTCTGCAGCACTGCAGAAGACAATCTAAAAGCACTATACAGGCAAACGCAGCAGCTCACGCATTTCAGAAAAGCAGGCAAGTCTCTGTAGTCTTCGCTAAGATTGTCGGCATCAGTCACACAAACATCTGATTAAGATGCCAAGAAAGCTGTCATTACCAGTTCCATTTAGAATTTTTTTTTTTTTTTTTTGAGATTCTTGCCGTGTAGCTCAAACTGACCTGATAGTCAGACCCATCTGCCTCAGAATCCTGAGTTACGGTACGATTACATATGCCACTATGCCCAGCTGAAATACTCTCTGAGTTGAAGTGGTCTTTGCAGCAAAACAGAGTTATCTGGACAAACTTTTACTACAATAGATGTTAGCTGTCATATAACTCATTTATAAGTATAGTTCCTTTACACAAATTATAAACTCTAGGGATTTTAATGTAACATTAATTTTTTTAAGCTGGGCAGTGATGGTCACACCTTTAATCCCAGAACTTTGGAGGCAGAAGCATGTGAATCTCTGAGTTTGAGGCCAGCCTGGTCTACAGAGTGAGTTCCAGGATAGCCGGCTACACAGAGAAACCTGTCTCAAAAAACATAAACAACAACAATAACAATAATTTTAATGTGAATGGGTGTTTTGCCTTTGTGTAAGTCTGGGACCATGTATGTGCCTGGTACCTGCAGAGGCCAGCAGAGGGCATCAGAGTCCTTTGAATGGAGCTGTCCATGGCTGTGAGCTGCTGTGTGGATGCTGGTGATGGACCTGGATGATGGAGCCTGTGCTCATACCACTGGACCATTTCCCTAGCCCCAGCTTCAGGGAATTTTAAATTAGTAGAAAATAATCATTCTTAATCATCTTTACTGCTTATAGTTTATTTCCTCCAAAGGAACACTGCCAAACTTATTCTCCGAAATCAGCATTATTACCCTGATATATTAAACCAGATAAAGGCTCACCAGATAAAGGCTCAACCACCACCACCACAACAACAAAGAAAATTTGTAGACCAGTTGTTCTGTTGGACAAACAGAAATCCTCAATCAGATACTTACAAACTAAATTCAAGAGCACATGAAGATCATTTACCATAACGAAGTTATTTTTATTATGGAGATGCAAGGTGGTTTAACATCAGCAAATCAGGAAGTGGTGATATAGCACATTAATAGGGTTAAGGACAGAAATTACATGTTCATTTAATAGATTGAGAAAAGGCTTCTGACAAAGTTCAACATCCCAGAATAGTAGAAGCCTTGAAACATGAGAAATGTACCTCAGTGTAATAAAGATAACCTATGATAAGCCTAAAGCCAACAGTATACTGCATGGAGAAAAGACAAAAGCATTTTTATTATCATCGGAAATGAGACCAAGTCCCTGACTCTGCTCTTATTTAATACAGTCTTGAAGTCTTACCTGAAGCTACAGACATAGAATAAAATAGAAAGGATACAATCAGGAAACAATAATATTCCTAGTTGTAAACAACATGAACTCTTTTCCTTCTCATCTCCAAGATAAATCATATTATTTAGGAAGCACACCAAGTTGTTGTTTGAAGGGTGTCTGATGTACTTGTGTGATTTTCAATTTAGTATGTGAAGGAATTCCTGTCTTACTAGGAAGCATTGGCAGCTTCTTTAATTAGTCACGAGCTCCCCCAGAATAAGAGTGATCAGAGATGAAAAAAAAAAACACCACGTAATTTTCATGTTAGCGGAGATTTTTATCTTGAAAGTGACATATGTATAATGATCACTCTGTACCCAGGCTAAGCGATAGATTATGCTTTAACTAAACAAAGTCACTAAGAAATACCTCTCAGAACGAGGACATTCCTTCCCTGTTTTATATACCTAGAAAATACACTGTACAGAGAAATGCTTTTAATGAAAATTAAATGTGCTTTGTGACAGATATTTAGTAGCATTGTGAATAAATATCATCAAAGACTTTTTGACCCAGAGAGTTATAAGGTAACATGGAAATCTAGTCAGATAGCAAAGAGTGGCTCAGATGCCTCCTGTCTCCATGTGGATTCAGTCCCATGGTACCCGTCAGCCCTAGACCAAGTATTCTGGGGATGCTTTGTGGATTGCTGGAGTTTGGCCTTGGTGTGAGCCTCACACCTGAGTCCTCTGCTTTCTGAAGTCTGCTGTCTTGGTCTCTCCTTTTGTTTTTGTTTTTTGTTGTTGTTGTTTTTTTTTTTTTTTTTTTTTTTTTTGCTCACCCTAGAAAGTGTCTGGGCTTTATCTGGGGGTTCTTTCCTGTACACCCACGGTTTTAAACTGGAGCAATTAAAAGGCTTGGCTCCCAGTGCTTGTTTCTTTCTTTCTTTCTTTTTTTTTTTTTTTTTTCAGACAGGGTTTCTCTTGTAGCCCGGGCTGTCCTGGAACTCACTCTGTAGACCAGGCTGGCCTCGAACTCAGAAATCAGCCTGTCTCTGCCTCCCAAGTGCTGGGATTAAAGGCGTGCGCCACCACCGCCCGGCGCCAGTGCTTGTTTCTTATTGAACTGGAAACTTTAGTTTCTTTGGAGAGTTAGTTATGTCAAATGATGTTTTGCTGGGGCACACAGGTGAAAGGATGTCCTGCTAAAGCAGACATGTGAAAGAATGTTTTCTTGAAGCAGACACAGGTGAAAGGATGTTTTCATATAGCAAACACGTGAAAGGACCCGGGACGAAGGAGTATAAATAGGACCCCACAGTTCGTGGGGGAGGAGCGAGAGCACTGGTTTTGCTCGCCTCACTGTTCTTTACTAACAATACACATGAATTAGTTCACCTGACATAGCGCTGTTGAGCTCAACTTGTGGTAACGCTGCCAATGAGAGAAATTTACCCAAGAACTTCTCCTGAGGTTCCTGCAGCAGCTGGCCACTTTTGTGGCCTTGCCTCAGGCCTGTTGGTGCCACAGCTGTCTGGTGTCTGCTTTCTGAATGGACTGGACTGTCTGCCTGGTGTCTGCCTGCCTTGAGGACTGATCTGCAGCTGCTGAATCATGTTTGGTGTTTGCTATGGGTCTGAACTGCTGACAAAGATTGAGCTCACCCCAAAGAACTATTGCTGAACGGGTCCCCTTCCCCCCACATCTTAACAATTTTCTCTTCTACTACCTCTGCTGGGTGGATGGGCTAGAGGAGAGGTTGGACCCTTATTAAAAGTAGGTTGCAAGAAATTTATTCTTACATTTTATAATGGATTTGTGTGTGTACATGAGGTGTGTGACTGCACACGCATTTGAGGCCAGAGCAGGCTCTCTGGTGTCTCTCCTTATTGCTCTCCATTCTATTACCTTCTTCAGGGCGTTTCACTGAAGCTTATTTCAGCTAGCTCTGCTGGCTCCATGTTCCTGTTCTACAATGCACAGAGGTTCCAGGCATGTGCAGCCATGCCCTGCTTTTTCCATGGTGATGTGGAACTGAACTCATTCTTCATGCTTACAGAACAAGTCATTTTACCCAAGGGACCAAGCCCAGTTTTGTGCTTTGTTAGGGAAGGTTCTTTGCTTCATCTTGCTCAGAATTTTAGATTTGAAAGGTGGCAGTGGACCAGCCAGTCCTCTCTTAGAGCCTGAGGAAACCACCAAGATGGCTCTTTGAGAGGCAGCATCTCACCAGAAAGCACAGGCTTTCTTTATGTGAGCGACTCAAACCCATCAGTGCTTTGTGTGCTTTTTTTTTGTGTGTGTGTTTTGTGCTGCATGCTTCAGTCATTGGGAATTAACTGTTATGGCATTGTTACCACACTTACTGTATTTTGTCTCTAGGAAATATCAAATAGCTATCTACTTTTCCATATTTTTTCAATTGAATA
Source organism: Mastomys natalensis (assembly GCA_021653895.1). Lineage (NCBI taxonomy): Eukaryota > Metazoa > Chordata > Mammalia > Rodentia > Muridae > Mastomys > Mastomys natalensis. The sequence continues at coordinate 1,334,712 of JAJTUV010000708.1, forward strand.
ATTTTTTTATGCAATATATTCTGATTATGTTTTCCCTCCTTCATTTCCCCCCATATCCTCCTCACCCCTCCAAGTCCACACCTTCTTTCTTTCTCTCATTAGGAACACACAGGCAAATAAAACAAAAAAGCCAGAATAAAACAAACAAAAATGAATACATAAAGCATGACAAAACCACACACAACCCATAAGACACAAATTGGAAACTGGAATATGATCTTTATAATGCAGTTAGTCATCTCTTGAATCAGCCTCTTAGTAACTAAAGATAACCGTGTGTTACATTTGCACTTTTGCGTTCTTTTTATTTTCTTCAGAGACTGCGAAAAGAACATTTCAGGAAAAAGGCATCCTGGCTGGAGAAAACAGAACTTTTAAGCCTCACTGACCTTTATGAAGCTGTCTAAAGCACCAATGCTCCGGAAGAAGGTGAGTGCTCGTTTCTCTCTCTGGCCTTGTTTTGCAGGGCACACCAGGCCGTAGCATGGTTGGGGCTGTAAGTGATGTTTTGTATTATTTTGGTTCCCTAACTTCTTGTTCCTGGGACCCTAGGTCAATTCAGTTCTAATTCAAGGTGTTGGAGAGCTCAGTGTTTCTAGGAGGCTGTTAGAGCCTTTGCTGCATGGCCATTAGGTGCACACTGACACCTTTGATTGCTGCAGCGTCTTTTGTGACTCCTCCCAGGAGGAGCCTCTAGATGGCGCCAGAGCTCAGTCGTGCCGCCTTCTTGCTTTGGTCTTCTGCTTCCTTCAGCTCTCCCATGCTAGCTGGCCTCTATTCACCTGCTGCTCACTGTAGCCTGCCGATCAAGCCTGGGAAGAGGGATGCTTTTGGGTTCTACTTTTTATGGTCTTTAAGAGATTCCAAAAGACAGCTTTGTGCTTCTAGCAATTGCCTTCACTAAGAGTCTTGAACAAGGGCACCAAGGACTAGTGAGAAAGTATCCATGGGACCCTTCACCTCCAGTGCTTCTCCCCATAGGGTTGAGAACAGTGACAAGCTAAGACAAGTGTCTTTTAACACATGCATGCTCCCACGCATGCACACACACAGGTGCGAACACACACCTTTCCTTGATATTTCCATTTTACACACACATGCTGGCACGAACACATATACACTCACAGGCACACGTGTGCATACATCTTTCCTTGATATTTCCATTTACAACACACACAACCACACACACACACACACCTTTTCCTTGATATTTCCATTTCAACCCAGAGTTTCTTACTCAAATTAAGTCACCTGCTGGCCTCTGTTATGCCAGCACTTCTGAGATGAGTATAGTGTCCACTCCCTGCCCCACATACCCTCTGCTCTTGTTAAGGCTTGTTTGCAGCTCTGTGAGCTCATGCTTACTAGTAAGTAGAACCCCTCTCCCCAAGAGGAGCATGTTCTGTTCTCAGAAACAAGTTTTTTTTTTTGCTTTTTGTTGTTCTTTAAGCATGGGTTTGGGTGATCCATCCTGTGCTCATGAGCTGTCTAAAACTGTTGTTAAAGATGCCCTCAAAAAGATACCTTACATATTGTTGATATGAACAATTCATTAACATGTACATGAGCCATGTTTACAAAAATCCGTTCGATAAAGTGACTACGTAAGTAAGTCTTTGCAGCCTTGAGTGATAGCCTGCAGAGCCTGTAGACTGTTTGCTTCTCACTCACTATCTTTCTTGTTTTGCTGTCAATGGATCGTCGTCTTCCAAGTGGTTTCCCATTTAATCCCAGAGTGACAAACTCAGTTGTGAAGGTAATTTCCCTATTATGAATGTTGGTGATTCCCCTATTTATTATAATTGTTGCTTTGTCTTTACGGTATCAACTTGCAATGAGAGTACCCAGTGACATTCACCAAATGGATGTTTAAAGGTCCAGCTTCTGGATTTCAGCCTTTCAGGCTGTCTGCATGTGGTTTCTTGGCAGTCAGTTGCTCAGAACTGACTCCCCTGTCTCTGCCGAGAGGAAAGGGATGTGGCCTTCAGAAGGTTTAAATGCCTTCTGTGAGGTTGAATCCTCGAGTTTCTGAGGCCCGTCTCTGTGTCTACGAACCTGTTTTATTTTTGGTTTCATGTTCTTCCCTCTCACCAGCCCACTCTAGTTCACCCAAGTTCATTTGTAAATATGGGGAGCATCTATTTCAAATCGTGATTTATTTGATTTATTTATTACGTGCTGGAGACTGGTTGCTTAGACCTAGACTGGCAATCAAAATGGAAAGTTTCAGTTTGAATGGTGTGTGAACTCTAAACCAGGTTGCACTCTGTTTAGATTAGAAGGTTTATTTACAGAAAACAAATGACAGTATTCTCTCTGTTCTCCATGGAGGAGATGTAACAAGGTCCCCAGTAAATTGGCACAGACTACCACTAATCACTACGTGTGTTCTTTTAGAGATGGTGCCGTGGTTTATTTTTGATACATCAAACAACCAGCGTCAGCACTGTGCACTCTGGGGCCTTTATTATGTAAATGTAAGACTTACTTAAATTCTGTGATGCCATGACAGCTGCTCTGATAGTTGATGTGGAGACTGAGTGGCTACAGGGGAAGTCCTTATAGACAATGTGGCTCCTTTGCCAAAGGGTTGATTCCCATCCTGGGTGGGGCAGGGTAGCAGAGGGTCTCACGCTGCTCAGAAGGGTGCATAATTTAAGACTGGTGCATTATCTTCTCTGTGGAATATCTTTCACTGAGTTCTAGTGCCCACTGTCAGCTTCTTTTTATGTGGAGGCCTCGCTGAGTTGCCCAGGCTGGCCTTCAACTCATGGTCCCTCCTCTCCTCTACCTCCCAGAATTATGTGTCTAGACCACCAGGGAAGGTATTTCTTAAATTTTCTATTCAATACAAGTTGGCCACAGAGAACTGAAAGCTTACATGAAAGGCAGGGCTTCTGACTGCCTATTCAGAACCTATTTCCACCCCCTCCAGGCTGACTGGCCTGCTGCTTTCCATCGGAAACTCCCTCCTGGGCAGTAATGAAAGGCTATGTCAGCAGCCTCCTAGGTGTCCTGTAATCCAGTGAAGTTGGCCTAAAATGAACTATCCTGGGCTTGAATCCCTGACTGGCAGTGTTATTCAGGCAGACATACAGTACAGTGATAGTTGCCTTTCCTACTTATATATGGTATGCGAATCACTTCAGGTACTTAAGTCTACTCTTCACCTCTGAAATGTGTCTTAATTTAAAGGTTATTTGAATTGTAATTACACAATGTAGACAGTTCAAGATATATGATTATATATATATATAATGATTATCTATTATCTATTATTATTATCTATCTATCTATACACACCACACACACACACACAACACACATATATGATGAAAGTAATGAAACTATTCATTATGAGGCAGGGCTTTACTAGCCCAGCTAGCCTCAAACTCAAGATCTTGCCTCAGTCTCTTGAGCATCAGGATTGAGCTGTATAACCACACCTGACCACAAGTAAAATTTCATATCACTATTTCATTGATGGTAGCTTAGACACCTCTCCCTTGATAAGTGGCTTGCTTTCTATTCCTTTGCTACATAAGCACCGTGGTAGTGAGCATCCATGTTCAGTTCTTTGTGAGGTTGCCATTATCTTAGAGAGCTAAGCTTTGATGTAGAATCTGAGGTCTGGTGCTCTCAGAATACCCTCGGTTGACTTTTAGAACAGTGGGGTCCACCTCATTGCCAATCACAGTATTTAGAACATTTGTCAGGGCAGTTCTTGGTGCAGGGACAGCAAAGATTATAAATAGTGGCTTGTAGAAAACTGGAACAGCCCTTTAAGTTGTCAACCATGTATCCAGCAATAAAAAACATTGCAATAAGGTGTATTACTGAGGCTGGAGAGAGGCCCAGCAGTTCAGAGCATTTGTTGCTCTCCCAGAGGACTTGGGTTCAGTCCCTAGTACACATGGTGGCTCACAACATCTGAAACTCCAGTTCCAGGAGATCTGATGTCCTCTTCTGAACCTCCAGAGACAACAGGCATACACTTGGTGCACATCTATACATGTAGACAAAACACTCACACACATAAAATGAAATAAAAATGTGTATTCTTTAACCAGAATGCCTTTGTTGCTGTTATATAATAAATAATCTTAATAAGGAAGTTCTTCATGCATAAAGATGTCCATGCAAACATTAGCAATACTAAAGAAAGGTTAGAAATAATGGCTATGGTAGAGGAACATTTAAGTTAGCTATGTAAAGTGTACCAATGATTTCAGTATATGTATATAAGGACACATAACAGTGTAAGAAAGTGAATGACATTTAGAATGTGGACCATCAGTAGGGATCTGTAGTAAAGTTTGGGAGATTGCTTTGTACAGCATTTACTATATCTTTTAATGCATTTCAGAGGTGAAGAGCAGGCTTCCCAGTGTTCTTTTAGTCGGTGCTTTTCTGATGGATGTGTGAACAGAGCTGACCTCAGTGTCCCTAAGTGCAGTGAACTCTCCTTGGCATCTCAAGGATTCTTACTCGGCTAATGTTTGCTGGGTTCTAATGGAAGACGGCCCTGCTGACTGAGTCTTGTGAGAAGTGGCAGGTCAGATGCCCGTGACAAGTCAGGAGTGAGGGGAAGCCGCTGGTTTCAGAGGACCTAAGCTTTCCATCCCCTGGAGAGCACTCATTAGTGTCTAGGAGAAACATAACAAGGCTTTATTTAAAATTGTTTTTTTAAATTATACTTATTTGTGTGGGGTGTACATGTAAGTACATGAATGTCATGATGCACACACACATATGAAGGTCAGAGGGCAACTTTTGGGAGTCTGTCCTCTCTTTCTAGCACATGGGTTTCAGGTAGCAGACTCAGGTCATCAGGCTTGGCAGCGATTGGCCTGCGCTACCTCACCAGGCCGTATCTTTTGTATTTTGGTCTGACATGCTAGAAGGACATTTGGGTGTGATACTGAAGCATCCCCACGACACTGGTGGTGCTATTGTTGAGATCGATGATTGTGGGTTTGTTTTTTATAGTAGTGTGCTAGGCGTAGAAGAGCTGTAGATTAGCAGAGGCAAGCTTCTAAGCAGCAGGATAGACAGTACACCGACTGATAATTGTAGGAGACACACTCCTAGAGGTTAGATTTCCTTCTTTCCTGTAGTCTTTGTCATCTTTTAATGACCTGAAAAGCTATCATCCATGCTAAAGTTAAACACAAATTTAAAGTCTAAGCTATAACAGTTTGTTTAGGAAGGTAAAATAGCTCATAAGCATCATGAGCGGAGCCTGTGCACCCTGGGAAAGCACTCAACCCACCAAGCTCCAGCCTCAGGCCAATGTGGCGCTCTGTAAATCACTTATAAAGGGGACACTACAACAACTACTCGATGAGGAGAAATCTCTGTAATAAAATTGGAGGAACATGAATTGTCATGTTTTATAACCCAAGAAAAATCACATAGCTGTCTTTTGTGTTTAGTCAGGGGCAAGCATTCTTTGCTCCTGTTATGAAATGTCTATATGGTAAGCATTTTGACCAATAGTCTGAGTTCATTTTATAGAGAGAGGTTTTGTTTTGGTTTGATTCTCTAGCTGGTTTCCTTGTGTGAACAGAAGAATGGTGACAGGGAACATCCTCAGGTTCTTCTAGAAAGGTGGTGGCAGTTTAAAACTTCCTGACTACATACACAACCGTGACAACAATGGGCAAACGGTGCATACAACATATTTTTGTGCTTCGTTAACCTCCTGTTGGTCCTGATTGACTTAGAATGACACAATTAACCTAATAGTAAATGCAAGAGTGGAGTGGAGATTCACAGCAACTGTTGGCATTTTCGTGAAAAATTTCCTCAGAATGTCTTCAGAGTTTCAAGAATTACATGATAGAGCAGATGTCAACAATGAGTATTAAATAAAGTTAACCTGACTCTTAGGATCTTGACAGTCAGCCCTTTATTGAATGTCTCGAGTTTACAAGGGTTCCTTGCACATGTCATGGGTCAAGGTGACTGTGCTCCACGCTGTGGTTACATAGCACAGCTTAACTTAGCACATCTTTACGTATGTCTCTACGTAGCGTGTCTTCCATGGCTGAGCTGCCTTTAGCTGGGACTTTGTTGTCTTCTGCAGAAGGAGAAAGTTGAAGAACCACAAGGCAGTTCTTAAAACCTTTTCTAAGTGTAAACATCTATTCCTGGTCATGTTTTTGTGCTAAAGCAATCTTCTGGTCATTGTGAGTTCACAGAGCTGATGAATCACCTTGTAGGAACATATTGAGCAATTAATAGTTATTTTCAAAATCATTTTTCAAATGTGCTTGACCAGCAAGTCCTGTTTATTTCCCGTAATCATTTTATTCACTAGTGTTTGGTAGACTATGATTTAAGAATTAAAAAAGAGTGTATATGTGTGCATCTGTATACATATATTTTAGTTATTACTTTTCTATTAACCAAGGCAACCTATAAAAGAAAGTGTTTAATTTGGGGCATACAGTTGCAAAGAGTCCACGATCATTACAGTGGGGAACATAGCAGCAGGCAGACAAGCATGGTGTTGAGGTAGGAGCTAAGAGCCTACAGTGTGATCTACAAGCACAAGGCAGAGAAGAGGCCTTAGGAATGATGCCAGCTTTTGAACTTTCAGAGTTCCCTTACTTCCCGATAACATACCTCCTCCAACAAGGCCACACCTCCTAATCAGGTTGGGACCAGGCATCTAAATATGTGAGTTCATCGGAGCCATTCCCACTGAAACCACTATAGCTTGTGTGCATGTATGTTTGTGTGTGTATATGGAGTGAAGATGCACTTTTGTGTGCATGCATATGAAGAGCAGAGTATAACCTTGGGTAATAGCCTTAGAAATGTTGCCTGCCTCCTTTGAGACAGAGCCCCTCATTGGTTTGAAATATACCAGTTGGGCTAGACTGACAGGTCAGTGAGCCCAGGACAGCCTAAGCCAATTAGAAGAAAATGCCAAAGCAGAAAACCTAAGGAATAGAAATTAGTTTTAATCTGAGTTAGGAGATTAGTTGGCATTATTCTAGAGTTCAACATAGTTTTCTTGGAGTCCTAAAGGGAGGAGACCTCATGCCACAAAGAATGGACTCACCACAGGAAAGGGGATGAACACTCATTAGAGAAGAAGGCAATGTCAAAAAGTAATTCCCCTCCCCCCGCCATCTTGCCCTGAATCAGCTAGCCTTTGCCTGTGGTTAGTTTTAGATTTTTTTCTAATAGTCTGAGCTTGGACCCAGAGTAGGCTGAGAGGTTTTCTGGGAATCTCTGAGCTCAAACATCATAGAATAGCAGACAGCCATATGTGCTTAGTGGTGAATGTCAGAGAAACTTGCTGGCCTGGTCCTGTGAAAGAAAGTTAAGGCAGGTGAGCACGGCTGTGTGTGCTGGGTAAGTCAGCCCAGCCTCCCTGACATCCAGCTTGTCCTGGCACCTCCAGCTCACATCATTCAATAGCATCATCCCTCTGAAAGGCCGGATTGCTGATGATGTCCATGATGGTTTTGGTCATTGGACTAAATGTGGTTGGAACTTCCTGTGCCTGGAGCTTCCATGTTCCTCGGGAGCCATCCTTTCAGCTGTAACTCCTCTACAGTACGTTACCAGCCTATTGCACATCAGTAGCATCTGCATATTCCTGCTCTGCAGGGTTGCTCAATCTGTATTACATGTTATAGGATGGCAAAATGCTCCAAACCCAAGCAACCCAGGAATACTGTCACTCACGGTATAAATCTAAGGCAGGTCACCTACTCACTCTGGGTATAAATACTGATCTTGTAGATTAGGCCTAACTGAAACTTTTTTTTCCCTTAAAAATACAGTTCTGAACTCACTAGTATTTGAACCTACAGACAAAAATTTTAGTTTAAATTTAATTTTAAAATAGAGTTTTAGAACTTGTATTAAAAAGGTATAATAACAAAGTATCCAATCTAATTAAAATTACCCATGTTTGTTTAACTCTATTAAATATGAATGTTCTGTCTCAAATATTACCATAAGTGACAGGAAACCTTGTTTTCCCCCATAAACAGCTATTTTCAGGGAGTTTGGAACATGCATCAGCTGGTAGTTGCATTTTTCTAATCAAGGATAAACGAGAAAATGGAATGTTACTATGTTGTAGGGAACTGGCAGGCCTCCACAGGGCTAGTGGTAGGTGGAGGCCAAAAAGAATCTGTGGCCAGAAAAATAATAGAAGCCACAAGCAAGGCAATCAGGTGAAGGTATTTGCGTGGCAGTAAAGGCTTATCCCTGGAGTGATGGACGGGCTCATCAGCCAACCACCTGCTATTAATTATAATTACCCACACAAAGAATTGCTGCATTTTTTGGACCACCCCTTCTCCATATGAACAAACATGAAGGTTAAAACACTCAAGTGTTATCAGTTTATGTTGGACTTATATTCCCCACTCCTAGATGTAGGAGCCACTTTATTGTCACAATTCACTGGGGTCTTATTCTTATGGAAAGAGAGACTTTAGAAACAGAACAGTAGGTCCTGAGGAGATGGCTCAGTCAGTCATGTGCAAGCATGAGGCCCTGAGTTGGTTCCCGGCACCCATGTAAGAAAGCCAGGCTGGCACAGCTGTAATGGTGGCTCCAGCTAGCTATGCTTAGCTGCAGGAGGCCTACTTCCATCCTTGAAGCCAACCTGACAGAAGCATTTTTTAACTGTTGGCAAACCCTGTGTCACCATCTTGAAGGCCTATGCATGACATTGCTTTTACACTGACCTCAAGCTGATGGCCAGAGCATAAACTGTCCTCTCTCTTCATCTGAATTAGATTGGGATAATTGTTTGCACAATTTCGTTTAGAGCAGAGCCTTTCTTTGGACAATGGTAACAGGTTGAGTTTCCAGCTCCTGTCCAAGAGACTAAATAGTTGACTCTCCCCGTTGGTCTCTCACTTGTAGTGGTCAGCCCTCCCTCTTTAAAACCCTCCCAGACTCTTGAATGACACCTCCCACATCGGTGCTTCATCTGCTCGGTCATTCAGGAAATGGGCAAACCAGTTAAGTCGGGGCTGTAGGGTCACCTGGCAAGAGTCAGAGTGGATGGAGGAATCTTTGCTACCTTCATCACACACAAGCTTCCTGGCAGGTGCTGGGTGTATACAAAGTGAGGGTGCGGTGGTCAGGGGGAATTGGTCAAACTTGGCCCGTCTAGCCTTCTTGGGGCCATGCTCACATGATGGCACATAATGCCTTTCCCCCATGCCAAACTACATTTCGTTTAATATGATATGCAGTTTATATAATCTCCTTAGCTCTAACATCCCATGATATTAATTCTTTCTACCTAAGTTTTTCTTTTCCTACTGAGCACATTGCATTTATTCTTAGGGGTACTTTAAAAAAATGATCATTATCGTTAAACTTTCATTAAAATCTCAGAAAAAGTTGAGTTATGAATTCTGTATGACTTCTCATGAACATTCTTTTTCTGTGCTTTTAAAATCCATATAATGTGTTTCAAAGATCCCACTTGTGTTCAAATATAACCAGGTCCCTGGGATAATGCAAGTGCAGGCATAAATACTTATGGGGCAGAGGTAAGAAGGGAAGTCACTTATTAAGCAGTCTACATTGGAATAGGACAAAGGAAGCTTACAATAATGTGTAAAAATAACTTCTTGGCACAGCAGCAGGTCACTGGGCTGGATGGGATGGCAGCTGGAAGTCCTCTGAAACCATTCAGTACAGATGCTGGGAGGGAGTCATATGTGTGAGAAGCGTTTAGGTTGTGCAGAAGCTGCATTGGGCGACAGTCTGGAAACATAGATGCTTCTGAGTGGCGAAGATTGCACTGCAACTGTACCAGCTTCTGAGATGCTTTGCACTTTCTTGTTAATTAAGTTATCAAGTAGTGGTCTGAGTGGTTTAATTAATTTAATTTTTAATCATTGAGCTCCACTATTGTGCAATCTGGCTGTTCACTTCTTCTTTGGAGTGTCTGTTATGGTAGGTGAGATTGTCCTGTAAAAATTAATTGATGTATGGTTCTGTTCTGAACTTGTCGACCTATAATGCAGAGTCTTTTATACACATAGTATGTTGTGATATGTTCAAATTGCACGTTGGCGTTTAAAATTGATTGTTTGTTGTATTATTTGCACGGCCTTTAAAATTAAGTAGTCTTACTGGGAATAGCATCAACCTTTTCAGATCCTGAACTTTTTCTTTTTATTAATTAATTTGCTTGTATTAATCATGAATTTAGAAAGAAGGTGTTATGCAGAGTTATTGACAAAAGACGAAGCATTAGTCAGGTTGTAAGGTTAACGAGCATCTGCGTTGAGAAAAGCAAAGCGGGATTCTTCCTTAGTGCTTAAATGAAATAATCCTTCTCAGAAGAACATGTCCCCACCGGCAACCAGCCCTTCCAAGGGAGTATATGCAGAAAGTCAAATTATCCCTAGACCAGAGATTCAAGCCCGTCTGGATGCACATGCAGCATAAACCAACTAAGACCCAGGATAAGCTGATAATCACCTGTAGGCGTGGCCCCTGTCTTAGGTGACACTCTGTCTGAGCCCTACGGGATGCAATCACCTGCATTCTGGACTCCAGGAAGCAAAAGCACGCAAAACAGCCTACTGCTTTATAGCAGAAAGCCAAGCTTGGGGGACTGGCCAGCCTCCACGGAGTGGATGGCATGTGCCACCAGGGCAAGGTCTCTCCTATGCATCTGGGCCATTCGGCACAGGCACCATGCACAAACCATGAAGGCCAGGGCAAGGCACAACGCCAATGCTCCCATGCCCGCCCACTGCTTCAAATGATACATTGCTCGAGATAACCACGTAGTCAGCCCCGAGGCCAGCAACAGATCCATGCGTGTAGAGTTCACTGCCACAATACTGGAACGAAGATCTCTCATCAGCCCATCGAACTCACTGGACCAATTTCACACTTGGTGTTAAGGGTCAACATCCTTCACTCTTCTCACAAGGCGTTCAGGCACCCACACTGGATCTTGTGATTCTGTGGATAAACACAAACAGAACCTCGTGCCTATGTCAGCACGGGATCAGGCCCACACCACGTTCCTGTCACCACATCTTTCCATTTTACCATCTGAGTAGGCTGACTGCGGCCCGTGGTATGCCGCTCAGCTGCAGAAACACCATGTACATCCAAATTTAAAAAATTTAAAGTAAATAAGGCTAAAGATATTCTTTCTCTAGGGGTACGGCCTTGGCCTATTCCCCCTTTTTGTTTTAATAGGCACTCTTTTAAGGTACGGTGCGCCCTTTCCACAATCCCTTGTCCCTGAGGATTATAAGGTAATCCATGGACACAGATCACATCCATTTGCTTGCAAAAGGAATTAAAAGTTTGTGTGGTATATGCTGGTCCATTATCTGTTTTTAATTGTTGGGGCTTACCCCAACCAGCCCATGCTTCCAAGCAATGGGCAATTACGTTACGGGCCTTCTCCCCTGCTAGGGGTGTTGCGTGAATAACGCCCGAGCTCTACAGACACATGAATATATCTCAATTTTCCGAATTCTGCAAAATGTGTCACATCCATTTGCCAAATCTTTAAAGGCAATAATCCTTTTGGATTAATCCCCACATGCGGTGGATTTAAATGCACAACGCACTGGGGGCATTCTAAAACAACCTGTTGAGCATCTGCTCGAGACAAGTGGAATTTCTGTTGTAAGGTTTTTGCATTAACATGAAAAGTATGATGAAACTGTCTAGCCTTTTCCAGGGCAGTATAAAATATGCATTCCATTCTGCTAAGCTCATCTACTTTAGCATTTCCTTCGCTTAAAGGTCCTGGAAGTCGGTGTGGACACGAATATGTTGAATAAAAAATTTTTCTGTCCTTTTACCAATCAAATCCTGTAATTCCTTAAAGATTAAACTAACAGCACTACTACTTTTAATCTGGCCTGCTAATTCCAAAACTTGTACTGCATTAACTACATAATTAGAATCTGATATCAAATTAAATGCAAAAGGACATTCCTTAAACACTTCCACTACAATTTTTAACTCTATAATTTGTGGGGAACCTGGCTGATACTGATATACTTTAGGTTTACAATTATCCACCATATAAGCACCACACCCAGATTTTGAACCATCTGTAAAAATGTTAGGTGCTCCAGTAATAGGAGCCTTAGATGTAATTTGAGGAAACACAATAGGATGTTCCTTATAAAAGGACAAAAGGGGATACTTAGGGAAATGATTATCAATTTCTCCATCATAACCACTCAACAAAATAGCCCAATCATCTACAGTGCTTCCCAACACCCTCACTTGATGACTGGAGTGTGGAACAATTAAAGTAGCTGGAGACACTCCAAAATGTTGCACACACTGCTGAACACCAAAAGAGGCCAACTCAGCAACTGCAGATGGATAATATTCTATAGATTTCTTAGGAGAGGACCTCGGATATATCCACAACAAAAGTCCATTTTGCCATAAAAGTCCTGAAAGTTGCCCTATAGTAGGCAGAATACACAAAATTATGGGTTGCCCTACTATACAGTGTTGCAAGAATGCTTCTTGAAGCCTTTCTTCTACCTTCCTCAAAGCCAAACGACCTTCCTTGGTCAATTCTCAGGGGGAATCAAGATCTGAATCTCCACTTAAAATTTGATACAAAGGCTTCAATTCATAATTTGGCCATCTTAAATATGGTCTAATCCAATTAATATCCCCTAACAATTTCTGAAAATCATTCAACGTCTTTAAATTGTCCTTTCTCAATTACATTTTTTGAGGTCTAATTTGACACGGACCAATTTTAGACCCCAAATAATCTACTATAATACCCTCTTGCACCTTCTCTGGAGCTATAAACAATTTTCTTTTCCTTAATACCTTTACAAGTTCCTCATATCCCCTATTTAGCTCCTCTCCACTCTTTGCGGCCATCAAAATGTCATCCATGTAATGGAGGCATCTAATTTGAGGAAATTTCTCCCTAACAGGCTTTATGGCATCAGCCATATACAGTTGGCATATAGTTGGGCTATTAGCCATACCTTGCGGCAATATTACCCACTCATAGCGCTGATCTGGCTCTTCCTGATTACAACTAAGTAAGGTAAAAGCAAATCTTTCACTATCTTTACTGCATAAGGGAATAGAAAAAAAAGCAATCTTTTATATCTATAACTACAATAGGCCAATTGGAAGGTAATGATGACAGCAATGGCAGCCCTCTTTGTACTGGCCCCATGATTTGCATTTGCCTATTAATAGCTCACAAATCATGTAATAATCTCCATTTTCCTGATCTCTTTTTAATTACAAAAATAGGGGTATTCCAGGGAGAAACAGAGGGCTTAATATGCCCTAAACATAATTGTTCTTTCACTAAACATTTTGCTGCTTCCAATTTTTCGTAGGATAGAGGCCACTGAGGAACCCATACTGGATCCTCCTCTTTCCAGGTAGTGGGAATACCATTCTCAGCAGCCCTTAGGAAAAACCCAGTCCCTGTTTAAAATTGCAGGCTTCTGGCTGAATTGGATCCCACCTCCCTTGCAAGTACTTTCCTATCCCATGGGAGGGATGCCATCCCATGTCCCTCATCATGCAGGCAGACTCAGGAGAAATAAACTCCGCTCACATTCGTCAGTTTCAAATTCATGGCCTTAATAAGATCTCGGCCCCATAAACTGATAGGCAATTCCAGAACATAAGGCTGAATGGTTCCCGAATGCCCCTCTTGATCTTTCCATTGGAGCAATCGAGGACTCATGTCAGGAGACCTAGCATAGCCCAGACCTTGTAACGTCTGGGAGGAAGCTTGTATGGGCCAACCTTTAGGCCAATCTTTTAGAACTATGATACTTCGATCAGCCCCAGTATCAAGCAGCTCTAATATCCTTTTGCCATCTATAGCCAATTCAATAACAGGGCGCTGATCCAAATCTAAGGATAGAAAGGCTGCATCCACTCCAGTGGAGCCAAAGCCCTTATCTCCTCTTTTTTGATTCTGTGAGGCAAATTTATTATGAAGCTGGGTAGCAACACTAATTGTGCAATCCTATCACCAGGGGAAATGGACACAATCCCTCGAGGGGATGATGCGAGAATCTTAACTTCCCCAGTATAATCCCAATCAATTATGCCTGAATGGATAATTAAACCTTTCAAGGCTGAGGAGGATCACCCTATCAGCAACCCTACTGTATCTGGAGGCAAAGACCCTCAAAGATCAGTGCCAATGGGCTGCACTCCCATCTGAGGTGTTAACACAAGTCTGGTGGTGCAGCGGAGGTCCAATTCCTTGGAACCCAGAGTGGCTCTCCTGAGGGATTCGGACCCAAGCACACTTGAGGTCTGCTCTGCCCCTTGACTGCCCCATATATTTGTGGGCCCTGGGGTTGGGGGCCCCTCATTGCGTTTTTTGGACGGGCACCTCCAGCAACTGCACCAATTGGCTGTCCATCAATATTTTTAACAGATCTGCACTCATTTGCCCAATGGTTACCCTTTCTACACTTTGGGCACAGGCCTGGTTGCTTAGGGCATTGGCCATTTCCTGAACTTCCCCTAGTTCCTCTTTCAGGGCATTGCCTTTTAAGGTGTCCTTGGCACCCACAACGAAAGCACGCCCCTGCTGGTGTACTTCCTTTTCCTTTGGATAGTTGCATAACAGCTGCTGCAAGACCTGCATTAGACAAGGGACCTCCCAATTCTCTGCAAGCCTTCATCCATGCCTGCAATACTCTCCCTTTCCATGGTGTAATAGCATTGTGACACTCACGAGTGCATTGCTCAAATATCAACTGTTCTATAAGAGGCAGCGCTGTTTCGGGGTCTCCAAAAATCCTACCAGCAGCCTCCATCATTCTTGCTACGAAGTCTGAAAAGGGTTCCGTGGGCCCTTGGAGGATCTTGGTAAGGTTCCCAGATACTTCCCCTTTATTAGGAAGAGCCTTCCATGCCTTAAAGCCATGGCGTTAATTTGAGTGTACACTTCCAAGGGGAAGGCTGTCTGATTATTCACCCATTGCCCTTGTCCCAGCAGCATGTCAAGACTCCAGGCAGGCTGTCCGTTATTGGCATAGCATGGGGCTGCTGTTGAGCGAGATCAGTATGAATGGATTTCCAATCTAAATATTGGCCCATGGTTAAACAGGCCTTCACAGTATCCATCCAATCTTGAGGAGTCATGGCTGTTCGTCCCAGCCTATCTGGGCCTGAGTAAAAGAGGCATTAATACTATAAGCCTTCACTGACTCCGCCAAATTCTTTAATTGTTTAAAATCCAGGGGCTCATGATATTTCTCTTGATTAGCATTCTCCATCACAGGCATCTCTAAAACCTCCTGCCGCCACGTTTGAGGGCAGAACGTACTTCCCCTTTTTCCCCTGGGTGGGAGAAATTCTGCATAAGGCGGAGGACGGCACACGGCCACATCTGAACATGGCGGGCAGCTTGGCTCTGGCAGTTTTTCAGCTTCCTGTTTTTTCGAGCGTCCCCTTTTCTTTTCTTCCTCTTTTCTAAAGCTAGGGACCCTATTCTTTTAAAAGAGTCTCTAAATCCTCTTCAAGCATTTCCAGCTCCTCTTCCTCTGACTCGGAGGAGCTCTCTAGATCTTCTAGGCTCGGGTAGATATTCTCTTTGCCTCTTACTTTCCCCTTATCTCCCTTTTGAGACCCTTCAGACCTCCTCTCCTTCACCTCCTCTAAAACTTCCTCAGTAGCCCTCAAGGCTGCTCGACAGTCTGCATCCTCCAGGAACTCGCGTATGATTTCCCACATACCACGGACGCCACCCTTCAAACTGCCTTGTTCCCACGTGAAGCCTAAATCCTTCCCAAGCTTATCACAGCACGGGACTGTTAAATTACTGGATACTGCAAACCACGAGGCTACAGCATCCACTTCCTGAAGGAAAGTATCTAAGACCCTATTAGTTATCGTGAGCCCTTTCGCCTCTAACAGTTCCCTCAAGGCTTCTCGAACTGAGCATGTCGATGAGTTACCCATGGTTTTGTTTTCTCTTCTCCTCGCAGCTCACTCCACGGGCTTGTATCGCCACAACACCTGTGGTCCTAAACTTGCCGCTACTCCCGGGACCTAACTTTGTCCCTCCCCGGGAACCTTATGAATTTGGCCCCTACTTACCGGGCACTTACCGACCGGTCCCCTCCCCCCCACCAAAAGTTCTGGAACCTTGTACGATTCACTTTAACGCGTGTTCCCGTACGGGCCACCAGTTGTGCCGTGCCAACCCCGACCAGCGGAAGAAGACACAACACGACCAGGTTCCTTCTTAAACAGTTTACTCGGGATTCCTATGCAGACAGAGTGCTTCAGTGAAAATGGCCCCGATCCCCACCGGGAGTGGTAAGAAGTACTCCATCCTGACCAATCACGGGTCGCCATGTGGCCCGAGCCTACAGGTCCAGAGTGGTCAGATGCAACCTCACACCACTGCCAGCACAGCCCCACGCCATACATGGAGTTGTTTATGGCAAGGATGAGCCAGGGCCTGGTGCCCTCTTTGGGGTGTGGCAAATAGGCTCTCCACAAAAGAGCAAAATCTCAGGAAAACAGATGTGAGGTAGGGAAGAGGCTGAATCCAGTTTCCATTCCAGTGACCATAGGGCAACTCCATCCCAAGAACAGCTGGATCTTGACCCCAGAGAGTGGAGATTCCAGTTCTTCTGTGGGGAGTTAGGGGTGTCATTCTTGGATGCCTCTGCTGTAGGGCCCCTACTTTTTTCTTGGTTTACAAAGCCATGTGCAAGCTCAATCACATATTGGCACAGAACATGATCTGTCCTGATAGATTTGATAAACTTTCTGAAGGAGAAATTTGAGGGTGCTCAGCGACAAGGACAAAGCATGAGCATGGTGAGAACTATGTAGTAAATTTGGGCACCTCAGTGTTCTGTCGTGTATAACTTGCGCTCTGAGAACCCATGCCCCAGTGACCTGTTAACCTGTGTTTAACATGGCCAGGTCTGTATAAAAGAGCCCCAGTAGTGTTTGTGAGCTGAAGCCTTTCTTTTTGCTTGATGCGATGCCAGCAACTCTCAGAAAGAAGCACTGGGCAATGGACCTATGGTTCCCCTGGGGATTTTGTGAAGTGGCTTGTCCTATAGGACTTTTCTCAGTTATTGTCTTCCTTGTCACTTGATGTCACCAAGGAGCACTGGGCTCCTCTTAAAGTGTTAGGACCTTGTGCGCCTGAGAGAGAGGTGCCAAGAGTGGGCTCAGCTCTGTTTCTGTTTGCTACTCCCTGAAATAGAATATTGTATATAATGTAGGTGAAGACCTTCTGTGTTTCTTTAAAGCCATGAGACCAAACAAGGCCAGAGTGCTAGAGGCAAGTTAGTAAATAGACTAGATCATGGAGAAGGTGTACCTGAAAAATCCCATATGGAACTATGTAAACACTCTAGATTAAAACACATAATAAAGAACCATTATGTGTTCTATAAAATCAGATAATTTTTGCTGGCATTTGACTTACTTGGCTGTTGACAGTAAGAAAGGGCCTTTTTTAATGGGTTGGGTCATTTGCATACCTTTTCTGTGTTTAAGCATTTCTGTGAGTTCTTTTAAAAATATTTTGTTTTATTTATTTATTATTTCATTGTTTTATTTATGTGTGTCAATGTGAAATGAATGCCACCATGCATGTGGCTGTCCACAGCAGCCTAAAGAAGGGAGCAGAGCCCTTGGACTGTAGCTACGAGAGGTTGTAAGCCGGCATATATGGGCAACTCAGGTCATCTGAGAGAGGAAACAACCGCTCTGAGCTGCTGATCCATCTCTCCAACCCCTAGGAGTTCTTCCAGTCTTTCTTTCCTAGTCACAGGGAATGAGGACCATTTACTGTGTGCACATAGTGGTCACGTGCCAGGGCGCTGCTGTTCGCTGGGCTGAGAAGCTCAGACTGTTCCTGAGCCAGTAGCTGGGGCCATGAAAGCTCCTGTCAGCCATAAGCAAGCTCGGGTGGGTCTGAGTTTGCGCAGTTGTTCTGACGGAGAGAAGCCGAGGAAGTTCACCGAGGCAATTGTTTCCTATCACGGTGCAGACGCAACCACGTGTGTAAAACTCAGAAATTGTAGTTAGTATAAGAGGGCCGGGTGATGGGGAATTTTGAACTGATGTTTTCCTCACATCTCTATGCTGATTTCAATATTTTTTATATTTTTGAGTGCTAATAGGTTAATTTTCATTAAGAATAGTGATCACTAAAAGTAATCTTAAAAGTTTTAACATACCACTGATTTCACTATTTCGTAATTAAATTATCATTGCTTTTTAACTAGCTGATGCCCAAAAGGTTAGGCTAGTCTGGTTCAGCTCTTAATTTACATCTTTAATGTTGGTTTTAGGTCATTGTTGCAGGAATTTCATGAATTGTCTCATATATTTCTTTAAAAACTAATTGTATCGGGAATTAAAAAAAAAAAAAATAGCAGAGATCCTGAAGATAAGGTTATCGTCATTAGGACAGCTTCTTCCTTTGTCTTGTTTATGTAAATTATGATTATAACAATTAAGATGTTACATCTTTTACAAAAACTCTTAACCTTCATAATGAAATTACCATTTTGTTGTTCTGAACACAGTAACTATGTCACAGATTGTGAGCTACAGTGAGTTTTCTTGTCCACATCTCTCACTGCATTAAAGATAGATCTCGATGCTCAGTCATGTAAGTCCGAACACCCATTTGGTGCATTTTAAATTATGTATATCATTGAGTTGATGTGAATGATGCTGCGAGTGCTCCCAGAGTAAATAATCTCCATTATTTATCATCTAGATTCCACCATCAGACAATTCTAAAGATACTTGGCAGGCTCTTGTGGCATTTCTGAGGAATTGGCTGTTTGGGTGCCAAGGTACAGTGGAGTGAAACAGCTCATAGCTTCATGGCCACGCCCCAAAGGCTGACAAATGGCCTTGACTACCACCGATCATTTCTGGGGCTGAAAGGATGCCAAAGGGCATTGAATCTTGAGTCATCGCTAATAATTAAGAGAACCTTGGAACCTTCTGTTTGATATTTATTTCACTAGGGAATTGCTTCAGAGTATAATATCCTGCATTTACTTATAATAGAATGTTTTTTTTTATTTTTGACAATTTCATACATGTAAACAGTAAACATTAGTATTTAGCCTTTATTTTTTTAATTTTCAGTGTCATCATGCATAACAAATGTGGTATTTATACTGAGCACAGTTGTGTATCTGAAGCCCTTAAAACATATGCTGTCTCTGTTAATTTCCAGGGAAAATAACCTTTATATGAGATATTAGACTGTCACCCTGTATACTTCAGACACTGAGTTTGTAGCGTTCTTAGCACAGCATTGTCAGAGATACCCTGCATAGAGTTTCTCTATGCTTGAAGCAGTCTCTGCTCACTTAGATTTTATTATAGGCTGTGTTTTCCTGGATTTAACAATTTGAGGCTTTTCTGTGAGCTTTCCTAGCATGTTAATACCTGTTGAAGTAATTGTTTAAAAATGGCCGCAGGTCAAGCCGACTATCTAAGCTGCAGCGGCTCTGCCTAGCTCAACCGCCATGTTCCATGGCCAGAGGCCACGTGCACGCAGCAGCTAGAAATGGCCAGCCAGAAACACTAGCCCTACCACCCATGAGATGCCATTGTGGGAGATGGCTCTGCCAATCTTCCACGCTGTCTCCACAAGGCTGGGCATTGCGCAGACCATCCCACCATTAGAAAAAATGTTACTCTAATGCTTAAAAGATTAATCAAAGGCTCTATATGTTTGGTAAAGCTCAATAACAATATGCCCATACAAAGAGAGTTGTTTCCCAATTAGCTAACCTAAATAAAAGTTGTTACCTGTGACTGCTCTCCATACGTGCATAGCTCTCCATCCTCCTACATCTCTGCTTTCCCTAGCTCCTCCTCTTCCTTTTCCTCTTCCTCTCCTTACTCCTCCCACCTTAGCTCCTCCTACAAATACCTTCTCTCTTTAAACAGTAAGACACCCTGGGAAGGCAGAGCTGGCCTGTGACAAATTTGGGAGTCATTGGAAGTCCTGGGCCTGAACACAGTGCCATCACACCAGTCACACTAACCTGAAGCTATGACCGTGAGTGGGGATCCATCTGAGACTGTCTTGGCAATCCTATAAACTCCTTACAGAAACAGGACCTCTGTTGCCTTGCCTCAAGTGATGTCTGACTTTAATATAGGCACCAATTTTCTCAGGGTGATGACTTTTTGTTTCTTATTTATTTAGTTTTTGAGACAGGGTCTTCCTGTATAGCACACATTGGTCCATTTATTATAAAAGAAAAATACATTTGCCAGAGCTGGATGCTGAGATGAATTCAGAGTTTATGAGAAAAGAGACAGGCTATGCATGCTCGTACATTCTCCAGAGAGCAAGGATGATGCTGGCATCCCAGTAAATATAAGATTAAGCAATTCTCACCTATCTCTAGATTTTTATTAAATTTTTTATTTTGACTAGGAGATAGGCCTCATGCCTTTCTGAAGTGTACTTTCTGTGTGTTATGAGTTATGGAATTTTGTTTTACTTGCTAATCAAAGCCAACACTTTAGGACAAACATTAGAAATCAGCTGTGAAGAGTTTTTGCAAAATAGTTGGCACCTTTGTCATTTCCCACAGTTCATGAGCCAAGGAGGTTGGTTTACAGGTGCTCTTGTATTTCTCTCGTTTCTCTGAGGCCACTGAGATGACTTGGTGGCTGAAGGTGCTTTCTGAAAAGCCTGGAAACTTCAGTTCAATCCCCAGCTTCCACAGGGGGAAGGAGAGGACCAGCTCCTCTGACATCCAAATGTGCACTGAGGCACGACTCATCCAAGTAACTAACTATGTGTAAGCAAAAAGAATAAAATGACATTTATAAAATGAAAAGAGAACCTAGCAACTGTACAGTGCTGCCACTGTGCTCCTGGGGACTGAAGACCCTGTCCTAGGCTGCCACTGTCTGCTGAAGGGACCATCGCCTTTCCCCTAACCTTCCTAATCCCAGGGAAACACACACACACACACACCCCACACACATGCACATACACACACATGCACACACACATGCACACACACACACATGCACACACACACATGCACACACACATACACACCCTACACACACATGCACACACACATACATACACACTTGCCCATCCTACACATGCACACACACACACACACATGCACACACACACATACACACCGTACACACACATGCACACATACACACTTGCCCATCCTACACATGCACACACACACACATGCACACACACATACACACCCTACACACACATGCACACACACACACATACACACTTGCCCATCCTACACATGCACATACACACAGATACACACATACATGCACACATGCATACACATGCATGCACAAATACAACTGTGTATGAATGCATACAGAGAGAGAGAGAGAGATAGAGAGAGAGAGAGAGAAGCATTTAGAAGACAAGTAAAATCATTTTCTCAGAACTTTTAAAAAAATAATAGACACCTGATTTTATTTAAAAATAAGCAAACAAAACCTCCATTGGCTTTAATCCACATGTCAACCCCACAGTTATGGTGTGGCCTCAGTGCTGTACCTGAGTCTAGCCTCTGCAAAGGTCAACTGGAAGAAGTTAAGGAGAGTCTAGCGTTAAATAACATCATAAACCAAATGGACACAAGACACACATCCTGTTGGGTCCAGAGGTCTTTCTCCTCCGTGTCCTCCATCCCTCCAGCTCTAACACTCTTTCTGCCTCCTCTTCTGTGGGGGTTCTCTGAGCCCTGAGGGGAGGGATTTGATGGAGACATCCTGTTTAGGACTGACGGTCCCAAAGCCTCTCACTCTGCACCTTGTCCAGCTGTGAGTCTCTGTATTTGTTCCCATCTGCTGCAGGAGGAAGCTTCTCAGATGATGGCCGAGCAAGGCACTGACCCCGTGAGTCTAGTGGAATGTTGCCAGGAGTCATTTTATTGCCGCGTTCCTTTGGCACAGTGGTTCTTTCCCTTCCCAGGCTGAGACCCTTTTGATACAGTTCCTCTTGTTGTGGTGACCCCCAACCATAAAGTTATTTCATTGCTACTTCACAACTGTAATTTTGTTACTGTTAAGAATTGTGATGTAAATACCTGTGTGCAGGATATCTGCTATCTCATAGGGGTCACAGTCCACATGTTGAGGACTGCTGCTTTGGTAGAACAGTACTAGTTGGTTTTGCCCTAGGTCCCTGGCCTATCTGATCCCAGGTCCTGGGCTATCCAGGCAATGTTGGAGGTGGGCTTCATCTCATAGAGTGTGCCTTAAATCCCCTTGTATACTATACTGGTTGGATACTCCCACAAGGTTTTGTGCCACCACTGCATTACCACACCTTGCAGGCAGGTCACTACTGTAGGTTAAAGGGTGTGTAGCTGGGTTGGGCTTACCTTTCTCCTTTGGTAGTGTGTAGACTCCCTTCCAGTACCATGAACACTAGTCAGTACGGGTGAAGGCTCTATGGAGGCACCAGCTCCACTTCTCCATGTTCAGTGAGTTACGTAGGTGTTGTCTTCAGCAATAGGGCCTTGCTCTCACTTTGTGGAGAACAACCAATAGCCCCAACAGTATCCTGAGTTGTTCGGGAGTTCCCAATAGGACCCATGTGGCCAACCACTCAATTAAATATGACTCATTTCCTGTAGTAGCAAGTTCCTTTGGAGATGAGAGATATACAGTTGGGCCACATCTCCTCTGTTATTAGGCCATTTCATTTACGTAGCCTTCATACATGTATATATTTTAGGAAGCTTCTACTTCATGAGGTTGATTATGACTTTTCAAATGGCCCGGAGTTTTATCTGTTCTTTTCTGTGTCCCGTCTTTCAATCCCTCTTCCCTCACTCTTACTGTTTGATCCTCCTGTTCATTCCAGTTACCCTTACCCTCGTTCATCCTGTCTAGTCCATTTCCCTATCTCGGGGAGAGCATTCTCTCCCCATCCCAGGTCCCTTACTTTATACAGAGCCTCTGAGGTTATATGGCTTGCAGCTTGCTTATTGAAGACTTACCAACTAAAATCTACACATAAGCTAATACAAACCGTAATTATCTTCCGCAGACGGGGGCCTCTGACCAGATGTTACTTTGTGTGGTCTTGGTGACCTCACTCAGGATGATCTTTCCTAGTTCCATCTATTTACCTGTAAATTTCATGATATCATTAAAAAAATAGTTTAGTAAGAGTCTATGGTGTAAATGTGCCATGTTTTCTTTATCTTTCTATCCATTGATGGATGTCTAGGCTTTTATGAATAAAGTGGTGACCAGCCCAGCCCAGTCAGTCAACAGGTTCTCCAGCACTGGAGTGAGGATTAAAAAGAAAAAAGACAATTAGACAACACTGTAGCATGGCCCTAGCCAGTTCTGAGACTGAGGCAGGTTTTTTTTTTTCCCAGTGTGCTTTTATACCATTTTAATTACATGCAAGTAATAAGGTCAGTTCTAGGTTGAGGAACCAGCAATACAATAAATGTAAATAGTCAAGGAACAAACAAGGCAATAAGCAAAGTCCCGTAATCACTCTCGTGATCACTGTTTCTAAGGGCTTGTCAGGATGACCAAAATATCTGAGCCTACTTCCCTGTCCTAGCCTAAAATTTAGATTCCTAACTGAAATTACTTCCTTGTTTTAGCCTAAAATTAGGTTCCTGCCTGAACTTACTTCCTTGTCATGGTCTAATGTCAGATTCCTGCCTGAAGCCCATTTCCTTGTCCTTGGCCAATGTCAGATTCCTGCTAAGTGGCCCCAAAAGCTCTCCACAGAGTGGCAAAGAGCATGGTTGATCAGGTGCCTCTGTAGTGGGATGAAGTGCCCTTTGTGTACATGTCTAAGAGGCAC
The DNA here is from genome assembly GCA_021653895.1 of Mastomys natalensis. NCBI lineage: Eukaryota > Metazoa > Chordata > Mammalia > Rodentia > Muridae > Mastomys > Mastomys natalensis. Next base: position 1,358,560 of record JAJTUV010000708.1, read on the forward strand.
CTTTATACCCAGCTTCCTGAGGGGCTGTGACATTGATTTCTGTAGTGGATGTCTAAGTTTGCACTCCCACCAGTGGATGAGTGTCCCCTTACCACGTGCCAGCAGGAGCTGTCAGGGCTCTCACTTGTACTTTTGATCTTGGCCATTCTGACTGGTACAGGATGAAATCTCAAAGTAGTTTTGATTTGTATTTCCCTGATGACTTAAGGATGTTGAACATCTCTTTAAGTGTTTCTTGGCCACCTGTGATTTCTCTTTTGAAAATTCTCTGTTTAGATATGTACCACATTTATAGATGGGTTGTTTTCTTATATCGAATTTTTTTGAATTCTTCATATAATTCATATTGTCCCTCTATCAGGTGTGTAGTTATTAAAAACATTTTCCATTCTGTAGCCTGCATGGTGCTTTGTCAGATGGCGTCCGTTACCACACAGCAACTTTTTAGTTTTATGAGGCCCCACTTGTTAAATGTCATTTTTAGTGCCTGTGCTATTGGTGTTCTGTTTAAAAAAGTGTGTGCTCGTGTTCCAGACTATTCTTCACTTCCTCTTCTACCAGATTCAGGGTATCTGGTTTTATGTTGAGGTCTTTGATCCATTTGGAGTTGAGTTTTGTGCAGGGTGATAACAATGGATCTATGCACATTCTTCTCCATGCAACCAATCAACTTGGCCACTACCGTTTGTTGAAGATGCTGTTTTTTTTTTTCTTTTCACTATGTATTTTTGGCTTCTTTATCAAAAACACAGATGTCCATAGGTGTGAACTGAGTTCTGGGTCTTAAATTGAATTCCATTGATCAACATGTCTATTTCTATGCCAATACCACCATGTTTTTATTACCGTAGCTCTGTAGTACAACTTGAAATTGGGAATAGTGATACCCCCAGCAGTTCTCAACTTACTTGGGATTATTTTAGTATCGTGGGGTTTTTGTCTTTCTGCATGAAGCTGAGAATTGTCTTTTCAAGTTCTATAAAGAATTGTGTTGGGTTTTTGATGAGGATTGCATTGAATCTGTAAATTGCTTTTAGTATAATGGCCATTTTTAATATATTAATCTTATCAGCTCATGAAGATGTCTCCATCTACTGATACCTTCTTCAATTTCTTTCTTTACTGTCTTCAGTTATGTTAAATTATTCTTTTATATTGTTATTAATCAAGTCTTTCACTTTCTTGGCTAGAGTTACCCAAAAATATTTTATTATTTTTGAGACAATTATGAAAGTTGTTTCCCTGAATTCTTTCTCAATTCATTTGTCATTTGTATATAGGAAGGCTACTGATGTTTGTGTATTGATTTTGTATCCTGTGGTTTTGCTGAAAGTGTTTATCAGCTCAGTGGAGCTTTCTGATGGAATTTTTAGGGTCACTTATGTATACTATCAAATCATCTGCAAATAAAGATACCTTGACTTCTTTCCTTCCTATGTATACCCTCTTGATCTCCTTCAGTTGTCTTACTGCTCTAGCTAAGACTTGAAGTACTATATTGAACAGGTATATAGAGAGCAGGCAGCACCTTCAACAAACGATAGTGGCCAAGTTGGTTGGTTGCATGGAGAAGAGTGCACATAGATCCATTGTTATCGCCCTGCACAAAACTCAACTAACTCCAAATGGATCAAAGACCTCAACATTGTCTTAGTCCTGATTTTAGTAGAAATGCTTTGAATTTCTTTTCATGTACGTTGATATTGGCTGTGAGCTTGCTGTAAATCACCTCTATTTTGTTGAGGTATATCCCTTGTATCCCAAATTTATCCAGGACTTTTATTATGAAGGAGTGTTGGATTTTTGTCAAGGATATCCCAAAGCATTCAGCCTGTGCGGGTAGATAGAATAGAATCCCCAAACTGAGTTGGGAAGGGCTGTAAGGGGGGCGGGAGCAGTTAAGAGCAGGAGACAGTTAAACATGCACCACAAGTGTGTCTTACTATACCATTAACTATTAAGGGCAACAGCCTATTAGATAAATAACACGATATGTCATACGGTGGAGCATGGAGAGACAAGCATTTTGCAATCTGTATATTAATATTGATGTGGCAAATTTTCTGAAATAATGGAACTGGTTTTGAAGAAGCACTGTGGATAAAACTATATTCATGTGAAAAGTAACAATTGATTTTCATTTGTATAGGGAAAATGAAACAGATCAAGAGTACATGGTTTCCTATCCTCATAGAAAATCTTCTATACATTTTTATTATTAATAGGGGAAAATTGTATTAGTAGAAAATAAAAATTAATAGAAAAACTAAAACTCAAAGAGTGTCTTAGGACTCTGCAGTTAAGGTGTCAGGACACTGTAGTGCTGAGGAGAGGGGGTGGTATCTCCTACTGGGGGGCTGCAGTAGCACCAGTCTTCAGCATCCAGCTGCCCCTGCTGTCCTGGAAACAAGGAGAGACAGATGGAGAAAGATGCAGAAGAGCTACTGATCTCCTTGCCCTGGGTAAATCTGCTTTGTCCTCAGGTGGTTTTTATGTAAGGCTTAAATAATGTGAGTTAGTGTCATCAGAAGGTTCCCCTTCCTATGAAATACGGAGATCCGCAGCAGTTAAAACTAGCCACTCACGTGCAAATGGTTACTCTGCCCTTGATCTCCCTCATCTCATGGTTTCTCAGTCCTGACTCTTAAAGATGTACAAAGTTTCAAGTGCTACCACATCAGATTAGCACTCTTAATTGATGGCTTTAAATACAGCCCACCCCAGGCATGGAGACTTAAAACAGAAACAAAAACAAAACCCAAAACCAAAAAACAAACAAAATAAAAAACAAACAAAGACCAAAACAAAACAATCTTGTGGCATCTATTTTCAAGTGCCAGGAGGCAGTTCTGAATCCAAAATGTAATATCAGGTTCTGGAAGATTGATAGAAATATGAACTGGCTGCCCAGTGAAAATGATTGCCTGACATGGATTTGTTTTGTTATTTCAAGGGAGTGAGAAAAATAGAGCCTGGATTGTATGAACAATTTATCGACTACAGATTTGGAGAAGAAATACTGTACCAGATAGATCTCTGCTCCATGCTGAAGAAAAAACAGAGCAATGGCTATTACCACTGCGAGTCTTCGATCGTGATTGGTGAGTGCTGTTGAGAGCATCATTCAGTACATTTACTCTTGATTTCTTAACATCACTTCTAAAATAAATATTTCAGGCTAGTTGTTTATTCTTCAAAACACTGTGGGTTTTTGGTTTGTTTTGTTGTTGTTGCTGGTTTGTTGCTGCAGCGGAAATGTGTAGAGAATGTTCCTCTCCGTTTCTTAGGTCTTGCAATGCCCACAGAAATTTGTCTCTGTTTAATTTTCTTTCATGAACGTAAACCACATGGCCACACTGCTCCCCATCTGGCCTTATCATGGTAGCTACTATTAGCAGTGGGTAGTGACTGGAAGTTTCACTGTGGGAAGAGGAGGTATAGGTGGCCTGTGACGGCAAGACTTTGTAGCTTCTATAAAGAAAACATGCCTGCAGTGGAAGCGGAGATCTACACACAGATGGCTGGGTGCTCATTCATGAAGGCCGCCTCTGGGGTTCTGTGGGACCAACCGCACTTAGTTTCCAGGAGGAAAGTGTGCACAGGAAGGAACATTCATTCCTTAACCAGACAGCCGCCATCACCCACCTTCTGGAAGATGGGTGTGCTTCACAGGAGCCTGCTCTGTTGGACTCAACTATACTATTTCCAGTGAGACACCATTGCCAAGAACTGAACTTAAAGATAACCTGATTTACATGCTTTTAAAGTAACATGAAGATATATCGACGTTTGTAAATATTTCAAGTTCTTCAGCCAAAGTACTTTCTCTTCACATCAATTAAAAAACAAACAAACAAACAAACAAAAACCTGTATTGGATCTACTTATATCCTGAAAGAACCATCTAATAGCTGAAGTTTATTGAAGATTTTAAAAAATGTTCAAGAGGCAATTTTATTTTTGAATCCTTATTACAGAGAGCAACAGAAATCATCATCCCATCATCATGATCCCAAAGATCTGTTTTAAACAGAAGATTTACAGTGGAGTTTGAGTTTGACATCTGAGACCCTCCAGTCCTGTCTCCAGGAGACTGCTCGTGCTTTCAGACCTGCACAGGGCTCCTCTTCTGTCAGGTTCTCTGCTGACATTCACACAGGGGAGATGCAGATCCTCTGCGGGGTGTGGATTTTGGCAGCTTTTCCAGGTTTCCACTGTAACTAGGTTACAGCAACCTGAAAAGGGGTGTGGTGCTTCATTGGCTTCCCAGCTGATTAAGACAAAGGAAGAAAAGGTAGATTTTACCGGAAGATCTTGAGATTTGCATTATAAAACCTATTGCGTAATCTGCTCAGTGGCCAGCAGAGGGCTCTGTTCCACCAGCCCCACTTCAACCTGCTTCAACAGGTTTCTGCATTCCTGTTCTTTTACAGGCTTTTCCCCCACCGTCAGGAATATTCAGCTATCCACCCTCTTCCACTGCAGAGTGACTGTTTCATTCTGCCTCAACCAGTTCTGAATTTTTCTACCATTTAACTTTTTAAACTGTATTTTGCTTATTACGGATACTTTATTTTTTTTCTACACATCTTGTTTAATGATGACATTATGAATTTTAAAATGCTTCCTTCTAACATAATTTATTATAATTAAGTTTAAAATAAACTGGAGTTTCCCCCGTTTCTTTGCATATGTGCCCGCATAGAGACCTAGGTCTCTCATTCATTACTCTCCACCCTGTTTTTGAGGCAGGGCGTTCACTGAGGCTGGAGCTCACTGGTTGGTTAGAGTAGCCGATTAGCGATCCACCAGGATCCTCCTGTGTCTGCTTCCCCAACTGGGTTGCAGCCTCTCTCCACCATGCCTGTTTTCCTGGTGGGTGTTGGGAGTTGAACTCAGGTCTTTATACTCAGTGCACTGAGCCATTGTCCCAGCCCACATCTGTGCCGTGCGTCTCCGTAGCATTACTGCTATTCAGATAAAGATTTGCATGGACATCTGGTTATTAAAGCTGTGAAGCAGGGGTTTGATTTTAGGAATATATTACTGCGTTAAAGATCTTCCGATCTCCCTCGAGCTTGTACAGTGTGTACTAGAGATCACACACTGGCAGCCCTAAGTGCTGTATTTGATTGGCAAAGAGTTTTAATTGTTTCATAGTTTGAACACTTGTTGTGGTTTGAAGATCAAATGTCTCTTATTGGGGGGTGTTGTGTGTTTGAATACCTGATCCCCAGCTAGTGGTACCATCTGGGGACACTATATGACCTTTAGGACAGTGGCTGTCATCCTTCCTAATGTTGTGACCCTTAATTCAGTTCCTTATGTTGTGTTTATCAGCCCCCACCCCATGAGACTATTTATAACTGCGAATTTGATACAATTATGAATCATAATGTAAATGCCTGTGTTTTCTGATGGTCCTGAGAGCCCCGCTATGAAAGGGTGGTTGGACTCCTAAGGAGTCACAGCCCAGCGGTTGAGAACCACTGCTTTAGGAGGTAGTAGAGCTTGGCTGGAGAAGGTGACTTGCTAGGAATGGAATTGAGGATCTCAGTTTCCTGATGTGCAGGAATATGAGCAAGCTCCCATAGCCGTGAACTGCTCCTGCTGCGAGCTCTCCTGTGTACAGAGTGTAGCCCCAGCTGTGAGGTAAAGCAAGCTTTCTTCATCCTTACTGCCAGGGGAACAGATATGCTCACCAATGTGGGGTGATTTTGTATTGCAAACTTCAGATTTATGCCTTCTTGTGAACACCCCCCGCCCCGTGCCTCCATTTCCTGCATGGAGTATCAGGCTCACTCGAGTGTGTCTGTGTATTCACCCTGCCCACTGTACATTCCTACCGTGACCATTTCCTCTCTGTGCCCTCCCATGGAGTAAGTGTTAGAGGAATTTGAGAAGATGTGCTGCTGTACCGTCCAGTCCAGTGAGGCTCTGTCTCTAAGTATGAAAGGAAACACCAAAGATCTATGTAGAGTACCAGGGCCTCTAAGCATTGAGCCCGAGTAGTGCAAGCAAAGCACTTTTTATTTTTATTGTTAAAGCAGCAAAACATGGACAGATGTTTATAGTTCACTTAAATGAATACAAGCACAGTGAGTGAATATGCCTGGCATTATGTCTTGTCATCTTTGGTCCTGTGTATTCATTTTTCATAGTTTATGCAGTTCTTTCTAGAAGGCCACCTTGTGAGACGAACATTCTACACTCAGCCCCATTCATAGTTCCCCATAGATTTACAGCTTTCTTTCACAGGCTCTCACAAAGTACAGGGGATGTCTTCAAATGTTAGAAAAGATACATAAAGAGAAATAAAACTTGGGATGATAATATGCCTACCTATCATTGAGCTCCTTGGAAACCTAACATTACTTATCAGCTAAAATTTTAATTTAGAAAAAGGAACCCAGTTTTCCTGATGTAGCCAGGAATGAGACTATAGTCCAGAAACCCTAGGGCTGTGTCAGCACTTGACTTGAGTCGGGCTTAGGCATCTGTGTTTCATTACATTTCCTTAGGGAAGGCAACTGACCCCTTTATACAGCTGATGAGCAATTTAGGGTTTTTAAATACTGGTTTACTTTCAAGTCAGACATACTTTATAGGAAGCAGTGGCACATTTACTTATGACTCCTCAATGTAGAGGTAGAAACAATAATTTTGGGGTGTGTGTGGTGGTTTGAATATGCTTGGCCCATAGGGAGCAGTGGTACTGTTAGGAGTTGTGGCCTTGTTGGAGGAGGTGTGTCACTATGGGGGTCGGCTTTGAAGCTGTGCCCAGTGCAGAAGAGATAGTCTGCCCCTGTTTGCCTTTGGAACAAGATGTAGAACTCTTAGCTCCTCCTACACCATACCTACTTTCATGCTGCCATGCTTCCTGCCTTGATGATAATGGACTGAACCTCTGAACCTGTAAGCCAGCCCCAGTTAAATGTCCTTTATAACAGTTGTCTTGGTCATGGTGTCTGTTCACAGCAATGGAAACCCTAACTAAGAGAGGGGAACTCCACTTTTTTTTTTTTTACTTAATAATTATTTAACCTCTTTGCAGTATGGGCTTTGGTATTGCACCATACAAGAAGTTTGTAATTTTGTCTTTTGGGAGAGATGAGAGGGAGGAAAATTTAACTGAGGAGCATGAAGGAGATGAGGGTAGAGTGGGGGGCATTTAGAGCAGCCGGGAGGGAAGCACTGGGCAGGGGCAGTGAGAACCAGCAGTGTCCATGGGTGAGGAGCTGCAGATCCATGTATGTGTTAGCTGGTGAGCGTATGGGTAGGACTGACTATCCATGCTGAGGTGGTGAACATATGCCAAAGAGAACTGAAAGAATAGTTGAGGGATAAGTGGAGCTTAATACTCAGATGCTTACAGAAGAAGCTTCTCATTTGTGATGGGCTGTATGCAACCCAATAAACTCATGGCAACTTGAAAATATTGTAAGTGGAAAGTGCATTTATACACATAACCTAATGGCTATCATAGCTTAGGTTAACCGTGGCATTCAGGTTAACCTATAGTTGTGTAAATTATTTGACACAGAGCCACACATGCATGCGTGTGTGTGTGTGTGTGTGTGTGTGTATGTGTGTGTATGTGTATGTGTTAAGGTCAGAGGGCAAACTTGTGTATTATTTTTCAGGAGCTGTCCACTTTTCTTTTTCAGACAGGATTTTTCACTGGTCTTGAACTCACTGAGGAGGCTTAGCTGGCTGGCCTGCAAACCTCGGGGATTGCTTGACTCTGTTTCCCAGAGCTGCAATTACAAACAAGCCAATTCACTCAGCTTTTCCCCTTCCACTATTTTATTTTATTTTAATATTTTTATCTTTAAATTTTATTTTTTTATTTTAAAAAGTCATTTCATACAATACATTCTGATCACTCTTTTTCCTGTCCCTAACTCCCCCCAGAATCTCTCCACCTTCCTACCTACCTATGCCTTTATCCCTTTCTTTAAAAACAAGCAAATATTACCCCCAGAAACTCTCTCTCTCTCTCTCTCTCTCTCTCTCTCTCTCACACACACACACACACACACACACACACACACCACAAAACACACCACAAAACACAATCAGAAACCAAAATATGTAAGCAAAAGACTTAATAAGAAAAAATTGCCCAGACACAGCATTCTGAGAGTCTGAAGCATGGGGGTTATATCCAGTGAGGCTCTTTGGCAAAGACTAATTTTTCCTTTGTAATTATTCATCCACCTTTTTATGTGGGCTCTGTGACTGAACTCAGGTCTTCAAGCTTGCTCAGGTCAGCAAGCACTTACAGACCGAGCTCTGTCTGCCTCCCACTCCACCACCTTTGAGACAGAGTCTCCAAAGTCACTAAGTAGCCAAGGATGGTCCTGAACTTATGATCCTCGTCTCTTCACCTCCCAAGTGTTAAGATCTGCTAATACAATTTTGACTAAATGTGTATATCCAAATGTCACAGGGTACGTAGCATTGTATGTAGAGTACTGATAGCTTGCTCTTATGATCATGTGATCGACAGACAGCTGAGCTCCACCTCAGGTCTGGAGATGGAGTCATACTGCACATTGCTAGCGCAGGAAGAAACCACAATTCAGATGGAAAGTACACTTCCTGCTGACTGTGTATTGCTTTGCTCTGCCGTTAAGTTGAAAACTGGAGCTGAACCATTGTAAATCAGGACGCCATGCATGACTGAGTTTGTCAGTGGTAGAGACCAACAGAATACCATGCCCAGACTGTAGGGTTGAAAGCCTAAGGAGAATTCTGAGTGAGCCAAGTCCGTGAATTAGCCCAGAGATCCTGCTCATTGAGAATGTCCCCCAGGAGAGCTGTAGAGATCGTCCTTTTACTCTGAAAGGCTTGCCATGTTCCACCTGAGCTTTTCCAGTACTTGAGCCAGGGGATGATTTAGCCAATGGCAAGGACTTTTGTTTTGAATGTGCAGTTGGACATCTGACTGAGGACCCTTACCTCTGATTTGGGTATCCCCATCTTTAGTGTTATGTAACTTAGGGGCCAGGACAGAACTCTGAAGACATGAGCTGCCCACTCGGGCTTGTGTGCACTCACAGTGTGTGTGTGTGTGTGTGTGTGTATGAGAGAGAGAGAGAGAGAGAGAGAGAGAGAGAGAGATAGCTCTAATGAGCTACCCAATAGGGCTTGTGTACACTCACAGTGTGTGTGTGTGGGGCTCTTACAGAAAGGAGCACTATCAGGAATGGAGACATGGCTCAGCTGTTAAAAGCACTTGCTGTTCTTCCAGACCTGAGGCCAGTTCCAGTACCCATGATACCCATGAGGACCTCACAACTGTAGATAAATCTAGTTCCCTTCTGTTTTCTCTCTCTCTCTCTCTCTCTCTCTCTCTCTCTCTCTCTCTTTCTCCCTCCCTCCCTTTCTCTTTCTCCCTCTCTCTTTTTCTCCTTCCTTCCTTCTCTCTCTCTCTCTCTCTCTCTCTCTCTCTCTCTCTTTCACACACACATACACATAAATTACTATTATCTTCAAAAAAGATAAAAATAAATAAATTTTAAAAGAAGCAAGGCAGTGTGACTCACCACGGTTTGCACGTCAGTAGCTCAGAGGGAGAGGGAAATCAGAGGATTTTGTTTATCCTCACTGGGTGAAAGACAGGCGAGAAATCTGAGAGCTTTCTAGAATCCTTGAGCCTAGACCTTTGTTTGATAAACATGTAAAATCTTTAGCTCAACGGTATGTGCATGACTCATTGTATGCCCACTTGAAGATCCACTCAGTAAAGAGAAGTATTTAGTGATAGATATGTCCTTAACTGACTCTTCGTTTTCTTTTTGCAGTACAAAATGCACTTCATTATGTTTGTCTACAGATGAACCATGGCTCTATTAACTTGCTAAATAACTTTGTGGGTTTTAAATTCTTTGAAAAAATATTTTAGGTTCACCAGCTCTTTGAAGTTGGTTTCTTAGATACCTTTAAGGTGTCCTAGAAGACAAAGTTGGTTTTTTTTTTTTTTTTTTTTAAATAAAAATATAAGACACCATTTGCCCCCCTCACTGGGTCATCAGTTACCCTGGTTATGCTAAAGCAGTGGTGAGTAAAACTGTGGCCAGTAGGAATCAGAATAGCTCCGGTTAACAACAGTAAAATTTATTAGTTTTGAAAAACTGATTGTATGTGTGTGAGAGAGACTCAGACGTGTGTGTGTCTATGTGAGTATATCTCTGTCATGTGTATGTTTGAAATGCATGCTTGCGATGTATAGACATAATTTTTCAGTCTATTTTATTTGGGTTCTTTTCTATCTACCTTCCTTCCAACCTTTATTTCTTCTAACATCCAAACACCAGGTAGGGGAGAAGGAAGGTTAGAGGGAAAGGTGATGTGGGTCTCTTACATTATTACTTCCTGTTGCTTAAGGGCGTTGAGTTCCTTGGGGCAAGTCCAGGCTTTGTCTCATCAGGTTGTCTCCAGCTCTCTTCTCTTTTTCTCTCCAGCAGCAGCAGCAGTAGGAGCAGGATCCAGCAGGAGAAACAACCTCGCCTGTCTCTCTGGCCTCTCTCAATCGTTCCCAGAATTAAAGTATCTGCAGCTGGCAGATTCATGCCCCTTCCAGGGCACATACAAGACAAATTATCAGCTGCTGCAGTCAGCTGCTGCGGACAATCTGAAGCAGCCCCATATCCCACACCTGGGATTAAAAAAACAGAAACATGTTTACATAACATAACTGGGCTTTTAAAGGAGCCCAAACTCTCTCGTCAGTGGTGCATGTACACGAGTGCTTTAGTGCATATGTTTGCATACAGAGGCCAGCACAGGACAGCCAGGGTCCCCTTTTGCCTTTAACCTTGAGGCAGGTCTCACTGGACTAGAAGCTCACTCCTCTTACTAGGCCTGAAGGCTAGTGGATCTGCCTGTCTCTGCCCACAGCTCAGGAGTTAGTTATGGGCATGCTTGTTTGAGGTCAGGTCCTCAGGCTTGCAGAGGAAGCATTTTTATCCACAGAAACATCTGTCCAGCTCCCTCCCTCCAAATCCAGCTATAAAAAAAAAGCATATTCATATAAGAATACTCTTATTGAGAGGTTGGAAATTAATTGCATTTCACCTCAATCTTTGTCTCTTTAATACTTCATGTAACAGAAATTACAAGTTCGTGTGAAGCATTTCTGATGAGTGTTGAGTCAGATTGGCTTGCAGAGATGTTCTTGAGTGACTGTAGATGCTGCTGTCTAAAGTGGCCGTTACCCTTTTTCCAACTGTCTTTTCTTGAAGAATGATTGACAGATTATGGTACTGACAATTGACAGACTATGGTACTGACAGATGCTTTTTTAAAAATAAAAACACAGACTTGTCATGGTGTACAATTGGCACTGCAGATGATAAAAACTAAGATGCAGATAATAAAAACTCTTATTCTGAAGCAAAATTTGGGAATCCAGCTCTGGTGGGATGAGTCAGAGAGTAAGGCCTCTCTTGCTGCCATGTCTGATGTCTTGAGATCAAACCCTGTAACCTACTCATCTCTGACTTTGCAGATGCCATACTCATGCTCCTGCTGCCAAAAAGGCTAAGAAGAATGTTGGAAATCTCTACTATCAATGAGCTTGCCACCATCCTAAACTTAAAGTCTTTCCCCCGGTTTTTATCACAGGAAATCAAGTACCCAGATGAAGAGCATCCTAACATTGGAATTCTTGGGCCATTTCTTTATATTTGTATGAGTCAGACAAAGCTTTAAGATATGTAACTGACAAGATTAATCCTGGTGTGGCTTACAATATTTTAACTGGTGTGTCAGATGTTAATCTGGGTGCTGGCACAAAATGGCAGCTGTGGTCTAGGCTAGTCTGAAAATCCATCCAACTGCTGGTGTGTGGTCACACCTTGTGGTTTATTAGACATCTTGGGGGGAGTGTACTAAAGAGGCAGCACTAAGTGGGATTTCTCTTCTGACAAAATAAGCTGTTTGACTAGAATGGAACGGTAATAGATTACCTTGTGAGTTATTTGTGGAGCTTTCAATTTTAAGTGTATTTTCAAAAAGTTAAATATTGAACTCCTAGTAAAAAGAAAAAGAAATAAACACTATGAATAGAATTCTGGTACAGAGGAGTTGGTTTTCTTTGTGTAGCCACTGGTAGGGCGATCATTCTCCATTGGATGGCAGTGTGTCCAAGAGTATACGGGCAGTACAGATTGTACTCGGTGATCTCCAAAACAAGAAAGCCAAGAGGACACAAGTTGGGTGGGTTGGGAAGGGGGTGGGAGTAGGCTGGTGAATGTGATCAAAACACGTTTATAAATTCTCGAAGAACTAAAAATAAAAGACAATGCAGGGAATTATATAATTGCCAGGAGATAAAGCTAAAATACAGCATTTCTTAGACTCTGCAGAACTATCTAACCATTAACTTACACTGCTTGTAGTCGTTACTACAATCACTGAACCCACGCAAGTCGGGCCCTATCAACAGTCAGTCAAGGAAGGAGGAGGGTCTCCCAAGACTCTACTCTTCACCTCTGGACTCCTGGCTTTTCATATATTCTGGAGAGGGGAATCACCATCTGTAGTTGTATACCCTATCACGGTATGCTGAACCCACTGGGCTCCAATGGATGGCTGTAAACCCACAGGCACATGGATGACCTGGTTAATCTCAGGCATACAATAAAATAGACATAAGTGCTAGAGAGAGATTTATGGGGAGGTGGGAGGGAAGGTGGTCTATATGCAAGACATGCATATGTGAAATTGTAATGAAAGTAAAATTAAAAAAAAACCCAGGGAATTAATATGAGGAGATTCTGTTGCCAGCAATCAGTGCTCACTAATCCATCACACTACCCTGGCGTCTATGATAAAAGTTTCACTGTCCTAACTACTACTTAATAATTTCTAAATGCTTGGCATATGGTTTCTGACATATGATATTATATATGTGTGTATATTGGAATACTTACTGCAAACATATTCTCACTTTTCTAATAGTAGAGCACCTGTTTTTTATATTTATTATTAAATTATCATTAAATATTTGCATTAATCCTGAGCCTCCATTCGATGGGTTCATGGTCAGCACTGTATTTCAAAAGCAAGGATGCACATGTCGGTTTCTGTGTAATGTTTGACATGGCATATATGTATATATTCCATAAGCAGAGGTTGTGAAATGGCTTGCTCACATCCTGGTAGCCAGGAAACAGAACATCTGTACTATGTGGCTTTTCTTTTTCTTCTAAAAATCAAATTATTATCATTATTAGTATTATTATTGGGTTTTCAAGACAGGATTTTTCTGTGTAAGTCCTGGCTGTCCTGGAACTTCGCTCTGTAGACCAGGCTGGCCCAGGACTCACAGAGATCCACCTGCCTCTGTCGCCTGAATACTGTACTGGGATTAAAGGCATGCACCACCACTTAACAGAAAAATATTAATTTTATTTAATTTAATGCATGGCTATACACATGCATGCACATGGAAGCCAAAGGCTGATCAGGTGGCTTTTTCAATTGCCACTAAATATTTTTGAGGCAGTCTTCCACTGAACTCTGAGCTTACAGATTTAGCTAGATCAGCTGCCCAACAGACCCCCCTAAATCTTCCTGTTTCTGTCTCCTCACTGCTGGGAGTACAGTTGGGTGCCACCATATCCAGGTTTTTTATGTGGGTGTTGGGGATTGAATTGAGATCTTCATGTTTGTGCTGCAAGCACTTCTCCCTAAGACCCCTTTCTTCCCTTTCTTATTCCATCAAGGCTCCTAGCCTGTGGGATGGTGTTCTTTCAGGGTGGGTCTTTCTTCCTCAGCTAATCTCCTCTGGACACACCCATCAGAAGTACCCAGAAGTATATCTCACTCTAAATATTCTAAATCAATGGTTCTTAGCCTGTGGGTTGCAACATCTTTGGGTCAACTTGTTCCAATAAAAATACATCCTACATAGTAAATATTTGCATTATGATTTACAACAGTAGCAAAATTGCAGTTATGAAGTAGCAATGGAAATAATTTTATGGTTGGGGGTCACCACAACATGAGGGACTGTATTAAAGGATGGAAGGAAGCATTAAGAAGGCTGTGTTATAAATCTAGTCCACAAAGACAAGCAACTATCATGATGTATGTGAGTGCATAGTGTATATGCATACATGGATGAGGAGGCTTTAGTTGTGTTAGCTATGATAAAGTTGACAAATGTACATATTATTCAAAATAATCTGGTGATGAGAGGCGCTCACAGGAGACACAGTTGTGATGCACAGTCAGTCCTTCTCCATCTTAGTGAGGAACAGGACGAACCAGAGTGAATACAGAACAGAGAGAGCCTTAGTGAGTCAGCAGAGTGCAGAGCTGAAAACACAGTGAGCAAGGTAGACTCAGGGTGTTTCTAGTTGCGGTGCTGCTTCCCAGGTACACAGCGTTGTGCTCAGTGCTTAATGACTCCAAACCATCTATAAAATGAGGACAGCTGCCCCCTCCCCCTTGCCCGTCCCCCAGTCTCCTGTGAACAATGAATAAGGCTGAATGAGGTCACAGGGACACTGTTAGCATCAGGCCTGACCACACTGTGCTCATTAGAATTGCTGCCTTGTGACAGATTGTGTGGCTTTCCTGAGGCCAGGAGAGGACTTAAGGAAAAGTTAGTAAAAGAAAAAGAATATGTTGGGTTTTTTTTTTTGTTGTTGTTGCTTGTTTGTTTGTTTTTAGTCTGTATTGGGAATATAGGCAACAAGAATTCAGATTCTTAGGAGAGTCAGGGCATTCAAACAGTGTACTGAGGGATTCATAAAATGTCTTTACTGGCCATCTTTTCCAATGGGAGATCGTCACCTGAGGTCTGGTGTTTACCCTGATGTCTGAATAACCATATGACGTTTCTTCAATGGTCAGAATCCATAGTTTATCGATTTTGTGCAAAACTGCAGCTTTTGTTATAGCTGGATCGTTATTACTGCATGTCTGATTAAATGCTAGGGAAGTAAAAATCTCATCTTCCAGCTCCATATGAAAATCCAGTTTCCATTCTCTTTTCTTGTATCATTATCCTTAATCTAGGAATGACGTGAGGCACAACAATAGAGAGCAAAGGCCTCTGGTTGTCACGCTTTCAGAGTGTGCTCAGGGTTCGTTCATTCTGCCTGCATCAGGGGTTCATTCACTGCGCCCTCCAGGCAGCTGAAACATTGTTAACTCTTGTGTCTGTAAAGGCTTCTCCTTTACTTTAGAACATCTTCAGTCTAGTTTGGATTGCTACAATGTATCATTCAGTTTATTAAGCAGATAATTTGAACCTGTCAAGACATTAAGCTGTGTATTGACCATTAAAGATGGGCCAGCAGGAACCTTGCTGTCAGATTGCCTTTCTAGTGGCAAGTCAGGCAAACAGGTAATTACAATTTAAGGTGGCAATGACTGTAATGAGCTCAATGGGAGCCAAGCAAGAAGACTGCTTCTTGGGCCTTGTGTCAGGATAGAAACACTAGCCTACAGTATACTTCATGCTTTTCCTTTGCTTTCAAAGCTTTTAACATCCAAACATTTAGCTTACCTTTGAATAAGTAACTCGTGCCAGTTTTTGTGATTGTGATGTTATTACCCGAAAGGACAGACTACAGAAAGCATGGCTGGACAGTATCTGTAGATGATGGATCTTGGTCTTTGCTCAGTCACTGCTGGGCAGGAATCATCCCTTGGCAATGCTGGGTTTTCTTGCTCTTCTGGGTCTATGGCTGAAAATAGAGGGTTCCCCCTCTTTTGGACCTTGCGTTCTCATCTGCTTGGGTTGGTTGAACTTCTCAATTTCAAAGTTAACTTTACCCCTAGAGCCCTGTGCCCCCTTGTATTAGCACACGGAATGTGTTCAGTGTGATGACCAGCTGTCCGGCAGGCTGGAGATGCTGAGTGTCACACCCCTGTCCCCATCAGTCTTCTTCAGCCTCCACTCCACTGCCCCATGCCCCCTGTCCTCTGAGCGGGGAGGTGAGTTTTCCCATGTAATTTATTTCTCAACACAGGAAAGGGCTTTGACTACACATGTTGTTTAAAGCTGGGTGGCACATGCATAAAAGAACAGACGGGTAGTAACCATGGAGGAGGCATTTGAGAACTGGCACCAAGTGGAACTTCATTAGCTGAGATTTTGGATACCCATTGTGGATTGATTGGTAAAGAGTGAGCTGGCTGGGGAGGCAAAGGCAAGAGGATTGCTGTGAATTGTGGCTACCCTGCACTACAGAGTAAGACTATGTTTCAAAACCACAAGACAAAACCAAATAGAGACTTATTTTATATCTTTAATTTTCTATGTATCTCCCCCCTTCCCTTAACTGGCATATGCTCTGAATGGTATGTTATATTTTTCTTCCGTATGCTTTATAGGAAAAAAAAATCGCTTTCCAATTACATGCTAAAATTACACAGTGAATGGTAATTTACAACCACACATTTCTATAACTTTTAACTTAAAAAAAAAAGAAAGTATTGCAGAGAGAGGCAGGAAGTGTGCTGGGATCTGACACAGTAGGCGTGACAAGTCAATGAGTGAAGCACATGTCAGAGCCAGACCTAAACAGATAGACTGATGGAAACTCCTGAAGGGCATAGAGCCTTTCTTTTCCCCTTGCAGACAGGCCTCGATAAGGACAGCCTTTGCAGATCAGTAATCCAGGGTGTAGCTTCAGAACCTTTTGTTTCAGCAACAGGATGACTGCAAAGATATGTAAAGTAGCATATCTTCTGGGTCTGGGCTACAGACAAATGCTTATTGTGAATTTGGTTTTTTCCATGAACATAGAGAAATCAGGCTTTAGATGTAGCTCAGTTGGAAAAGTGCTTTCCCAGAAAAAAACTCATGTTTCGTTTCCAGCACCATATAAACCAGGGGTGGAGGCACATGCCCATAGACCAGCACTTGGCAGGTGGAGGCAGGAAGATCGAAAGCTCAGAATCATGGTTGGCTCAAGGCTAGTTGAGGCCAGCCTTGTCTAGTGACCCTATCTCTAAACAAGCAAACATAAAGAAATAAAATACAATGTTGGATATGATTACCCTATCTCCTTCAGGCACAATAATTTGTCTTTTGAGATCTTAGTGTTTGTGATTTTTGATTTTATTAAGCATTTACGTGTATGTGTACATGTTCACATATATCATATGTGCGTATTGTGCAGGTGCATAGTGTGTTCTGTGTGCGTGCGTGTGTTGTGTGTGTGTGTGTGTGTGTGTGTGTGGTGTGCAGACTGATTGGGTGTTACCTCCATTTTTTTGAGGCCGGGTCTCCCACTGAATCTAGAGCTTATCAGTTTGGCCAGACTGACTGGCAGCGAGCCCCAGGGACATTCTTTTCTCTGCCTTGTGGCACATGCCACCTTGCCCAGCTGTTACATAACTCTGGGGATTTGAACTCAGATCCTCGTGTTTGTATTGCAAACACTTTCCTGACTGAGCCCTCCCTCTAGCCTGTCAAGGGCCTTAGCTTGTGTTCCATTGAAACTGTGGCATTGTTCCTTAACACTTTCCTTTTGTGTGCCACCTGTTGTATCACAGAATCTCAATGCAGTGTCCTTTTTTTAAATTCATATATGTTCCCAAACTTGGAGTGATAGAGCAGGTCTTACCTCTCATCATGCTTTAGGATTTAATGACCTTTTTCTCACCACTGTTTTGAATAAAAGACTCTTTTTGTTTTCTTTCTTATGTTTCCACAAGTTATTCAACTCATGTTTTCTTAAACCAATCAGCCAAAAGGCTGTGGAGCAAGAATTAACAGCAGCAGCAGCAGCAGCAGCAGCAGCAGCAGCAGCAACAACAACAACAGCAAGTTGTATAGCTTTATAGTCACACTAAGTAATTAATCAGATGGTTTTATGAAACAGGGTCTCTCCCTCTGCAGCCCAGGCTAGCCTAGAACTGGTCAGCCTCAGTGCTAAGTGAAGAGTGTGTAGGTGTTCACTGGCAAGTCTGGCTTCAGAGTCAGAACAGAATCTTACAGAAACCCTTTCTCTTTATTTTGAGTAGGATTTTTCCTCAAAAATGTTCTGAAGTCTCTCTCTCTTTCTCTCTCTCTCTCTCTCTTTCTCTCTGTGTGTGTGTCTGTGTGTGTGTGTGTGTGTCTGTGTGTGTAAATATATAATTAGTCACAAATAGGAAAAGATGGACAACTACTGATGCAGAGAGTAGTTGCATCATTGTTAGGCCTTATCTTTGTCTATTAGAGGCAATAACTGGACCCAGTACTTCAGATGCCATGTACATAAGGCAGTAGCCACCCTTGTTGGTTTTATTTCTGTCAATTTTGTTCATTATAAGAACAACCCAAACTCCTAGAGGAGATATATAGTGCCCTAAGTACCATTTGCCTTCAGCCAGGCTCCTAAGAAAAGCAAGCAGAAAAGGTGAAGGGTTGTCTTTATGCCAACACTCAAGCTGTAAGTGCCAGAGATACCCCCTCACTGGGGTCGTCCTTTCTCAGTCTTATTTTTAAGATAGTCTTCACTGTGTAGCCCAGGCTGGTCCTCAGGCTCCTCAGTATGGGGCTCAACCTTTTAAAGCTCTTCTGGTCATAGTGCACCTCCATATATTGCTAAAGTGAGTGTGCTGTCCCTTCATAAAACACAGACCCCTTGGAGGTGGCTTGTGGCCTAGGCTCTTGATTTTGCACAGGGCAGCTCCTGGTACTCACTCGCTCCTGACTGAATGTCCTCTCCGTGAGTGGGAGGCAGCATCTCTGAGTGTCATCTCCTATCATGCTAGCAGTGTTAATAAAGCCTGTGGGTGGAGCATAGGGAACAGAGTCAGATTTTAAGTATACAGCCATGATGATGGGTTAAAGTTCAGCTCTGTACATACAATGTAATTTCATACATTTAGAGCCAGACAAATTAACATCATGAGCTTAGGTTGGAGATTTTGGGCTAGCTCATGCTTCCTAGAGCTGTTGTAAGGATTAAATGGGTGAGTAAAATGTTCTAGAGAGTGTGGCAAGTACCTGGCATGCAGGCAGCACCAGCGGGTGTTAGACGTTTTAACACCTGCCTTAAATTTCTCTGTGCTTTTCTATCTGTTTATTTGTGGTTGACTCAATGTTTCTTTTACCAGTTTAGCTTTTTGTTTGTTGAGATGGCATCCACTTATATTGTCCAGGCTTCTTTAAAGTCAAGATCCTCTTGCTTCAGCCTTTGAAGCACTTGGTCCTAGACCTGTGCCACCGCGACCAGCCAGCTCAGCTTACTCTGGGTGTTTGGAAGAAGTCTGTAAGGTCATATAGCCCTTTTTAGAATATCCTGACAAATACTGGTCCTTAGCTATGGACACATTTTTAGATGCTTTGCTCACAGTTGGAAACTCACAGGTTTGTGGAAGCAGCAGCAGTGGGTGCATTTAACAAAGTTGAGTTGGTGACATTTACCATAAGGCTGTCCCCTGGTGGATGCTGATGTACAGTAAGGGGCCTTGTATTTGGAGATGGGGTTCAACCTGGCACACTGGCAGGGCAGAGCACTGTCAGAGGAGTGGGCAGGATTGCCAGCGGGTACTACAAACTCAGAGGTGCCTATAGACAGACATTCTGTTCTCTTCTTCCTCACTCTCCGTACTTTCTGCTTTGTCATGACATTTTAGAACTTGAAAATGAATTTATCAGTGAAGATACTCAGATTCTGACAGGCTTATCTTTCATGGTTGTAAATACCCAACAGATCTTGGATTCAAACCTACAGTTTTATGGTTCTAAAGGTCATATCAGGTCTGGGGAGACGACTCGGTTGTTAAAGTACTTGCTATGTGATATGAGGAAGTGAGTTTATATCCTTAGAACTCAGCATTATTTGCTTACTAGTCTTAAGAGGTCCAGGGGCTGGAGAGATGGTTCAGTGGTTAAGAGCTCTTCCTGAGGTTCTGAGTTCAATTCCCAGCAACAACATGGTGGCTCACAACCATCTATCATGGGCTCTGATGGCCTCTTCTGGAAAGCAGGTGTGTATACAGAGCACATACATAAAATATAAATAAATAAAATTAAAATAAAAAGAGGTTCCTATATATTATTTCTTTAAAAAGTATTTTACAATTACACACAAAAATCTTATTTTGCAGTTTAAAGTTTTGCCTCATGTGTTGGAGGACCTGAAAGGAGACAGTGGACTAGTGTAAATAGGCCGATAATCTGTGAACTGGTAAACTGGCTCTGACAGGGAAATTTGACTTAAAAAATTTCAGGGTTCATTATATAATCAACAGAGTGCTCCCCTAAATACAGACAAAGTAAGCATTATATTTATGTTTAAAATACTCCAAAAAAGTGAAATCCACTTAAGGATATGTAATGTTTCAAATACTAGTTTTAATTATGTAGAGAGACCTGGGAATTTCACTTAGTCAAATATATGCTTTTATTACATAGACCTTTACAGTATTTCGATTAGAACTACTTGAAGTATGTATAAATGTACTCCATGAGTCATAGAAATAGCTTATATCACTTGATATATTCTAAAGGTTCTCAAGATGTGTATAAAACTTAGAGCAGCAAAATTCTAGCCTAGTATAGTGGTTCACACCTCCAGTCCCAGCTACTAGAGTGGCTGAAGCAGGAGGATCACTAGTTTAACTCACCTGGGCTGCAGAGTGAGTTCAAGACCTACCTGTCTAATAGAGAAACTCAATTCTCCCTTAAAAGGAGAGGGCAGGGTAGAGAGACAGGTTAGTTGTACAGTGCTCACCTAGCATCCCTAAAGCCAATCACTAGTACTGTCAAAGTTCTATGTGAAAAGGCTATTGAAATTATATTCTACTGCCGGCCAGCCTTTTGTTTTTAACACAACACGTAGAATTTGTAAGATTGATGAATTTATTCTCCTATGCCTTCATTCTCCTGGTCTGTGTGGCTACAAAGGTTTGTGTGCTGTGTTCAAATCCACTGAGAATTTTCCATCTTGTTTCCCGCCCCTTGCAGTGGCTGCCAAGATTGATTGATGTGTGGGACTCACTAAGTCATACAGGGAGAGAAGGAAGAAGCTGAATGGGGCCCCTGGCACCAAGCAGGCTTTCATTACTGTAATGTCAACACACATGGCCACACCCCGAATCAGACCACAGCTTTAAAATGACTCCAGGAAGCCCATTATGTTCTCATGAATCTCAGATGATATTATGAGTCTTAAAATGAGTAGTTTTGCTGCCCTTGAATTTGGCAGTCACCTTGTGGCTTCTGTCGGAATGATCTTTATCCCTGATCTAGTTCTCAGCGGTATGTCTAGATTCACGATTATTTTCTATGCCATTAAGATGTTGGATGCTATCATTTCAAATTTCATCATATTGACCAATGATTTAATAAGAGAACGAGGGAGGATTTAAAAAAAAAAGATCCGGAACTTATGGAAGATATGTGTGAAGTACAGATAACAGTTGATTCCAGCCTCCCCCACCCTACCCCGTTTCTATTGTTTATACAGTTTGTTGGGTATTTAATGGCTCTTGAGACTAGTAGAATTTATTGAAAGAAGAGAATTTATAGCGTTCTGCTGGGTCGTGTTCTCTGTACACAAGGCGACAAACAAAAGTGTCTGGGCCAGCTCTTCCTCTTTAAATAAGAGGGAAACGATGGCTTTAAAAAAAATCCTGGTTTGAATTTCCATGTGTAATTGCTACATTGGTCTGTGTGGGTAAAGACTCAGGTTTTCTTCTTTACCTTCTTAAAGACACATGCTGACAGCCTGGCTTCCACACGTGGTCCTCATCTCAGGCTGGCCAGGGCTCGGGTGCTGGAGAATTGGGCGAGCATATGGCCACTTCCCTCGCCAGTGCGTCCCGGAGCAGTTGCTGGAGCTGGAGGGCCAGGAGGAGGAGCCTTTTCGCGAGGCTGTGAGCTCTCTTCTCTTTCTCTCGGTGGTGCTGCGCTGAGCTCCGGGCTGCAGGCGCGGCCAAGCAGACCGCGGTGTAGCCGCAGCCTCCCGGTGGGGTGCCCGCCAGGAACGCAGGGGCCATGGGCCAGCTTTGCTGCTTCCCCTTCTCCAGAGATGAGAGCAAAATCTGTAAGTAAGGCGCGGAAGCCCTGGTGCTTGCCTATAATGTGGAGGTTGCCTTAGGGTTAGCTTTGGGCTTTCCCCCTCCTGGGAATCAGCAGGAAATAACAGAGCAGTGATTCTCAACTGTGCATCTAATGCAGGTGCTAAAGTACCGTGATAGGGTGATAGGTTGACACCAGAAACTCGTTTTGATTGTCCTCTGCTGATATTCGTACAGCCCTTTCTCGTGGCACTATCTAGCCCAGAGTTTAGTTTAGAGTTTCTTTAAATCATTGCATTCGGTTCATCCGTTGTACAAGCAAGAGACCCTTCCTCGGAGCAGAAACTGGCAAGCTTTGGGCGCTACACTCAGCCATTGCTTGCAGGGGTGTTGTTGGTTCCGAAATGAGGCTGACTGGATGTTTGCAGATACTTTCACATGTCCTCCGCTTTGTTCTTGCGGGAGAGTTCAGGTGCAATCAGAAAGCCACACCAAATGAGTGCTACCTCTTAGACTCTCACCAAAATCTGGATGAAAAATATTCCAAATGTTGTATAATATTTCTGAATACATTAAAGTATAATATTTTTAAATGTCAGGCAGATTCTGCATCTGTTTCTGGACCATAAAGAGTTCAAGTCGAGGTGTGTGCTTCTAAAGACACCCCTCGGGAGCTTGCATGCATTTACTTAAGGTTTTAGCTTCTATGTAGGCTGCTGGCTTCAGAATTAGTGCGAACGAGCTGTCTTATGCTCCTTACCCCGAAATATGGAATTCTTACTTCCCTTCAGATGAAATCTTTCCAGTCATACCTCTGAATTTGCAGTCATATGTCTGTCATACCAGTGTGTGATTCTCACTTAATTCACAGAATTTCATGTCTAGCTGGGATACTCCAAGATCCCCATCTGGTTTTTGTTTCTTGTTGTTCGTTCCTCAGGAAACTGAGCAAGGGCAGGTTTAAGAAGTCATTGGATATTCTATGCCCATTACTTGGGAGTCCAGTCAGTTCCAGAGAAATCTTCTGATAAGGCTTTGGAATAAACATTGACAGACTTTGGAACATTCAGCTCTTAACAAGAGTCAATAAATGTCTCTAAATTTTACTTATGAAAGTGACGCTGCAGCGTGACAGACCTGTTCTCATAACCTGAGACACACCAGCCACTTCCTAAAATCAAGCAGAAGCGTTCACTGGGTAGTTGGATGGTTTGTGAATGTGTCAGGATGACTTATCTGTAGTCTGGAGATCTGGGCATATAGATTCACTTTCTGGAGTCCATCCTTATCTGAAAAGCCTTGGGGTGGTCAGATGCAATCAAGGATGGGAGTTCTTGCCTTCACCCCCTCTCTGCCGCCTGTTCCTCTGTGTGGCTTTCCCTGCATGGATTTGCTTTTGCCCTTGTCTGTGAGCTGCCTTCCTGGCTCTGCAGAAGTCAAGTTTCCGTGCAGTGAGGAGCTTATGCTTTCTTTGCCTTTGTCATCTGGGACTGCTGCAGAGTGAAGTCTTGTATTTCTAGACACAGTGCTTCTAATTTTGGTATATGGGAAGTTCTCTATAATGCTTTTTGGGTTCTCTTTCTTAAAATTTAACCTTCCCAAAGGAAAAAGAAAATAGCATGCTGTGTCTGAAGGAATCATCCAGCCCAGGAATACAGAACCCATGCGTTCACGCCCTGTTCCTTCTCCACATGAACCCCAGCCGACCCCTGGCCTTGCACATTCCTTCCACATCATTCTTTCTCTGTCTGGTTTTGTTATGACTTCATCGCTGCCCCCCCTCCCCATTTACACACCCCGTGCACTCATACATTCCTGTTGCAGTCCAAGCTGCCGATAATGCTTGCCTAATAGGAGTTACCCAGTTAGGGATGGATGTTAGAAGTGTGGCAGAGATTTCATTACCTGGTATGTCTCAAGAAGAGCATAAGTCAGCACTGACTGGACATATCCAGTCTTTAAGTTGTATTGGTAATATGTGAAAAAAAAAAAAAACACAAAAGACATTTGAGAGGGTCCAGAATCATTTTGTTCCAGTCACTGGGTTGTACAGTAACAACCAAAGATGCAGATGTGGTTTCTTGTTGGGTTCCCAGATACGTAGTAGCCTTCTTAACCTGCTTCAAGTCACCTGCTCTTTGAGTATCTGATGAGGCAGAGCACAAGAAGTGCATGTCGGTGACCCAGCCTCCTCCTAATTCTGTCACAAAGGGTCATGGCTCTGGACTGTTCTTCTGGAGGGTAGCTCAGATTAGAGCGAATCCAAGGAGATGGTGGTGAAAACTTACATTTGTGGGTGTCCTTCTCAAAACACAGGTGAGTTGGAAAATCCGTCTTCTGCAGTCCTCCAGAGATCCAGCAAGGATAGATCCAGCGGGCCACGTGGTAAGAGTCAAGCAGAACCTCCACTCCTGCTGCTTTATCCTGCTCTGGCCCTTTGGTGGTGCTGGTGGATGGAAGGGACTCTGAGTTAATTGATTCCTTAGTGCTACCATGCTACTATCTCTTAATAGTAAACAGAATGATTCTCTTATCAACCAATTATAAAGGGCCCAAGTTCATGCTGAAAATTAACTGTGTGTACCTGGAACTCTTGATAATAGGGTGAATGCTGAGATGTAGCAGAACTCATTGTGGTTTGGGTAACAGTGAAGAAATGGAAGCAGCAAAGCTATTTTTACTTGAATCCCAGTGCTTGAACATTCTATCCCCTGCCCCCTAAGTTTTATATTTTTTAATTTTGGACTACAGTAAGTAGAATATGGAAAATTAGTTGATGATCCTTAGAAAATGAGATTTTATATTCTATAAATAGCAGATGTTGTAGCAATAGCAATTGCTGTAGCTATTCATCCATCAATATAGCTCCTTCTGAATTTTTCTAGAGTTTTTTCCCTTCGGATTACCAAGTTTTTAGTAGTCTGGAAGAAATGTCCATGAATAAAAGTGTCAAGGCAAAAAGGTGTACTGAGCGACATTTAATAATACCTCACTACGTGTGATGGTTTGTATATGCTTGGATCAGGGAGTAGCACTATTAGGAGGTGTGGTCTTGTTGGAGTAGGTGTGTCACTGTGGGTGTGGGCTTTAAGACCCTTATCCTATCTGCCTGGAAACCAGTATCTGCTAGCAGCCTTCAATGAAGATGTAGAAAGCTCAACTCTGCTTGCACCCCGCGTGCCTGGATGCTGCCATGCTCTCCCCTTGATGATAATGGACTGAATCTGTAAGCCAGCCCCAGTTAAATGTTGTCCTTTTAAGAGTTGCCTTGGTCATGGTGTCTGTTCACAGCAGTAAAGCCCTAACTGAGACACTAAGGAAGCTTCAGTGGAAATTTGGCAAGTAGAGCCTTCTATAACTAATTCCTCAACATTCCCATTGTTCTTTTCCCAGTACATATTTGTTTGGAAGCACTCTGAGTAAAAAGAGCAGGTGAAAGGCCACAGAAGGTGTGAGCTGCCTCTTGAGGCAGGCAGTCTCTTTCACTGCAAGTGTGTAGGCATAGGATGGCATCCTTGTTAGGGACGTTACAGTGACACGTGGACCAGCCATCGGAGCCATATGTCGACAGCTCAGTTGCTGGCATTCTGTGATGTTGCTCTTCTGTTCTCTACACACACAAGCTTTGTGGTTGTGTTTCTTGTGTGTGCTCCGTCTCCTTATGTGGATGTACAGTACCTAACATTCAGAACAGGTTGTATATTCCAGCAATTGCACCATGCTCTGTACATGGCTTCCCCACTGGAGCCATGCCGTCAGTGCTTGCCAGTGAAGAGGATGGTACTGATTTCCTGTTAGGCTGTGAGCGTGGCAACGTGTGCTATGACTAAGGTTAAGAGCTCCTGTGGATGGGGTGTGGCTGCAGAGACAACTTAATGTTTAAGAGACATACTGTTCTTTATTTTTATTGAAAATAGATCTTTTTCCATACACTATGTTACTGTGGTTTCCCCTCCTCCAGCTCCTTTCGCTTCCTCTTCACTTTCCCTTCCATCTGGATCCATACCCTTCCTGTCATTCAAAAACAAACTGGCACCTAAGGAATAAATAGTATAATAATAATAATAATAAAAACAAAAACAAACATTTTGGAATAGGACAAAGCAAATAGAAGAAAAAGCATAAGGAACACAGATGGAGCGACACACTTATTCACACACATAGGAATCCTGTAAAGGCACAAAACTGGGAGCCATGTATACACAAAAGAACCTGTAAGGTTAAAGGAAATGCCCAGACACAAACAACACAGTGAGACAAGGGCCTGAAGACACCATGGAGTTCATTTTGTGCTGGCTATCTACTTCTGTGTATGGGGCCTACCATTAAGAGTGGTTTGTTTTCCCAGTGAGACTCTCTTGGAGAAAACTAATTTTTAATTTGCAAATGGTTATCAGTTGGAGATAGCTCTTGGGGACAGTATGGGAGCATGTGACCATTTCTTCTCTCAGCTTTTAAACTGGTCCAGGCCCTGTGCATGCTGCTTTAGTCTCTGTGAGTTCATATACAGGCACATACTGTTCTTACTGAAGACCCATTTGGTTCCTTGTTTCTACATTGGGTAGCTTCTAACTGCCCGTAACTTCAGATCCTGGAAAATCTAATAACTAGCCTCTGAAGGCACTATACTCATGCACATATGCCCAACCATCTTACAGTTAAAAATAAATCTATAAACAATAGCAATAAAAACAATACCCCTAAGCTCCCAATACACACAAATAATAAGATAATAGTTCTTCAACCAACAACAAATAAAAAACTCCTATGGGCTGGAGAGATGTCTCAGCAACTAAAAGTACTTGCCTTTTTAGAGGATCAGAGTTTAAATCCTAGAACCTAAGCTCCAGTGACTCCAGTGCCCTCTTCTGGCCCCTGTGGGCACGAACACACATGTGGCATATATGCACACAGACACAAAAATATAAAAATCTTTCTAAAATAGTATTATGATTCCCTCCCCCCATTTGCCTGTTAGCACCAAAAGGCTAGGGGCTACAAGAATCAAGCAAAGATTACTTTTTAAAATCTTTTTTCCAAGCTGTGTATGGTAGCACACACCCTTGATCCCAGCAGTCTGGAAGCAGAGACAGGCTGATCTCTGAGTTCGAGGCGAATCTGGTTTACAGAGTGAGTTCCAGGACAGCTAGGGCTACACAGAGAAATCCTGACTTGAAAAACAAAACCAAGCAAATACAAACAAACAAACGAACAAACAAAATTTCTCTTCCTTCTCTACTGCCTTCTCTTTCCCTTCCCTACCTCCACTTTGGCTTAACTTTCTGGATGCCTACCATCTGCTAGGTACTGTGCCAGGGTTATTTTTAAAGTGTTCACGAAGATCAATTATTAGATATATGCTCCTGGCTGCCCTGTTTCTGAGAGGAAGTTGTTGGCAGCCACAGAAGTGGGGGAATTTCTCAGTTATAGTCCTCTGGGGTATTGGGGCTAAAGCTGGCAGAAAGCCTGGATCCCAGGCTGCTCAGTATCTATTACCCCTTCTGAGCAGAGAAAGCAGCATATTGTGTAATTCAAGACTGCCACTGTGCATGAGATCTCTTTGGGCAATGTAGTTGTATCCTCAGTCATGTTATACAATGTAAACCATTTAGCCATAGTCAATACTGATTAGATTTTCCCATTGCTAAGTGATGTATACCCGGGAGGTTTGTTTCTAAAATGGAAACATTAGAACAAATGCTATCAGTTACTGCTCATGTTTCACCTCCCTGACTTTGTTAGTTCACAGGCTACGGTGGGCACTGTGTTTCCTTTCAGTATTGCTCTTAGGACTTTCGAACATTGAACATAGGGAGAAATGTTGGATAATTTTTTGTGGAGTAGCTGGGTTGAAGGATTATATCCAGTCCTTGGGGAGCTATTGGCTGCTGTGAGCCACACACTATATCCTTGTTCCTGGGCACTTGACAAAACAGAGTTGGGTGTCTGATGTTATAGAGGAATTTTAATCTAAGGGATCACGTCTAAAGACCTTCTAGGCCTATATGACCTGGCCAGAATACAGATTCGGGGATTACAGCATGAACTGACTGGAATACAGACATGCCCTTAGTATGTACCTTTAATCCCTAACAATGAAGATAAAGTTAGTTTGTAGAAGGAAGCAGCCATGTTTGAAAGTGACATCTAATTGAGGGGCAGACAAAATGACAAATCAGAGAAAGATTTGGCAGAATGAGTCAGAGATGGGATACACCTAACTCTCATAGGAAAGAGAGGTTACTTAAGAGCAGGGGGTTGGGGGGGGCAAGCAAACTAGATACCGATGAAGACAGAAGATTAGAAAAGATTGCCAAAATTAGTATGAGGCCAAGCAGAGCATTTCAGTCAAAAGTCAAGAAAAGCCAGATTGAATCAGTCAGCTTGGAAGATTAGATTGTGCAAAGGCAAGAAGCTTCCAGGTCTAGGCTTAGGGATAGTTAGAACACAGAAGGAAATGTTATGAGTATTTCCAAGTAGTGTATTTGTGGAGCTAGAGAATAACTCTCATCTCATTCCGTCATCTGAGGAAATAAAAGCAAAATTTACATGACATCCTGTTATCTAGCAGTGTGCTATGACCTCATATCCTTAGAAGAATTTCAGGTGTTCATTTAAATCTTGCAAAATCCTTTGAAGATATGTGATTAAACCATTTCCCATAGATCTGTTTATTTTTGTTCATTTTACCCATAAGAAAAGAGACTCAAAAAAGCTTCCAAGTGTTCAGTGTCAGGTCACAGACAGTGAGGTATTTGAAGACATAGTGACTCAGTTTGTAATTTTGGTTTTGGAATTTACTGTTTAATTTTTACACTTTGTACCCCAATCTTAAATAGTATCTACCTGCAATGAAAATTAAATTTTAATCAAGATTTAGCTAATATGTATAATGTGACTGTGTGGGGTGGTGGGCTGTGAGAGGCAGCTGGGTAACTGGTTGAGCTCAGGCCTCAAACCCCAGAGAACCTAAAGGAGCGCTAGGTGTTTGGCCTTGCTTCTGGGCCCTGATCCTTTCACATAGCCACAGCCCTCTACAGCCCCTTCCACAGAGAGAATTGTGGCCATCCATCATGTAGCACAGGTAAAGGGTGTGACACAGGCCACAGAGCCTCAAGATATCTCCATATTCATGAGATACCTAAAGGCCAGAGGGTGTAGCCAATTAAGCATTCCTTCCCAGACCCTCCTCCTCAAAAAAGGTATTTAACCTCAGGCCCACCCTGAGAATACTGGGTATAGCTTCATCCACTTTCTGTCATGACAATAAATATCTTAAGACCAGGACTACCTTTCTTCTTTGGGGCCTACTATGGGGAACAGTGAAGAAGGTCTTCAACTACAGAGCCACTGTCTAACCTCCTGCTGAATATCTCTGTATGTTCAGTCATGGAGACCCAGCCAAGATCCAGCCAAGCGAGTCACTGTGAGCAAGAGCCCCCTCCCTATGGGGTGCTGCCAGAGCTCATCTTGTCCCCCTTCCCCATTTGGCTGCAGGTCGGTCTAGCTTGTATGTGCCCCTCCCCCCAGTCTTGGTCCTTCCACAGCCTCTAAGCAGTGCCTGAGAGCCCAAGGACTTGAGACCAGTCGGTCCCCAGCCCTCGCCTGTCTTGGGATCCCCAACTCAAGAGCTCTGGCCTCTGTGGGGCCTCAGACTGTCTTCTCCCCACGCCTGGAGTAGTGCCCTGTGGCTTCCCACAGCCCAATGTCTGCCCAGTGTTCGTGAAGTGAACTCAGTTGAATTCCCATGCCTCTGCTTCCCTGAGCTGCAGCCCCAGCCTGTTGGGTGGGGCAGCAGACCCGTGGAAACCATAAATCAACCCACAGGACCCAGGCCCATGCATGCACCATAGTTCACTCCACACGTGCTGGGCGATTGTTGGGCTGTAGGAAGCCACAGGGCTTCACTCAGGGTGTGGAGAGAACACAGTCTGGTCCCCATGGGGACTAGAGCTCTTGGGTTGGGGATCCCCAGGCCAGGTAGCGGCTGGGGACTGACTGGTTTCAAGCCCTTGTGCTCTCAGGCGCCGCTGAGAGGCCTCAGAAAGACCGAGATGGGGGTGCATATGGGCTGAATTGACCGGCAGCCGAAGGGAGAAGAGGGAGAAGATGAGCTCTGGTGGCATGGGGGGGGGGGTTGTGGCTCTTGCTCACAGTGACTCGTTTGGCTAGATCTTGGCTGGGTCTTCATGACTGGAACATAGAGAGGTCTTCAACGGGAGGTTAGACAGCAGCTCTGTAGTTGAAGACCTTCTCCACGGTTCCCCACAGTGGGCCCCAAAGAAGAGAGGTAGTTCCAGTCTTAAGATATTTATTGTCATGGTAGAAAGTGGATGAAGCCATACCCAGTATTCTCAGGGTGGGCCTGAGGTTAAATACCTTTTTTGAGGAGGAGGGTCTGGGAAGGAATGCTTAATTGGCTACACCCTCTGGCCTTTAGGTATCTCATGAATATGGAGATATCTTGAGGCTCTGTGGCCTGTGTCACACCCTTTACCTGTGCTACATGATGGATGGCCACAATTCTTTCTGTGGAAGGGGCTGTAGAGGGCTGTGGCCATGTGAAGGAACCCCTTTAGGTTCTCTGGGGTTCGAGGCCTGAGCTCAACCAGGTACCCAGCTGCCTCTTACAGCCCACCGCCCCACATGCCTGCCTGGTAGCTACTCTTTTTTAATATACTTGGTAAATATGATTTTTCTACAATAAATAAAGACTATGTTAATTGCAACTTAATTTGGCACAGTGGTGGTTTTATTTTTATCTTACCACAGAGGGGGAATTAGGACTTAGAATTTCAGCTCAACAAAGTGTCCTTTTTGGAGAATTCTCTACCTGTGTTCTTGAGGTCCTGTCTATCACAGTATCTTGCTTCTTGCCCTGGGAGAAATGTGTGGTTTACACATTGTCACACATTAGTCTTCTTAAGGTCCAACAGAGGCTATTCCACAAACGAAGCCAGCACAGATAATAGAAGAGCCAGGGGAGGGAGAAAGGCTACCTTATCACTTCAGCCAAGTCTAAGAAATTCTCCAGTCCATAAAGCAATACTGCTTGCCCTTTCTTTGCTTAACTGTATTTGGGTTAAATTTTTATCACCTGCAGCATAGACTTTGGACATTATTCTGTGGGACTTTCCGTGTATATAGTAGGTATGGATCCCTGGTTCTGCCAAACTGAATTAAACTATAGCTGTGATTATACATTAACACATTCTCATAGTTGCAGAGAACTTATACTTAATGAGTTTATTATGTGCCAGACTCCAGTGTATATTTTGGTAGAAATACACTAGCCCCAGTGGAAAGTGACAGCTCTCTGACTTCTTACTTAGAAACCTTCATGTTGTGTTTGGTTACAGTAAGATCTGGCCTTTCCTTAAAGATGCTAACACTGCTGAGCTCTCCTCATCTAGAAAGCTCTGACCAGGTGTTCAGAGGACACAGGAATGAATAATGCATAGCTCCTATTGTTGGAGGTTTCTTTTAAATTTATATGAGTTTTCAAAGCAGAATCCAACTCAAGTCTGTTGGATTCCGAGGTTTGTTGTCCTCTAGTAGGTACAAGCCAACCTGAAGGGTCTTTCTTTCTAGTAGGTGATGCCTCACCCATGATGCCACACCCTTCCATGGTGCTACACCCTTCCCATGCCAGGAACACTGTGGTACCAAGTCAGGAAAGTCCAGTAAGAGAAGGTTAATTACCACTGAGACAGGCATCTGTGCTAAACTTCTCTCATTGGTGACATTTACAATTTGATATGAGCAAACACAGCTCTTTTTTTTTTTTTTAATTGGAAATTTTTTATTGGAAAATTTTTTTTACATTTCAGATGTTCTCTCCTTACCCCATTTCCCCGCTCCCTCCCAGGAACTCACTATCCCTTCCCTCCTCCTCCTGCCTCCACATTGGTGTACCCCCACCCACCCTCCCCTGTACCTCACCTCCCCACCCTCGAGTATCCCCCCCCACGACGTCCAGCCTTCATGGGACCAAGGATCTCTTCTCCCACTTATATATAGCTCCCTTGCATATATAATTGGAGCCATGGGTCCCTCCCTAAGTGCTCCCAGGCTGGTGGTTTAGACCCTGGGGGCTCTGGTTGGTTGGGATTGTTGCTTTCCTCATGGTGTCGCGAATCCTCTCAACTCCTTCTGCCTTCACTCTATCTTCTCCATTGGGAACCCCATGCTCAGTTTAATGGTTAGCTGTGAGCATCTGCCTCTGAGTATGTCAGACTCTTGCAGACCTCTAAGGAGACAGCTATATCAGGCTCCTGTCAGCATGTACATCCTGACATCCACATCAACCTCTACCTTTGGTGACTGCACATAGGATGGATTTCCAGGTGGAATGGTCTGTAGACAGTCCCTCCTTCAGTTTCTGTCCTGCACTGTGTCTCCATATTTGCACCCTTGAGTATTTTGTTACTCCTTCTAAGAAGGACTGAAGGCTCCCCTATTTGATCATCATTCTTCATGAGCTTTATGTGGTCTGTGAGTTGAATTTTGGGTATTTCAGGCTTCTGGGCTAAAATCCAATAATCAGTGAGTGAATACCATGTATGTTCTTTTGTGATTGGGTTACTTCACTCAGGATGATATTTTCTAGTTCCATCCATTTATATAAGAATTTATCAAATTCATTGTTTTTAATAGCTGAGTAATATTCCATTGTATAAATGTACCACATTTTTTGTATCCATTCCTCTGTTGAAGGGCATCTGGGTTCTTTCCAGTTTCTGGCTATTATAAATAAAGCTGCTATGAACATAGTGGAGCATATGTCCTTGTTATGTGTTAGAGCATCTTCTGGATATATACCCAGGAGTGGTATAGCTGGGTCCTCAGGTAGTGATATGTCCAATTTTCTGAGGAACCGCCAGACTGATTTCCATAGTGGTTGCACCATCTTGGAATCCCACCAACAATGGAGGAGTGTTCTTCTTTCTCCACATCCTCGCCAGCATCTGCTATCACCTGAGTTTTTTATTTTAGCCATTCTGACTGGTGTGAAGTGGAATCTCAGGGTTGTTTTGATTTGCATTTCCCTGATGACCAAGGATGCTGAACATTTCTTTAGGTGCTTCTCGGCCATTCCCATTTCCTCAGTTGAGAATTCTTTGTTTAGCTCCTTACTCCATTTTTTAATAGGGTTATTTGGTTGCCTAGAGTCTAATTTCTTGAGTTCTTTGTATATATTGGATATTAGTCCTCTATCGGATGTGGGATTGGTAAAGATCTTTTCGCAATCTGTTGGTTGCCGTTTTGTCCTATTGACAGTGTCCTTTGCCTTACAGAAACTTTGCAATTTTATGAGGTCCCATTTGTCAATTCTTGATCTTAGAGCATAGGCCATTGGTGTTCTGTTCAGGAACTTTCCCCCTGTGCCTAGGTATTCGAGGGTCTTCCCCACTTTCTCTTCTATTAGTTTCAGTGTGTCTGGTTTTATGTGAAGGTCCTTTATCCACCTGGACTTGAGCGCAAACACAGCTCTTACAATACACATTTTAGGAATTTAAGTGCCCCGTGACAAACATTCATAATGTCCGAGTTTAAAGTTAACAAGAGCTTAGAACTACTGAAATAAATCTTTCAGTTGTGAACCAGTCATAGACAAAACCTGAAAGCAGTAAGTGTAGCTTACACTTAAATGTTGTGTTAACTGGGATGGTAAGCCATATAGAAGATATTTGAAACTTCTAATTTCTTATTTCCATGTACTGTTTCCTCAACTTACTAATTTAGTTAGGGATATTTATAAACAAAAGATGTATTCTCTATCCCCCAAAGAGATGGTGTTCACTGGTGTTGCTGGCAAGAGAAGGAGGACTCTGGGAACAGAATGGTCCATGCTTGCCCACCTGTCCCATAGCATCCACCCCTTGCTAATTATGGTCTGAACTGTTGTTAGCATTTGCCATGTGAATGGCATCAAACTTTAATTGGATGTCTAACATATGCCAGTTAGGGCAAAAATAAAAAGCCACACTTCCTAGCCAAAATTAGTTATAAAGTCAGTGTTTTGGGCTTTTTAACTATATATTTATGATTTTATATAAACTGGCCAGTGGATGATTTGTTAATCTGATACCTCATGTCTAACTTTATTGGGTCTTACAGTGAAGTGGTTGGTGCTTACTGCCGATCTAATGACTTGATTTGTTCCTTCATGGTAGGAGATGAGACCTCATCCCTACAAGTTGTCCTCTGGTCTCCACCTGTACTGTGGCATGTATACACACACATGCACACACACAGAAACATACCACATACACAGAAACACACCACAGACATATAAATGTAAAAAAAAAAAGAAGTCAAATGATAATGATACATTAAGTCTAGAAACATTCTAATTATGTTTACAGTAAGTTTTCTATTAAACAATAAAAATATGCAAATGGACTATTAATAGAAACATCTAAGTAGACTTTGTATTAGTAATGTACAATATGTTGTATGGTAGATTTCATTTTTCATATTATTATTACTATTATCATTTTATTAACTTATTTACTTTACATTTGGATTGTAGCTTCCCCTCTCTCCCCTCCCTCCTTTCCTCCCAGTCCCCCCTGTGATCTTCTGGTCCTTCTTTCTCTCACCTTACCTCCCCACCATCCTCCTGACTTCCCTTTCTCCTCAGAAAAGGCTCAGGAAAAGGGAGGCCTCCCATGGATATCGACCCACCTTGGCATATCAAGTTGCAGTAGGACTAGGTGCATCTTCTCGTAGTGTGGCTAGACAAGGCAGGCCAGTCAGTGGTCAGATACAGTCCCTGCTCCTGCTGTTAGGAGTTCCACATGAAGATCCAGATGCACAACTATTAAATGTTTCTTGAGGGACTAGGTCCATCCCATCCATGCTCTCTATTTGGTGGCTTAGTCTCTGTGGGCCCATATGGGCCCAGGTTAGTTGAATCTGTAGGTTTTCTTGTGGTGTCCTTGGCCTATCTGATTCCTTCAGCCCTTCCCCCCCTCTTCCATAGAATTTTCCAAGCTCTGCCTAATGTTTGACTGTGGGTCTCTGCATCTGTTTTCATCAGTTGCTGGATCTCAGATGACAATTATGCTAGCTGCCTTTCTGGAAGTATAGCAGAATATCATTAATTGGTGTCAGGGGTTGGCTCTCCCTTATGGCATGGGTCTCAAGTTGGGGCAGTCATTGGTTCTATCTTTATCTGTTCCATCTTTATCCCTGTACATCTTGTAGGCAGGACACATTGTGGGTCTAAGGTTTGGTGGCTGGGTTGGTGTCCCAGTCCCTCCATTGGAAGTCTTGCATGGTTACAGGAGATGGCTGTTTCCGGTGTCATAGCCTCCATTGCTAAGCATCTTAGGTCACCTTCATAGATTCATGGGAGTTTTTATTGTCCTAGGTTTCTAGCTCATCCCAGAGATGCTCCTCTACCCCCACTGATTCCAGTTTTGTCTCCCTGCAATTTTTCCTCCTCTCTTCTTTGTATGGTAGAAGATTTTAAAGGCAAAATTTCCAAACTGTTTTGTCATTAAATTTTAAGTAGAAGGCCAAAACTTTTTAAAAATAATGTGTGCTTTTAAATTAATTCATAGTAACTACTGAGTGGTAGTCAAATTAATGCCTTTAGGATCAGCAAACTCGCTTTAAAGTACAGAGTGTAAAAACACAAGCTTGGGTGATTGTTTAGGCACGCCATTGTCTACCTTGTGTTCTATTATAAATGTTAGTTATTGAACTCCCTGAGAACCAGCAAGTCCTAGTTATAGCAAACCAGCATATGTTGCCTGCTGTGTGATTGTCTTTAAAATGGAAGTTTTTTTGAAACTTTAAATTTATTCTAATGTACTTTTTACATTGACATATTAAATCTAAACCAGGAATCACTGGAATGAAAGTATATGTTCAGCATTGAATATATACAACCTACTTAACCTCTAATGGAAAATTAGACCTACAGACTTTCATAGAACTTAGTTATATATGTACAACTACATGAAGTTTGACATTAAATTAAAAGGTTATAATAGATTATTTTATGAGAAAGTTTGATCCTGACATAATGGAGTTGTGGCTGCTTTAACTTTTACCTTTGTGCCCTTTGTTTCTGTACTGTTGGAATCACCAATAGTTACACAATTGTGTGAGGGAAAATACAAAAATAGCAGATATTAGTTATGGCCTAGAAAAGTAAACAGGGAACTATACTGGGTATTTTAACAGAAAATTTAATGTAGGAAATTAGTGAAATAAATGGAGTAATAATAAGTGTAAAGTCAAGGCTGAAGTAAACATACAGTAACTTTCAGGCTTGGGTGACTTATAGAAAGAAGGGTCCTATGTGACCGAGATATTTGAAGAGGGTTGCTGTCTCCAGGGAGGGCCCTCTGGGACTTGGGAAAGCCATCATCGAAGCTGGAATTTTGGCCCACAAGGTTGGGACACCAGTCAGCTCTGGGGATCTCCAAGGGAATGACAGAGGAGTAAGGAGAAGAAATAAAAACTGGAACCAACTGCTTCTGGAACCTGGAGCAGTGAGGGGCAGTGGGGACAGTGAGGGGCAGTGAGTGGCAGTGAGGCAGTGGGGGTATTGAGGGGCAGTGAGGGGCAGTGAGGCAGTGGGGGCATTGAGGCAGTGGGGGCAGTGAGAGGCAGTGAGGAGGGGCAGTGAGGGCAGTGAGGGGCAGTGAGACAGTGAGGGCATTGAGGCAGTGGGGGCAGTGAGGGGCAGTGAGGGGCAGTGAGAGGCAGTGAGAGGCAGTGAGGAGCAGTGAGGAGCAGTGAGGGGCAGTGAGGCAGTGGGGGCATTGAGGCAGTGGGGGCAGTGAGGGGCAGTGATGGGGCAGTGAGAGGCACTGAGAGGCAGTGAGGGCAGTGAGGGGCAGTGGGGCAGTGAGGCAGTAGGGGCAGTGAAGCAGTGGGGGCAGTGAGGGGCAGTGAGAGGCAGTGAGGGCCAGTGGGGCAGTGAGGCAGTGGGGGCAGTGAGAGGCAGTGAGGAGGGTGAGCAGTGGGGGCAGTGAGGCAGTGGGGGCAGTGAGAGGCAGTGAGGGGCAGTGAGGGGCAGTGAGGCAGTGGGAGGGCATGATGGGCATGAGGGGCAGTGGGGCAGTGAGGCAGTGGGCAGTGAGAGTGGCAGTGAGGGCAGTGAGAGGCAGTGAGGGCAGTGGGGCAGTGAGGCAGTGGGGGCAGTGAGGGCAGTGAGGGCCAGTGGGGGCAGTGAGGCAGTGGGGGCAGTGAGAGGCAGTGAGGGGCAGTGGGGGCAGTGAGGCAGTGGGGGCAGTGAGAGGCAGTGAGGGCCAGTGGGGGCAGTGGGGACAGTAAGGGGCAGTGGGGGCAGTGAGGGGCAGTGGGGGCAGTGAGGGGCAGTGAGGCATGGGGGCAGTGAGGGGCAGTGGGGGCAGTGAGAGGCAGTGAGGGGCAGTGGGGGAAGTGAGGGGCAGTGGGGGCAGTGAGGAGCATCAAGGAACAGTAGGAGCAGTGGGGAGCAGTAGGTTACAATGTAGAACACTGGGGCTCAGTGAGAGCAGCGGGGGAGCAGAGGCAGGTGGCTGGGGCAGCAGAGATGGGGACAGGGAGCAAACTGCAGAGGGCAAGCTCCGTTCCCTCAGTGCTGTTTTCGTTTCATCTCTAGTCGTCGTCGTCCTGGGAGAGCCTGACAGGTGCATCTGGCCGAGGGCCTGGCTGTGGGCCTCAGCCAGCCTTATTGAGGAGGGGTAGGGTTGGAGTGGAGAGACCGCAGCTTAATAGCAGACCCATACTTGCTGACTGTGTTTTAATGACATTTATGGTTTTCATTGCTCCAAGAAAAACATTTAGTTTATGTTGATTTGTAGTTCTCATTTCTTTGGAGACAAAAGTACTAATCATATTAAACAATGATATGAGCTTTTTTTAAACTGTAAAATTTGTAGTTTGAATAAAAACATTTTAAAGTCTATAAAAATATGACTATTTCAAAATAGGCGTAGAATATGGAAATTCAAATTAGTTGATGTTTCTAATGAAAAACCTAATTTACATACATTAAGAAACTTAAGATACACAGATTATACTTATTTTTTAGTTAATATACTGGATTCTGGGTTTAGCTACAACACTGGTATATTGTGTATGTATGTTGCTCGTCTTTATCCCATTACTCTCTCTTGCCCCATTCCTCCCTCTCTGGCCATCTCTGCTGGTTCTCTTTCTTCCCCTTCATGAAAGAGAACAAATCACTTAAAAGCTAATTTGTCATCAGTTTGTAAATCCTATTTTCAAACTCCTTATGTATGCACTGCAGTCTTGTCTATGTTGTTTAGAGAGAATGGTGGACAGCCCTTAAACTAGTCCTGTGATTTTGTATTGAGGGTACCACTGCCAGTCCCTGCTGTGGGGTCCAGCTAGTGAGCAGGTGGGGACTTAGGCCTACAGCCCATGCAGGTTAGCACTGAGAATGATAGACTGCCCATCATCAGGGCTAAAGAGAACCAAAGGCTAAGGGCTTAAGGCAGCAATCGCTAAAATAGCTGAAAAGTCTGAGGAATTCTGGGAGGTGTCTGAGAACCAGTCAGAGTGAAAAACAGAATGGGTGATGAGGACGCGACAGAGGCTGATGTATCCAGACAGAGTCTTAATGTAAATGGAGGATTTATGAGAAGATGCATTGGCTCCTGAGTGCTAACAGCTTGCATGAACCTTGTCCGCCCTCTGCTTCTCCACCCCTAAGTTCAGTCATGTGCATACACGTGTGTCTATTTGTGTGCTCATGTGTGTGCATGTGTATGTGTGGTGGCTTTTTTTTTCTTTTTGAGTCAGGGTCCCTGCCTTGGGGCTCATTCAGTTTGTCCAGATTGAATGGCCACCCAGCCCCAGGAGTCTCTTGTCTGTTTCTGTCTCTCTAGTGCTTAGTCATGAATGTGTGCAGTGGCCTTGGCCTTTTTGTGTGGGTTCTGGGGTTGAACTCAGCTCTGTGTGCTTGCGTGGCAACCACCTTCCGATAGGCGTAACCCCAGCTCTACCTTGTCAGCTTTGGCGTAGTGTTGGGGGCTGTGGGTCCCAGCAGCCTCTCTGTTCTTACCCTCAGTGGCCTCACTGAGGGTGGGACTTCCCTCAGCTCTGGGGGAAAAAAAAAGTTTCTCTCTCCTTCCCCCATAGAAAATCAGGAATTGCCCTGAATGGCCCTATGCCGTTGCTGCCCTCTCCTCCAGGGCTCCCGGAGAGCTATTGAGCTGGGCTGCTATGGCCCACAGGGTACCCTAGGTAAAGGTTTTTAACAACCCTGTAGAAAGCGAGGGGAGCCAGGACACACAGGTAGAAGTGGAGTGAGTCTAATAATCTTGTTTGCTTAGGGAAAGAGTGAGAGGAAGGTATGGGAGGGCACTGGGGGGGGGGGGCGGGATGTGGCCCCAAGCCCTGTGCAGCTATGGAGCAAGCCTGTTCCAGAAGGCTCACTGGGCTCCTGACATGGAGAATCACCACCATGCTGCTGCTTTTCTCTGCGCTTGAGGACAGGGAGAGTCCCCTGGCTGTATGATCTACCCCTCCATGACCTGAGCTCTTCCCTGGTCCTTACTTGTTTATTAAAATTTTTTTTATTGGTCCTGATTTTTTTTTTTTTTTATTTCTAACTTAACTCCACCACTATGTTTTTTATGCTAATGACTATATTGAGTCCTTTGGGAATTTAACAGAAAGGACTGACTGGCTGGCAGGAAGCCTTGTGATGGAAGGTGTGTAATATCGTCAAGAAGATGAGAGAAATGATGAATGACGGTGGCATTTATCATGAATGCGTGACGCCCATCCTGTAGTAGGCGGGCTCTTGGAGGAGTCGCGTGCAAACCGAACCTGATGTGATTATTTTTACAACACTGCATGTTTGAGTTTAGTGCATCTAGAAACCAAAAACCATCTGTACCCTGCTATTCCTGGTACAGTCTGTTTACGTGTCTGCTGGACACCTTTTGCAAGATTAATTGATTTACAGTAGTTCTTCTCTAAACCAAAATGGCACATCATTTGATTATAAAGGAGTGTAGTGTAAGCTACACAGAACAGTACAGAGCATTGCTAGAAACAGTTACAGTCACGACTACACTACCTGTCCGTGCAATATGAACTTCTTGTTTGCAATTATTTCCACGTGTTTTAAGACAACGTTTTGAGAAGTTTTAAGAAATAGTGGTGGTACTGGAGAGATGGCTCGGTGTACTGGTGAAGACTGTGTGCTGCTCCTGTATAGGACCCAAGTCGAGATTCTAGCACTCAGGTTGGAGAGCTTGCAACAGTATGTACGTCAGCTCCTGTGAATCCAAAGCTCTCTTCTGGGCTCTGCAGGCACCTGCACACACACACACACACACACACACACACACTCCCACACCCTGCCCCTCCCACACGCACACAATTAAAAATAAAGATCTTTTAAAATGACAGAAAAACCCGAAAGACCTTACTGTTCAGTCGCTGCTTTCTTTTGTCTTAATTTTCACAATAGCCTTGTACAGTTGAGCTGCTGTTAACTGTACTTTGTAACTAAAGAGGGTGGGACACAGGAAGACTGAGTGGCTTTCACAGGGACACAGGTATGCCACCCCGAACGGGTCACTAGAGAAAAGGCATTAACATATTTTATGATTATATGTCGCAGTGTAGAATGAAAAGGATTATAGCGAGTATAATTGTATAAAGTAGTAGGTAGAGGTTAGCATTGTGGTACAATGTCAAAGTGCGATGTGTTAGAGCCCTGCTGATCTGTATTTGAGTTACAGCTTTATCAGGTTTTAGGAATGTAGAGTTAGGTAAGTCTCTTGGTTTCTAGATCCTTCTTTTGACATATGTAGAAATTAGATTGAGCTTTGAACTTACGTGGGTAGGAGAAAGTCCACATACCAGGTGGTATGTGAGGCAGGTTGATTATCAAGAGAGTTCATGAACACAGTTACCAGGAGTTGGATGGTTGGGAAGCAGGAGAAGTAGGAACCCGTGTGTGGGACAGCAGGTCTGAGAGCATGCTGTGGTGGACTTGGCTACTCTTGCTCCGTGCTCCAGGGATGTGCTCCAGGGACGTGCTCCAGGGACGTGGCCAAGCAGCTGCTGTGGAGCCAGACTCTGGCTCTTCCCATAAGGAGGAGCAATGAGCTGAGTTCATGCCAGCTCTGGTTTCCTGTGCATGTTTCCAGCACCCTACTCCCTATAGGAATCAACCTCGTGGCCTATACAGGAAGCCCTGCACAGTGGTGACTGCTCCTTGCCCACCTGCTGCCGTCTGTGATGGTTTCCTTCTGACATTTGAATTGACTGGGAGCAGTTCTTCTAGACGTGGAGATCACGTAGTCCAGAAGCAAACACCCGCTGATGGACCAGATGCATGCCCATTTATATACCACTTGTACAGTGTTCAATAAACGTACATGCTAGTTTGGTTTTCTAATCAAAGGTTCCTAATAGAAGTTTCTAGTAAATTGGTAGTCTTAAGACACTGAGAAAAGGGAAATTCACCCTAAGTTACTTCCTGCAATCATTTTTTCCTAAAGTTAAGCACATAAAGAGGTCACCAGGCTTGTTTCTCTAGGAGGGTGTCGCTCTGTTTCCTTCCTCATTTTCCTGTGTATGTCCAGGGATGGTGTTTGTCTTGACTTTGTTTGGCTGGTTGATCGTCTCATTCCCCCTCTCCCTTCAGTGCTTCACGTCCACTGTCAGCCACCGTTACTGCTTGTTCATCGTCCAGTGGACTCTGTCCGTGGTTCACCAGGGATCACAAGCAAGCATAGTAACCAAAATCTTGTTTACCCTGGTTTTCATGTTCAGATTTTGAAATGTGTTTACTGGTCATCAAAGCAATACAGTGACACTTACTTAACTTATTGGATGTTTAAACCCGAGAAACTAGAGAGGTTGCAGTCTGAACCACACTCTACTCACTCAGTCATAAGTAGAATACTTACTTAGAATGCATGAAGCTCTGGGTTTGATACCTGGTGTTGTGTAGGCTGGACATGCCTGGCACGGGCATGTGGTCCCAGTAATCCTGAGGTTTAGGGAAGGGCGACCTGTTCAAGCTTGTCTTTAGATGCATAGTGAGTTTGGGGAAATGTGCTAGAGACTCTGATTGAAAACAGAAATGTGTACACACACATGTGTGCGCACACACATGTGAAGAATCTGTGATGTTCTCAGCTACTCTGTACTTACTCTGATATTTTAGTGTCCCCCCCCCAAGAAGTGTCTGCTCATTTATAACAGCATTAAGCTATCACTCAGTAGCAAATGTAGTATTTTCTTATTAAGTAATACGTCGGTGCGAATCAAACTTACACACAGCAATGTTCTAAGAATTGAATTAGACCTTAGCAGTTGAAACAAACCACATTTGTCATAGATAACCTTTAAAATTTGTGAGTATCTTAGAACATTGAAGTTTAGTTTGATCCTGCAAGGAAATAGAGGCCCTGCGCCCTCTTCAGCATGGCCCAGGAGCTTCCAATCTCACTGTTGTCCTACCTCATTAGTCACCATACACTGGAACAAGACTGCCATTAGCCACACAGGGCACACCAGCAGTATGCCAGGTAGTGTTGTATCATGCCAAGCTATTCCACCTGGTCCACTTGAGAAATATTCAATTTACAAGAGCTGACTTGACTACCACCTCCTCCCACCCAAGCCAGGCTTTGGGTATTTTGCCCTAGACTTGACCATTTATTTATTTATTTATTTATTTATTTATTTATTTATTTATTTATTTTCTCTCATATAATACATCCTGACCATAGACTCCCTTTTACCTTCCCTCTACTCCTTCCAGTTCCCTTTCACCTCCCTCTCCCCTAGAACCACTCCTTCTCTGTCTCCCTTCAAAAAGGAGCAGGCCTCCCAGGGATGTCATATATCTCTATGTCTGTCTATGTATGTATGTATGTATGTATGTATGTATGTATCCATCCATACACCATCTCCTCATATCAGGGCTGGGTAAAACAACACAGTAGGAGGAAAAGGGTCCCAAGAGCAGGCAAAAGAATTGAAGATACCCCCAGTGATAGGAGTCTTACAAATATGGCAGGCTGGACAACCACAGCATGTATGTAGAGGACCTAGCCGAGACCCATGCAGGCTCTGTGAGCCTCTATGAGCCCTGCTTAGTTGATTCTGTGAGCTGTGTCTTTGACCCCTCTGGCTCCTATAATCCTTTCTTCAGCCT
Organism: Mastomys natalensis; assembly: GCA_021653895.1. Taxonomy (NCBI): domain Eukaryota; kingdom Metazoa; phylum Chordata; class Mammalia; order Rodentia; family Muridae; genus Mastomys; species Mastomys natalensis. The sequence goes on from JAJTUV010000708.1 coordinate 1,401,707, forward strand.
CTTCCAACGGGTTCCCTGAACTCTGCTTAATGTTTGGCTGTGGGTCTCGGCATCTGCTTCGTCAGCTGCCAGAGAAAGCCTCTCTGATGAGGATTGGGCTAGGGTACTTGGCCTGGAATTTTAGGTATCTGTATAGCCAAGGATGACCTAGAACCTCTGACCCCATGCTTCTGCCTCTTGACTGCTAAGATTAGAGGTATGCCCCAGAATTTCCAGTTTATGAACCCAAGATTTTGTGTATATTAGGCAAGCACTCTGCCAACTGAACCACATTCTAGGCTTGTCTATAGTCTTTAAATATTTATTTATTTATTTGACATATACAGGTGTTTTGTCTACATGTATGTCTGTGCCATATGCCTGGTGTCTGCAGAGGTCAAAAGTGAATGTCAAATGCTGTGCAATTGGGCTTACAGGGGGTTGCGAGGGTGGTTGGAATCGAATCTTGGTCTTCTGGAAGAGCAGCCAGTGTTCTTACCTGCTGAGCCATCTCTCTAGCCTGCCAGTCTTTATATGTGTATCCCCTCTACACTCCTCTTTCCTTCAGAATATGTATGACATTTTTAATTTATTGTCATGCGTTTCTATTGAATTGCAGGTTTTCTGAAGGTAGGGCCATGTCGCGTTTGTTTCTGTATTCTATAATCATAATGCAGGTGCTTATTATAGAGAGAGGGCACTTAGTTGATGTTTGTGAAAGGAAAGGTAGAAATACGAAAGAGAGAGGAGAGAGAAGGCAGGGAAGGAGAGACAAGAGAAGGAAGGAATGGAAGGGCAAAGGAGGGAAGGAGGAATCTTGTGAGAGTCAATCGAGTTAGACTGTGAGTTTTCAGTGGAGAAGGAGGTCCCATGAGTGAACGCAGAATTTCTGGTTCTCCAGTCATTGGCAATTTTCATGTTTACCTTTTTTGCTCCAGGTTGAGAGTTCTCAGGCTACCTGCCTGGGGCGGATATCTGAGCGGGCTAAGCTTCCGGTCTCCGGATTCCCATCTCTGTGGCTGTAGAATCCAGCATGTGTTTTGTAAATCTCTGGTGTCATTGTATTTTAACACTCACCTTACCTCACTATGAAAACCAAGTCGGATGTTTCTGATCCTGCGTTATAATGCTGAAATCTCTCTAAATGGGTAGAGGAAGCTGTCCCTGTTATCGCCATGGTGGCTGTGAAAATGTTCTCTGCCTGGCGTTCCTTTTGACCTGGGCATGTCTGTATTGCTTATCAAGAACTGAAGTGGCAGCCATAGCTTATGCTTCATGTTATTTGATTAGCTTGATTGGCAACTTGTACTTGGCTGATCTGCCTTTGTGAATACTGCCTTTAGAATGGGAAAGTAGCCTCCTTTCTGCTTGAACTAAGACCAGGTTTAGAATACAAGCTTAGGGGGGAAAGCATGTGCTATCTCGAGCAGGTATTATGGTGAAATGACTAAGAGCTCAGAAGTCAGCTATCATGTCCAAACACTCTTAAACTAGATGCCCGATCAGATGGCCGTCACAATGCTGAGCACAGCTTCATTTCCAGACTTCATGCTTTCTGCAGAGCAAGAGATGATTTCTTGAAAATGTATGCTTATGACACGTCTCTTCATCCTAAAATATTACTTCAATAATATTCACCCTTCTTCTGATATTCCTGTAGACCCAGATTTGTATTAATAATATCTACCTCTTTTTTCCTGATTCAGAATTATACATCTCAGTCAGTTTTGTGCTGAAGGACCTGGTGTGGTCTTCATGACCAATCAGAGACCTTAAATTCTTACCTTCCAACTGGAACAGAAACAGGAGCTGAAATGTAGGGAGAAAACTGCACGGTTTCCCTATAAGTGATAGTGACTGTAATTCAGACTCACAGGGAGTCTATAGATAACACAGCCAAACCCAAAGAAAACAAAGTAGAGTCTGCCACCCCCAGGAAGCAGATCTCTACAGCAGAGATAGTGACCACCTGTCAGCCTCACACTGCTGCCGAGTTCTAGCTTATACTCTTGGAGCAGATTGAGTGGGTGACATGTCTGATACAGAGAAAGGTTCCTATCCACGCTCACAAGTCACTCAGTCAATTTAATGGAAAATATTTTGATACTGAGCACAACAAAAAACTATGATTCACAAGGAAAGCAACCACGAAGCAGGCCTGCGGTCATGAGATTATACAAGTTGCAGTTGGGGTGTGTCTTAAAATAGTGAGGAGCCGGGAAGTCATCTTTATGGGCAGCCACAGGCTAATGGCAGAGGGCAGAGTGACAACCAGGCTCGTCAGGGAGAGTCATAATAACCAAAGCGAGATCATAAACAGCTCCACCACCTCCCAGAATTCTTCCACATCCCGCGCTGTTTATCTTCCTGCTCCCCCAAACCACCACTCTGTTTCCCATCTAGCTTTTTCTTTTCTGTAGCATCAAACACGAAGTCACATAGCCTGTATCCTCTTTGGTTTGGCCCCTGTTGCCTGATGTATCTTAGGATGGCCTGTGTTGTAGCACGCGTTGGTGCTTCTTTCCTTTGGAGTATTTTCATCACATAGACCTCTCCCAGCCTTTCGGTTCACCCATCAGATGGAGGCTGCTTAGGTAGTTTCTAGTTTAAGGGACTTTTGGGTAGTGCTGCAGATATTACTGTGAGCGATGTGGCGAGCATGCTTGCAGTCACCTGCTTTCAAGTCAAGCTAGAGGTGAGATTGCTGGATAGTTTGGTGAGAATATAGCCAACTATTCTGAGAATTACCCCCAAACTCCCCAAAATGGGATATGTGCCTTCTTACCCATAGTAGATGATCTACTTGCTGGCTTCCTGTCCTCAGCAACCCTTAGTGTTTTGTGTCCTTTAAGCCAAGTCATTTGAACGGGTGAGTAGTGTCCTCTCACTGTGTCTATCTATGACTTGTCTCTCTGATGACTAGTGATGTTGACTGTCTTTTGCCATGCCTGATGGCCAGCCATACATTTTTGCTGTTGTTCTGTTTTTGAAATTGTGTCACTTTACATAGCTCTGGCTGTCCTATGCATGCCAGGCTGGCCTTGAACTCATAGCGATCTGCCAGCTTCTACATTCTGAGTATGGGGATTAAAGGTATGGGCCACCACGTCTGACCTCCATACATGGCCATGGTTAAAAACAAAGCCCTTTTCTATGGCAGACATAATTGGGTTTCTAGAACAGCAAGTGTACATTTGGAAGTAATGGGAAGATGCTGAGGTAGGCCTTCTTCAGATCTAAGGAAATTTTTGATCTTTTTATTCATTTCCTCCATTTGTCTTTTTTTCAGCCCCCAGCCCTTACTGTGTAACTCACGCTGACATGTAATCCCCCCACCCCCGTCTTCTTAGTTCTGTGCTATCGGCATGGGACACCCATGCCTGGCTATTTGAACAGTCTTGACTGCAGGCCTGTAAAGCCACCTGAGATCACCGAGGGTGCTTTCATGACTGGGTTGCAGTCCTCAGTGACTGTGAACAGTTATTTGTGGGGAGCTGCTGTCGGCCCTGCAGGCTACACACAGACATGTGCCACCTTTAGCTTGTTGACCACCTGTCGTATTTCCTCACTTGCTCTGTCTCCTTGTGTCCCAAGCCTGACTTGCTCACACTTGACTCACTAATTTCACCTTTGTTGAAAACACTGAGTTTTTCCTAGTGGAGGTGATGGATTCTTTTCACACAGTATTGGCAGGCCATGGGTGGCTTCAGTTTAGTGTTGCTGCACTGTGTATGGAAGCATCAAGCCCATTGCCTGTTGAACCTTTCCTCTGTGGGGTTTCTCCTAACATCTTTGCGGCAAGCTGGCATTAGTGACAACCTCTTCCTGACTTTCCTTATCCCAATTGCTGTTTCAGTGACTGGTGCTCTTTTGTTTTTGTTTGTTTGGGTTTCTGAGACCATGTGTGGTCTTGAACTCACTGTGTAACCCACGATGATGACCTTAAACTCTGGTTCCTCCAATCTCCATCTCCCAAGTACTAGTTACTAGCATGGGCCACCACAAATGTCAATGGCTTTTAGTACTTACATTCTCCCTGGATACAGTGCTTTGAGACTTTCTATTGTCTGTCCTTTCTAGCCTTGTAATCACATTGGAAAGCCCCTCAGGTGCTGCTTCCTGGGGAATCTTGTCCTCATCCCTTATTGTTTGCCTTTTAACATTTGTAGTTTTCAACATGGCCTGGTATGATAGGGCTAAGCCTTCACACTGGTCTTCCTTTTGTGTGTGCACCTTTTGAACATATATAAACCTCTTGGCTTTTCTTCTTTTGTGTTTTCTCATGACAATGCAAACAGAACCTATATGGCTTATGGTATAATACAATATGTTCTTTGTGAGACATAGTGACAGCCAGGGAGCTGCTGCTGCAGCCTCAGGGGTCAGAGAGGCTCTGCTTTCCCTAATGAGGCTTTTTACACTTGATGTGCAGTGACAACTGCTGATGTTCTCAGGTGTGAAGGCTCTCATTTTGATATGTCCCCTACTGTGTGCGTACAAGCGGGGAGGTGTATGTGTGTCTTTCCCCCTCCATCCTCACCTTCTCTTCCTCTATCATTTTTATATTTTCTGATTAAAAATTATATTACTATCCATTGATTTATTCTTGTTGGTATAAGCACACTTAGATGTTGGCAGGACATAGGAAGCTAGTGGCAATCTCTAGAGCCTTTCATGTTGACATCAGCCCAGCTGTTGTTGGGTCATGTCAGCTCATATGCTAAGATCATCTGAGCGACACGAAGACTTACCTTAAATTATCCTAGGAGTTCTAAAATTTTCTTGCCACCACTGGGAGGTTTTTTTGTCGTTGTTTGTTTTGTTTTGTTTTAATGATCACAAAAAAGTAAACCTAATCACTGACCCATTTGGTACCAATGATCTCAGTAAATATAATAAGTCATGCCACACTCGTAGAGAATTGCTGACCCCTAATTGCTCATGTGAAGCTTATTGAGAAATACTTTAAATGTTGTATCCTTTAGCATATACTGTATTGAGTGGATTCATTTTCATTTAGTGATTGATGTTTTGGGGTAAGCTTATTTTATAGCCCAGAGTGGTCTAAAACTCACCCTCAAATGCAGGTTAGACTCCCATTTATCTGCCTGCTGCAGCCTTCCATGTGCCAGGGTCATTGGCATAAGCCACCATATTCGGCCATGTTTTGTAGTTTTTTTAAAAAGGATTTTCACTTCTTTTATATTTTTAGTATCTTCCTAAGACACTGTGGAACCAGGTGTGGTTGGTTGATGCCTATAATTCCTGCACTTGGAAGGCTGAGACAGGGATTATTGTCTGTTGTAACTGTTGCAGGCTCTGTGATGGGTCTGAGCCATCAGGGCTACAGACGGAGACTCAGCCTCAAACACTCCCATTAAAGACATGATAGGGAGATTTCTCAAATACGGTATCAAAGGCAAAAACTAGTCTCTTTATAGGTATGAGAATCGGTATACCACGTAAACCAAGAATTTAGATCGAGAGTTTGATGCTTTTATTAGGAATATTTTTGTTTCTTTATTTGATTATCTTTCTGGAATCAAAAGAGAGTTGTGTATATTGGCATACTGTGCTGAGCTGTTGTTATTAACGAGGCATCTGGGGAATGAATGCCCTTTATCTCCGAGGTCAGCATGAGAGACTGTTGTCCTTATGCAGTTGTTAAACAGAGGGAAATTACAGCATAACTTTAATCTGAAAACATCTCTGTAAGTTGCACCAACTCTACTGAAAACTAGAAGATAGGTTCTCCCTGGAATGAAGATTCTGGTTTCATGGACTATTGCATTTTTTACACATCTCTGTGATGAGCCTTCCCTAGATGCACATGTGTATGCGTGCACACATATATAAACATGTTTACAGGGTCTCATGTATCCTAGGCTGGCCAGGGATGAGTTCACACTTCTCATCCTCCTGACTGAACCTCATGGTGTTAGAATTATAGTCCTGTGTCACCACACCCAGCTTGCTGTGGGATAATATTAATAGCCTGAGTGGGTTTGCAGAATTTATGGGGGAAGCTGGAGTCCAGGTCAGATCTGGAAGATTTGTGACTTTGCTTAATTTTGATTGATTGGTGAAATAATTACTTATTGTGGATTGTTAATTTATGATTCGTAGAAATATTTTGTCTTACCCATCAGGTTCATCAGTTAAAGTAGATGTAAAATTTTCACTTAGGCATTTGAATTCTTTTGAAATTCTATGCTCTTATTTTAGATTTAATTTTACATTTAAATTTCTGTCCATGGTGTACTATTTATATAGGATGATAATAACATTCAAAACTGTTGCTACTGCTTCCAAGAATTTCAACAAAAAAAAAAATCACTAGACAAAAAAAAATATTGAGCATTGTAATGAATAAACTGTGCCATATGTCAGCAGAGAGGAAGGTAAGAGAGATTGGTTATAGTTTCTGTCCTCAAGTCTGTGTTTGTGTGAGGGTATATGTACATGTGGGTGGATGCATGTGTTCATACATGCAAGTGTATGTTCACATGTGTTTGCATGCACATAGAGGCCAGACATAGGTGGGAGCTGTTTCCTTGATACACTCTGCCTTATGTTTTGAGACAGGGTTTCTCAATGAATCTGGAGTTTACCAGTTAGAGCAGTTGGCCAGTGAGCTCTGAGTTCTTCCGCCGACACCCTCTTCCTGCTTCCCCAGTGCCAGGACTGCAGATATGCACTATTGCACCCAGCTTTTTATATGTTTGCTAGTGGACCCAAGTGCAGATCCCATGCTTGCTTGCAGGCATATTTCTGACTGAACCATGTTGCCAGGCACTAGACTATGCCTTTGTGAATTAATAAAGAATGGCCATCATTTATAAAAGAATTAAAAAAGAAAGCCAGGAGAATCTTGGTTTATTCTCTGTGGTATTTCTATAGGCTGAGAGAATATAGACTCTATTTCTATAGGTATATAGTAACTACCTAGACTATATTTCTATAGGCATATAGTAAACATTTAAACTATTTCTATAGGCATATCGTAAACACTTAGACTGTATTTCTATAGGTGTATAGTAAACATTTAGACTGTATTTCTATAGGCATATAGTAAACAGACTGTATTTCTATAGGTATATAATAAACATTTAGACTGTATTTCTATAGGCATATAGTAAACAGACTGTATTTCTATAGGTGTATAATAAACATTTAGACTGTATTTCTATAGGCATATAGTGTAGAGTCTGTATTTCTATAGCTGTATAGTAAACAGACTATATTTCTATAGGCATACAGTAAACAGACTGTATTTCTATAGGTGTATAGTAAACATTTAGACTGTATTTCTATGGGCATATAGTAAACAGACTGTATTTCTATAGGTGTATAGTAAACACTTAGACTGTGTTTCTATAGGCATATAGTGAAGAGTCTGTATTTCTATAGGTGTATAGTAAACACTTAGACTATATTTCTATAGGCATACAGTAAACAGTCTGTATTTCTATAGGCACATAGTAAACACTTAGGACACATTCGTGCGTAAGTGACAGAATGGGCAGATGAGCACATACACATACCGTTCCCACTGAGCAAAGGGAGGAAACTTTCATGGAGTAGGTACAATTTTAATGGGAAGGGAAAGGGTGGGACTGTCTAGTAATAAGGAATGATCTGGAAGCTTCTAAGGATGTTGGAATTCGAGCCAGAAGAGAGACAATAGTAACTGTTTGGGCAAATCTCAGGAACTCCTGAAATGTGAACTTGCTTCCCTGGGAAGTGGAGACTGGAAGGGATATTTTATATGATCTTTTAGTTAACAAATTGAATGTTTGTGTTTTGTTTGTTTGCTTTTTTTTTTTTTTTTTTTTGAGACAGGATCTCACTATGTAGCCTTGTTTGACTTGCAGCTTGATCTGTAGATCAGGCAGGCCTCAAATTCACAGAGGTCTGCCACCTGCCTCTGCTTCGTAGGCACTGTGATTAGAGGTGTGCGCTGCCATGCCCAGTCTGAAAGGGACACTTTAGAAAAGTGAATCTAGAGGCATTTTGTCAGGTGCCTCAAAGACAGGAGAGATTATGTAGCACATAGTAACAGTGTTCTGCAGTGAAGCCGGCTGATGAAGGGCAGGAAAGTGTCAAAGATAACCATGCTTTCAGTTTGATCGACATGGATAATAGTAAAGCTATGAACAAAAACAGGGCAACCAGAATGGAAACTACCATTTGTGGGAAGCTTTTATATTTCAGCCTCTCTTTAGGAAGGTGTTGATCAGCGCCCCTCTGTAGCCCATACTAGCCTTGAACTTGTATCCTGAGTATGGACATATAATAGAACCAGAATCCCTGGGTATTTCAAGTATCTTAATGTTTAAAGTCACAAGGACACTTTGTTGACAGAAATAACAAGGTTCATGATATTAGAACTGGGAGGAATTTTGGAGAATGAGTTATTAATGAAACTTAATTTCAATCTTGTTATCTTACCCATCAAGAAAGCAGGCTGGAGTTGTAGAGCAGTCCACAGAATTACAGTCTCTGGCCTGAGTATTTATTGAGCCTAGGTAGGAGATTTAGAAAGTCATTTTAAAAGTCATGTTTTGAAAGGTCCTTAAATAGCATCCCTTCATTTACATCTCATTTTGTTTTAAATTTGAAGAGCCACTACACAAATAGTTGCTTGTAATGCATATAGAAATATCATCTATATGGGGCAAATATTGCAATATAAGACTAAGAGCAAATAATGTAAATATTAGGTAACATTTCCATGCATTCTTACTAGGAAAAATCTGAACTTTTGCCTAAAGTTATATTAGTAACAATTTTTTTCTTGCTTTTCACAGTATCTGTTTAGTAGGTTCTCTGTAATTATCCCTGAGTCAGAGTTTACTCAATTCTGAACATGTTTTCTGTGCACATGTGCTTAAACTTCTGATCATGGTGTTTGCCATATTGCCAAATCTGAGGGGGAGTGGTTGCTACGCCATCTCTCTAGCTTGGTCTTAACCCATCCTACCTTTCATTTGTGATGTTTGTCCCTGGGAGATGGGGGGTGGCTAATCTGCATGTGTGCTGTAGACAGTAGGGCTCTGAAGGCAGTCAAGGGCCAGGTATGATCCTGGGCACACCTTTTGCTCCCCTAGCCCTGTTACATATGAGGATCGAAAATAACATCTATGTTCCTGATCACACCCATGGTATCCTGGCCCCAATCCTAAGCACTGGCTTGGTTATCATGAGCCCCTGGCTTGTCCCACAGTGAGCTCATCTTAGGGTGAGTAGGTAATTACTATCCTTCTTCACCTCCATCCATCTGCCTTCCAGCCTGCAGCTCAATGGAAGGACTGAGGGTGCTGACTGGACATGGTGCAAGATCCCTTTTGCCTTTCCCGAGGATAGAGAGGATTTGGAGTGTGGATGTGATGATAGTATAAGGATGCGGGAGGAGGAGTGGCTCCTATTCACAGCAGTAAAGCGAGTACTTTATATACTGACACCTGGGTCATCACCAGTGGGACGGAGTTCCCACCAGGATCTTAAACCTTCCTAGGAGAATTTCCTGTCTCTAGAATTACAGTGATAGCAATGAGATTTTAAAAATGGAATGCAAAAAAATTTTAAAATACAAAACAAACACAAAAAGAGCCGGGCGGTGGTGGCGCACACCTTTATTCCCAGCATTTGGGAGGCAGAAGCAGTTGGATTTCTAAGTTCGAGGCCAGCCTGGTCTACAGAGTGAGTTCCAGGACAGCCAGGGCTACACAGAGAAACCCTGTCTCAAAAACAAAACAAAACAAACAAACAAAAAACCAAACGCACAAACCAAACCAAACCAAAAAAACAAAACAAACAAAAATGGGATGCTAGCCCTGCAGTCCTATTTTAAACCAGTTGTTACTGGCCATGATTACTACCTGTGTCTTGGCTGAGCGCTGAGAGTTTATCAACAATGGATCTCTGTGCCAAGCGTTTTTTAACATGAGTGATTCTAACCTGTAAGATAACTGGGGCAGTCTTGATTTCCTGATAGTTAGCACTGGAGATGGAGCAGCAGTTCCAGATCTCCTTGGTAAATCCATGTGCTCGAGACCCCAGGTGTGGGTACATGCCGCTCCACTGTTGTCATTAGCCTTGGGTGAGAGAGGAGCACAGAGCCATGTAGAAATGAAAGACTCCAGCGCTGCCTGCCAGGGTGTGTCAGGCTGCTTTTCAGCCCAAAGTTTGCAGGAATAGACAGGCTCCTGCTTGGACAAATGTCGTAGGAAAAAGCAACCCATTCTTGTTGGGATTGTAGGTCCCATTTGCCAGAGTGAAGAACACTTGCTCTTTTAACTAGCTGAACTAGCAGGGCCCCGGTGGCCTAGTTGCTATGGCAATACGAGCTCAGTGACCTCTCTTCTCTTGTGGAATGTAGGTGAGAAGGACCGAAGGGAGCCTGAGGATGCTGAACTGGTCAGGCTCAGTAAGAGGCTGGTGGAGAACGCCGTGCTCAAGGCTGTCCAGCAGTACCTAGACGAGACGCAGAACAAAAAGCAGCCGGGGGAGGGGAACTCCACCAAAGCTGAGGAGGGAGGTTGGAATGGTGATGCCAGTGATAACAACCGGAAGTGAGAGCTGAATCCAGTCTGCTGCCCCTCTGCTAAGTCTCAGACTGACTGCAATATGCTAGCGAAGTGTCTTGTTCAAGCCCTGGAGATCATCTAATACTTTCATGATTGGTGCGTTCGGTGTTGCTGCGACACAACAGAAAAGAATGGGGTGCTGGGATCAGCAGAAGAAATTAATTTACAGAAGAACAACACTAAGTCCACGTGCCGTCAACCACGCACAAGGGAGAGTGGGCGCTTCAGACTGCCTGCCCGACTCAAAAGGCGGATGGAGAGGACTTGCCGCCTACGGAATGCTGCCGTTTACATTGCTTCGATCCTTTGACTACTTTATCTGAGGCCAAAACTTGCACACAGCTATCAAGTGCTAAGTTCAGTCTGTCACTGTTGAAATGACCATGAGTATAGTGAGTCCACAATGTTCGCTGTTTGTCCCCCATGTGCTGTTTGTTACCACACAGTGATCTTTATTTACAGTAAATTAAGTTTCGTGTAAATTATATATTTTTGGCAAAATGCAATCTTTTCTATGAAATGTGGGTAATGTTTTAAAGGTTTTTAAGCCTTATTTTGATAAGTCAATGTGCCATACTTAATATACTTCATTGATATTTGTACTTTAAATGTATTATATAATTTTCTCCCTTAGGCAAGAAATCAGTTGGAATCCAAGACTTAATTAATGAAGCTTTGCACCGAGAAAGGATGGCGCTGAAGTCCAAAGTGAAACAGATCAAAGAACTTTTGTTAAAGCCTGAGACTCAGGCCAAGATTAGAAAGGAGCTTTTTGAAGGAAGAGTTTTTAATAATGGTAATCTAACAAGCAATGCTGATGTCAACATGATTTTGCCATAGCTCTCCACTACTGTTATGCATGGTAAAATGTCTATGAACTCTCAGCCCATTAAATAGCTCTTTGGTGAGCAACCAAAGTGTTCTTACAATTTCTACAAAGCCCACAAACCAATATTTGGTAAGGAACTAACAACTTCTTGCCAAAGGAAACATATTTTTGCCTTATCATAGTCACCATCATCACCATCATCACCATCATCGGCGTCATCATCGTCATTACCATAAAGCTGAGTTTTAGAATGTTCATTTTGGTACCTTTGACTCATTTTATAGAAATAACTTATTAATTAGCTGTTGTAAGATATTTCATGGGTCCTTGCAGATAATATTATATGTGTGCATATATATATATACATACATACACACATATATGTATATATATATGCACATACACTATGAAAAATCCTTTATAGACAAAAACAACAAAACAAAACCAACCACAGTATTCTAAGGGTCACCTGCCTCCTGTTGATGTGGCCCTTGTTACTTCAGAGGAAGCATTGTCTGGGCTTGTCCAGTCTCATGGTCCTTTTACTGGGAGTTTGAATGCTTATTGAGTAGCAGTACTTGAACAAACATTAGCAAGTATAATCATTGTAGTCACGGGTTAAGAATGTTTTATAATATGCATATTATTATTTTACACTGATGAAAGTACAGTTGGTTTTTTTTTTTTTGTTTCTTAGTGAACAATGTTCAGGGTTTCTTATTCCCTACTCTCTGAAGATGAGCCCAAGGCTGTGTTCTTCAAGATTTGAGTAGATTGCACTGGTTCATTTGTGAACGAGCATTCTTGTAGTGTTTCCCCCCATGTTATGTTTATTTGTAACAGCTCTTTGGTAGTCACTTTAAATTGCTGCTACTAATAGATGACGGGGAAGGAAGTGATTAGAGATTAAATACGTAGTCATCTCACACACAGTCTAGTTTGCTTGTGGATCTTTGGCTATTTTTTCACTGGGTAAATGATATACATCATGATGTATTCCTTTATATGTTCCTACATTTTCATGCCCCGTAATAAAAGTACTCTTTCTCCTGTTGCTTTTCTTCTTTTCTTTCTTCTTGAAACCATTGGGTCCTGGTTGGTGTTCCAAAGCCATGAGCAGGGTCTCTGTAGTTTTAATGTCTCTGCTTTCATGCTAGAGGAAGCACAGTGTCGCACCACTGTTGACTTTAGACTCTTGCATGATTTCAAAGCGGTCAACCTCAGACACAAGGAACAGCCAGAACAGAAAACTCAAAGACAACCCAAGTAGTGTCTGCAAAATAACTAATCCTGTGTCAAGAGTAGCAAATATGAAGAGAGCAATCTACATATGCATATCTGCTAGCTACTGGCTGTGAATCACCTCTAAGAAGCTGGCCACAAACCATGAATCCCCTCTGAGTGGCTGTCCATAAACCCCCTGTGAGTGGCTAGCCACAACTCTCTTGTGAGCTGCCGACAGGAACCCCTTTTTAGTAGTTGAGTCATCACAGCTTTTCTTTTTTTTTTTTTTTTTTTTTTTTCTAAAATAAAGCTCAGCATCTTTATTATATCCAAACAAGGACATACAATACCCGTTGTTCCATTCTTGGTACCAGAAGCACCTTATTCCACTTTACTGACAAAGGCAACTGTGACCCCATGTTCAAATAATAATAACAGGAATGTGAACATTCCCGGCAGGTTCTTGTAGCAAAGAGAGACTTTCTTGGGCTTCCTTTGGGCCCGAAGTATGCCCAGCAGCTCTGGACAAAATTGCTTAAATCTGTCTTTAAGTATCTTGTTATCCTCATAGCATTCCGAGGGGCAGGATACAGCTCCTGGGTCAGCTGGCTTTTCTTGGGCAACCCTAAAGGAAGGAAGCAAAGATGCTTAGGCCTGTCCTTGTTTTTCAAAGGAGGAAACCCACTCCAGGGGTTGGGTGCCATAGGCAAAGCCACACTGCTGATAGGAATTTGGACCTGAACCACAGCCTAGTGGCCCCAGGGCTCCATTGTTACTTTGACTATCTCCTAATCCACGTGACCAATTTCAGATCAACATATTTTAGCACCAGTCCATATCTTCTCCTGAAGGACTTATTCGCAATCTAAGGATCTTGAAAGATGTAGTGCCCTGAGTATTCCACGTCTCTCTGTTAACTGTAGTTGCTGCTCTATTTCTGTTGTTAAATACCCATGAAGACCTGGGCTAAGGTACCAGGTGATTTGGGCACACAATTAAATCTCTTCCTTAAGTGGTTCTAGTAGGAAGTAATTAGTATTTTCTAGGCTAGGACACTGGGGGAACTTTATGCTGAAATGGCCAAGGATATTAAACAAAAGAGTGCTGAATTTAAATTCAAATCTATTCTACTTAAAAGATGACATTTCCACAATGGAGTATTTACCAAATACAATATTTCAAAAATTAAAGATGAGTAATAAAGAGAAAGTCCTTGAAACTCCTCCACACCACAAAGACACACACAGAGTCACACACACACACACACACACAGTCACACACACACAGTCACACACACAGTCACACACACCGGTCCACAGCATACATAGTCACACACATATACACAGACATACACAGTCATACATACACAGTCACACACATATACATATAGTCACACATGCACACTAACCTGGTTCTAAATTTGTACAAACAAGAGAGTGGTCAGCTGATATTATAAAGGAATGGTATCTAGATATCTAATGATAATAGATATCTAGATATCCTCGTCAATGGACTCCCTACGTGACCCTGCTCACAGAACACTGGACCAGGAAACAAATGTTGTTCTAGACTTGGACTTCACTAATGGAATTCTTGAGCAAACCAGTTAGGTTCTGAGCCTCACTTCCCAGTCTGGCCAGGTGGTTTCAAGGATTGCCTAGGGCAGTTTTCTTTGGCATCTGCCCTGATGCTGCCAGTTTTTTGGCTGGGTCACATCATTCCCCTTGGTGACATTAGATGCCTAGGTATCTGGAGGATGTCCCCTTGTGTTTCACTTGTGGGTTGTCAGTTTCATGAAGGGAACCTCAATGGGAAATATTCTCATTTAAACTACATTCCAACATTTTAAGGGTCAGTCAATAGAAAAATCGATCCTACAAGAGGAAAGGATATAGGAAAGTAACCCTTTGAACAATGGGCCACTATTGTGTCAGCTTTCAGCTTGGCCTCACTTGTAAAATCTCAGATTCTGCCAGTCCCCTTCTCAGTGTAGACCACATGGAGGGCCTTTGTCCTTTGGATACACAGGTTGCTGTACTTTATATGACATTTTTGGAATCAGAAGTATATCTGATACTAGATTTTTTTTTTCAGATTTTGGATTATTTGTGATTCCTTAGGTATAGACCCCATATCTGAATAGGAACTTCATCTACTATATTAACATGTGTATATCTTCCACACCAGTCTCAAGGCCATTTTATATAATTTTTATTGCAACTCATCCCATGTGGCCAAGTAAGGAATGTTCTACTTATGATGTCCTGTCAACATTCTTTATGTTTGGAATTTTCAACCTTTATGTTCTCTACTTTTGCCTTAGGAATGCTCACTTGGGGCTGGAGAGATGGTTCAGAGGTTAAGAGCACTGACTGCTCTTCCAAAGGTCCTGAGTTCAATTCCCAGCAACCACATGGTGGCTCACAACCATCTGTAATGGGACCTAGTGCCCTCTTCTGGTGTGTCTGAAAACAGCTACTCACATACATAAAATAAATAAATCTTTAAAAAAAAAAAGGAATGCTTGACTTGTATTAGGTTTATATCTAGACTATAGTTAGAATCAAATGCTTTTCTGAAAAAGCCCAAGTATGTCAATTCCCATAAATCATATGTTCTACTAGAGAGGAATGACAGCAGTCTGACGTCATAGTCTACATGTCACACCAGGCACACAACCAATGAAACGTTTGGTCTTCTGAGCACCCAACACAGACTGAACATCCTTAAGTGTAAATTGGTGAGTGGGTACCCTGTCGTCAGCCATCGTTCTTAGCATTTTCTTATTTTTTTTTTAAGGTTTGTTTGTTTGGCTTTTGAAATTATGATTACATCATTCATTCCCTTTCTTCCCTTTAAATCCCCCCATATTTCCTCCTTCCCTTACTTATATATTTGTATACATACACATATATGCAATGCAATACATATTACATATATGTTATATATATTATTAGCAATATACATATATTACTAAATATATAATGTAACCTGTTCAATCTGTATAATATTACTTGTATGTATGCATGTTCAGGGCTGACATCTTGGCATTAGAAACTAATTGGTATATTCTTCCCTGGAGAAGACTATTTTTCCTGCTCTCAGCTTTCCTTAGTTGCCTGTAGTTCTTTGTCTAAGGTTGAGGCTGCCTGAGCCTCTCCCTTCTGTGTGAGAATGTCTGCTGGTGTCATCCTCGTTTATGTTATGTTTTGGTGGCCATGTTGATGAGACTTCATGGGTATAGCTTCTGACATTCTCAGGAGACACAATCTCACATCTTACGATCTTTATATTTCTTCTTCAGTGATCGCTGAGCCTTACATGTGGGAGTTGTAGTATATCAGTTAGAACTTAGCTCACAACTCTGCATTTTGATTGGTATGGCTCCCTGTAATGGTCTCTTGTCTGCTTCAAAGAGAAATTCCCTTGATGAGGAATTTCTCATCAGTTTTGTGTGGGTACAAGGACAAATGTTTGCAATCTATCCTCAACATTTTCAGACATCACCTGTAATAGTTTTATCTTCAGAAATCGCATAGATGCTTTCATGAATTCCAGATTTTCCAGATCCAAAAATATAACTAAACAAATAAATCAGGATACATTCAAAACATTTCCCAGTCCCTGTTGTGGTGACTCTCCAACCCCAATAAACCCGTGCAGTTATAATAGTTGTAAGCTGCATGCCTAGATTAGACAGACCTACCACTATACTACTCTGTTCCCCAGCTATGAGATCCCTTGCTACTTACAGCTCCTCCAGGCCACATTGTTCTGCTCCATCTTTCTCTTTCTCATTTGCCTCCTGTTTCCTCTTCTACCTTCCTCTCTCTCCCTCTCTAAAACCTCCAGCCCCACCTTTCCCTTCCACTGCCCAATCACAGACTCTAGCCTTTATTTGACCAGTTAAAATGGGAAGAAGGTTCACATGAAAACACCTGAGTACGTGATCCAGTCCTCTTGAGGAAGCAGAATTAGCATTAAAATGCAAACAGCACCAGGGCAATCTACAACAAGTCCCTACATGCATTTGATAGTTGTGCACACTCTAATGAGAGAAACTCCTAGATGGTTCCATTTATATATTAAAATGAATATATTAGGGCAATTGCCTTGGAGTCAGTGAGTTTAAAATTATGATACAACCCACAGCCGCTCTTCTCTGGATCACTGTATTGGGGACGACGAGGCTCATTTGAAGGCCACTTGAGAAATTCTGAAGACAAGCAACATTAACTTCTACAGTACACCAGGCTCTAAGCCACCAATTTGTATTTCTTTAAATGCAAGTGATGAATTCAAGTGATGGTTTTAAGATGGAAACTGCACTGTCTGGTCCTCTATAAATCCCATTATTAGTCACACATTGGAACACCATGAAATTCTCTTGTAGCGGTAAAGCTAAGGACAGACAAAGTAGAGATGCACAGTAGAATGGAGTAACTGTTCCCTGGAAACCTACATGGCTTCCCTCTAATGATCCAAATTGCTTTCTAAATGCTGCTATCGTACGGAAGCACCTGCTTGTGTACATAGCACAGCTTAAGTAATTCTACTGGCTTACACACCTCTTGCTCTTTAATAACTATATTGTAAGTTGGTATAGCATGGCAAATATCTCCCTACAGTTCCTGCCCCAACCCATTTGGGCACAATGTCTCTATGGTGTCTTTGTACTAAGGGAAACTGTAAATTCTTCACTGATTTCCACCCCAGCATATATTTCATCTCACCTATAACTTCAGAAAATATTTTTATATCTACATATGTGAGATGTAAAAAGTCGTAGGAGGTGAGAGGACAAAGAAACAAGAATCTTTAAGGCTCGGCAGAAATGATGGTGCTGAGAGCAACAGAAAAGTCACATATGCACCAAATGCAAATATCTGCTATGGTAATTGAGTGGAGAAAACGGCATGGATATGCAGCAGTGGGGAGAGACTGAGTATATCCCTGAGATCCTGGAGGACAAATTTGGAAGCTGTTCTCGCCAAGTCTGTGTTTGGGGAGTGCCTTCACGGAAAGGCTTGCATTGAGGGCTTTTGATGACTTGGTGGACATTTGTCACAGCTAGTGACAGCTTGGTATCTTTAGAACACCTTCGCTATGTTTATTAAGCACCTACCTTTTAAGCCCTGCTTCCCCAGGGGAGACGCCCCAGGAAGAATCCTGGAACTGAGCAGCTCATTGGGGCACTGAGGTTCAGATTTGGGATCTGGGCTTCACCAAGAAAGAGGGAGACCCTGAATTGAATCAGGCCATTCTGATGAGGGATGGTGGCTCAGAGAAGCAGCAGTGGGGCTGGGAGTATGGCTCAGTTGGTAAAGTTCCTGCCATGCAAGCATGAAGATTAGATTAGGTCTCTGGATGATTCACCTGTGACCCCAGAGTTGGGGTAGGGCACAAAGATAAGTAGTTCACTGACAAGCCAGTCTTGCCAACCAGTGAGTCCCAGGTCCACTGGGAATTTTCTCATATAATGTGGAGAGCTATTGAGGAAGACATCTGACATCAACAGACCTCCTCATGCATATGCATGTATGTATATGCATGCATTCATGCATATGCATGTACATACATATGCCTCTGTATTCACGCCACCCCCACATACATAATATATATATATATATATATATATATATTATATATATATATACATATATATATTGGTTAGGTCTGATATACTGACAGTGGATAGTGATACAGAGTCTAGCTGGCAATGTAATGGAGCACCGTTCTTTTTCTTGGCTTCCCAGCCTGATCTTCTGAGTCCTCCGGGTGGTCTGTAGCTACTAAGTTCAGGTTCTGCTTTAAACTGGCTGAGATTTGGCTGGAGAGGTGGCTCAGTGGTTAAGATCAGTTGTTACTCTTGCAGAGGACCTGGTTTCAGTTTGCCAGGACCCACACAATGGCTCACAACCATGTGTAATTCTATTCTAGAGGTACAGGGGATCAGACTCCATTTCTGGCCTCTGTGGGCATCAGTCACACACATGGCATATATACATGCATACGTGCACATACACTCATACACATGAAGTAAATGAATATAAACAAAACAAAACTGGATAAAACTGGTTTTAGTATTTGCAATTAAACATCCAAACTAATCCAAATTATTTCTAAACAGCATTTCAACATGGCACTTTGGATCTGATGTATCTGTACATTATAGGTATTGTTGCATAAATTGTAGGAGTGATTGTGTGCGCATTAGTACCTCTGTTCCTGATCTAGAGTCATTAAATACAGTCGCACACTCTGGGTATTATGACAATTAGGTAGCCCCATATATTTCCCAAATACTCGCCAAATAATGTCACTCACGCTCCAGTTGAGAAATATATTAAGAATTGCTTCCCTGGCAGCATAAGAGACAATGTCCTTCATTTCTACCCAGTCAAGAAGTAATTTAGCCTCCAAGAACACTAGCTCACTGGGACTCTGCACACATTATCTGGATAGAAATGGGAAATGAAACTACCTTCATCTTTTCTGTGACGAAGACCAAACATTTATTACACTTAAAAATAGTTGGATAGATCAATTGTAACAGTTCTTATAAAGTCACCATTTCATAAATTTTCTTGGTTAACTGATTGAGGGAGGAGACTTAGAGAAGGAAAAATCTAAATTCTAAGACAGTATGACCTGCTCAATATATTATTATTATTATTATTAATATAACAGGGCTACTTCTTGTTTAATTTTATAAAAACAAAATATATATTATGTACCAAATGAAAAAGTCCCATCTTAAGAGATGTGTTAGAAATATAGGAGGATTTTAACATAAGAAAAATATTAATTTTCTCTGAGTGGCAGAGTAGAAAGATTTTAGATAAAGAAATGAGAAAGAACTTTCCCTATAGGCTTTAGTAAAACTTGAAGGGTAGCTTCTGAATTAAATGGCATATGGAAATGAAGAGGTGATGTCAGAGGAAGGGCTGTATCATGGTAAGCACTCTGAGATGTCCAGTGGAGTGTTCAGATGAAAGGACGAGAACAGAAGGAAGAGGACATGTGCTTCACCTTCAACACTGATCGTGGGGACTTTAGACTTTGAAAGAGAAGTTAACAGTTCTCGGTACATTCAGAATGTCATACTCACACTAAGAAAACTCATATGGTTTGTTTCTTGCCATAATGATTATTTTCAGAAGTCAGTGACTATCTGGCACCTACCTAAAAGGAAGCAATTTGAGTAAGGATGCTGGTCCTGTGACAGCCTGGGTCCCTGTTCCCCATTCTTCATCTCTCTAAATGTTCTTTTCCTTGTAACTTCTACGGACAGCCTTTTCTGTATAATTTCATAATAAATCCCTCTGTCTTGTTGATACAAGAAGACTCAACCAAAGACTTATCTTGAACAATGGGATGTTGGTAGATGTAGAACAAAGCACAGAGATACATGAGGCCGACAGACCATACCTATAGCCTGGAGAAGACCTCTGACATGAGGATGTGACTAGTGGCTCTTCTCATGAATGCACAGCATTGGTCACTGTTTGCTTTGCAACATTGTTCTTTTAGAAACTAGCTAGTATGGTTTTACAAGCATAGATTGTAAACACAAAAGCAAGGTTAAGCCCATGGTGCATCACAGCCATCTTGGAAGTAGCTAAGTATCCTCCAATGGGATTCGAAGCCTGTGCCACAAGCAGTTATCCATGCCTGGAACTTTAAACTATATTTAAAAAGCCATGACTAGGGCTGGAGAGATGGCTCTGTGGTGCAGAACACTCGACACTCGTTGCTCTTGAAGAGGACCTGGATTTGATTCCCAGCAGCTACATGGTAGCATATGATCATTCATAACTCCAGTTCAGGGGATATGGTGTCCTCTTTGACCTCTATGGGCACTAGGAATGCCCATGGTTAAAGACAGGCTTGCAAGCAAAATACTCAAACACATAAAAATAAAAGTATCTTAAAAGATTAAAGAAATAGAATCCCATGGCTGTAGAAGTCATAAGCCCTAGGGAAGAACTTACAATTATTGTTGAGATAACTGTTAGACTGCCTTCTGAATATCTCTGGATGTCCCCACGACAAATGTGACTCTCACCCTTAGTCAGAGAAGCCTCTCTTTGTAGTGATGGGCAGAGACTCACTGCCACTCAAGGTGCTGAGATTAAGTGATGGCTGAGGGCTCAGCTCTAAACAAGGCATTTATACCACCCCTCCAAGGCTCAGGGACCATCAGGGAATAGAGAGTGGAAAGAATGTTGGAAGCTGAAGATGCAGAGAAGAGCTTGGAATGCAAACTTCTTCTGGGTATTTGCAAACATAAGCACATAGCAGCTGTAGTTTCCTGCTCTGAGTTTGCACAAGATTGGTCCTATCAACAATCAGTTATGGCTACAGCAGGTGATTATGCATGGGACCTAACCCCCTTCCTGCTGGATTATGGGCTATATATAAATTCTGGGAGAGGGGCAGTCCTTGTCACACAGATAGCCCTGGTTAAACTCACAAAGCAAAACAAAAATTTAGGAGTATGGAAAAAAGATTTGTAGAGAAGAGGAAAATGTGTCATGGGTGGGGATGAGAGTTATAACATTCATGTGGACATACTGGCTATATCAATGAGGCATTATATAATTTAATTTGATATTTAATATTTTAAGCAATATATGTTAAAGTGAAAACCCAAAATATTAATAGCTATGCTTTCTAAGTGATGGTATTAAAGATGTGTTTACTTCTTGGTTTATATAATTGGGGGTACTTTGCAATGTCATACAAAGTATTGTTATAAGTCAAGTCATAAATGCTTTTTAAAAATAAAAAGTATGTAGTCATATATTAGATAATATATTTTATCTCAGTCATAAGTATATACCATGTGAAGATTACATACTTATATGTGTGAATATAGGGTTTGCTCCTTCATTCACCCATGAATTTCTTGGGGTTAGATCTTGGACTGGGCTGGGTGCTTAGTTTGCAAAAGAGCCATCTGTTGGGATGAGGCAATGAGTATTAATATTTTATTCCTTTCTTTGCAACCTCTTTGTTTCTCCATTGCTCATTATATTTACGATAACATCCTGTCTTCGTTGAGAGGTTATAAACCATATGAGAACGGAAGAGGCTGATTTTCACAGATTTGACATTTGATCTCCCACTGCCCCAGTTATTAGTGTGAACCATCCATAGACAGCTCAATGAAATGCTGTCTGCTGCTGTGTCCACAGAATCTTCAGAGACTCTGGGTACAGACCCTAGGTGCAGAATATCAGTATGCGTGAGAGACAATCCCTATAGTTGCATGAGCAGAGGGAGTGACTACACCCAAGAATACAAGACAGAACTTTGTGAGGATGAGGTATCTGGATCAAGCTGTACTCTATCCTGCCTTCTGTATTGCAGGGGGTATCTTCTGAGTACTACAAAAACTTTTAAAAGGATTCATCTGAACCCTCTACATTGTGTGACTCAATGAAACTCTTCTATAGACTTCTAGAAAGCCAAGGCTGTGTCCGTATGATGACACAGCCACTCTTTGTGTTCCTGTATGGCAAAGGACCAGTCTGCTGAGGGAATTATTTGTTCTATGCAACAACAACTGTTCATAGGCCACTTCTTCCTTTTATTGGAACATTCACTAAAAAGACAAATACAAACAAACACCAAAACAAGTAAATCCTACAATGAAAATTTCTTCATCTATACCTTTAAGAAGTGTATGTAATCATACAACTCTGGACTGTCTTCATCAAGGACCTGTAAGGCATTTTTTTTTATATAGTCATCAGAAAAGTAAGACTTTGTTTATTTGTTTGTTTGAGAGAGTAGAACTCTATAGATGTCCATTAGCAGGACAGAGGTGGCAGCTCACACATTTTCTTTAGAAAACCCTCTTTCTTAAATAGTTTTTTTTGTCAGTCCTGGAGTTGATTTTAGGATTATGTGCTTGCTGGACAAGTGCTCTATCTCTTTGCTACGTCCCAAGCCAAACTTGAACTCCCTTTGTAGCCTTGGTAAACTTTCAGTTTGTGATCTTCTTACTTTAGCCTCCTAAGTAGCTGAGATTACAGGCCTGTGCCATCAAGTCTGGCCAGCTGGAAAACTGTCCCTCAAACCATAAGCCATCTTCTTTAAGTTGCTTTTTTGTCAGGTATCTGGTCACAGAGACACGAAAAATACCCACTACAGCTCAGCTATGTCCAGGGTTGAGCAGATATGATGCAATGTGACAAGAGAAAGGTACCCGGATTCATTTAAAAGGTTTGATGTGACTCAGTGATTCTGAGCAAGGACATGCTGCCCATCACACAGAATTTGATCCTATGTTAACAGTTTTTTGCAAAAAATGAAGCAGGCTTAATGGAAGTCTGTGGGCAGGGATACTGAGAACAACCGTAAATAGCCTTTCTGATTGGCTAATGAAAATTTCAGGATCTTTGGGGTTAGTTAATGCTTCTGGGATTTTGACTTTGATTGAGTAGAGATGCATTCTGCTATCTTAATGTTGTAAATTCAAGGTCAGCTCCCTGCACTCTTAATTTTAGCTCATGTAGCTTCCCATCCTCAATCTATGGCTCTGTCAGTCTTAGGCTTTTAGTCCCATGAAGATCTAGGTCATTCTTAGGTCAAACTTAAGTTATCTACCAGGAAATGGTCTGTGAAATATCTTACAGTACAGAAATTCAAGAATTTTTAATGAGGGGGGTCCTAAAGGGGGCAAGATACGGGGGACAGCAGACTGAGAGAAGTCAGAAGAGCAAAACTGGTTACTGTAAGCAAAACAAAGCCAGCTGTGTTTGCTGGCTGGAAAGTATGAAGGTTAGAATTCTGTTCTCCCAGAACTCTGGACACAGAGGCCTTGTTCTTTTGATGTTTCTCTTCTTAGGAATTGCTCTTAGGTTCCTGAGGAATAATTCTGGGCTATAAGAGATAGATTCACAATTTTAAGTAAGCTTTTTATAGCACATGCCAGCAGAAGGTTCCAGCCTATTGAGGAAGGATTTGGTTTCAACAAACCCTTCACTAATGAAGAGTCGAAGGAACTGAGGAACTTGTATGTTTTAAATATTAGGCTTGGAGAACGCAACAGGCTTTCTAATGCTCCTAAATGGAGGAACTTAGCCTTCCAGTTCAGATTCTTCTCTGGCCTCTTGAGTCTTCGGAGCCTGCAGGATCACCTTTCTGATGGTGTACAGCAGGGTATCTCTCAGATGAGTACCACAGGTTCACTATTTGAAGGTCAAAGTCTTCATCTGTGGCTTGCTTCAGGGGACAGGAGTGGCAGAAGACCATGCTGTCTTCCTGCTCTTGTGGTTTGTTTCAAATATCAATGTGCCCTGGGCTGGGCTGTATCATTTGTTTATTCTTGCTTTAACTGATACCTCGCTTTGTTAATCTTTTCTGCCCCCTCAGTTCAAGCTCATCTTGGTAGAAGCTTTCTGAGAACCATATGGGTAGCCTGGGCCATTAATTCCACTAGTTAGGATACAGTGGAACACAGGAGACTGATGCCTGGGGCCTCAGAGATAGCCAAAGATGAGCACAGAAGGAGCCAAAGTATCGTCTGAGAAACCTGAAGGAAGATAAAGCTCAGACTGGCTCTTGGTGGGTAAAGTGTGGGGACCTGCCTGCAGTCCAACATTCACAACTGTTCCCCATAGGATAGAAGCTAATCTAGGCTGTCAGTGGGATGCAGTGGGCTGTTATAGCTGAAAGAGGTGGGAGAGCTGGGAAAGATATTTGGGGACCACTTGGAGCAGAAATCCATCTATTCTAGGTCAAGGGGGAGGCTTGCAGGAACCCACAGCTAAAGAACACTTAAATCTTCTTCCTCTTCTTCCTCTTCTTTTCTTCCTCTTCTTCCTCCTCCTTTTCTTCTTCCTCTTCTTTTCTCTTCCTCCTCCTATTCTTTTTCCTCTCCCTCCCCTTTTCCTCCTCCCCATTTACAGAATTTTGAAGAATGAACAATATCAGCACCTAAAAGCATACCCAGCCATAGTCCCCGAGTCTCTCCCTGATAACAGGGTGAAGAGTGGAGGAGGTGTAGAGGAGACAACAGGGTTGAAAGGCCGGACTTCCTTCTCTGCTCTCAGCACCACGACTGTGGGCCGGGAGGATACTGGGCACTAGGTTAGGTGTATTTAACTATCACAGGTCCCTAACTATCACAGGATGGAATCAAGAAGGTGTGTGTTACAAAAGGTAATGGCAGGAACCTGTAAATCAGAAGAGAAGCCCCAAATCTAAGGGGTTAAGAACTTTATCCTGGTGCAGATTCCCAACAGTGAAGGATCAGAGAAATAAAAGCAAAGCTGTATTTGGAGAACATCTCAAGTCCTGTTTGTTCAACAAACTAGTCTTGACAAGATGGCTTGACTGGATTAGATGCCTGTCATCTCTGACTATGGTGGAGAAAGTCTCACTCTGAAGGGAAGGTGGAGGAGAAAGCAGTATAGAGAGGATCATGAGGTCTTTTGGCTACAGCTGCCGAGCAGGGTGTGTTTGGGGAGCTATTTTCAGTGTTTCCTTGGGTTTGCCCTAGGCAGTTGCTTAGGAGAGTTTAGGGACCGTCCTATTCTTTAAGTTTGGGAAATGTGACAGTGGAGAGTCTCTGCTTCATTTCCATTTAGAAGAGAAGGGGCCTGTGCTGTTGTTCTAGAGGTCAGCTGTATGCGTAAAAATGGTGGTGGGAAGTGGGTGGGAGGGAGTCCGGATGTGAAGATGCAGAGGAGGGTCCATGTGCCCCTGCCCTCGAGCGTGATGCATTTCCTAAGGTCCTAGTGCCGATATCTCATTCAACCCTACTCCTCCTCAAGTCACTTATTAGTCACTAGTACAGCTGCTGCATCCTTGTCTAGGGGATATAGTCCATGATCCTCAGTGAAACCTGAAAGTGGTGGGATGCTATAAATCTATATGAATATGTAGTATGTATGTATGTATGTATGTATCCATCCATCTATACCCTATGGACAAACTTTATTCTTTAAGTTATGCACAGCAAGAGACTAAAAGTATCTAACACAATAGAGTAACTAGACTATAATAAGTCATCTTTCACTCATGAATCATCTTCCCATTTACTATTTTCAAATGTGTGAGTTACTGTGGGTAGCTGACACCTTGAGAGTAAGTTGTTATTAAGTGAAGTCAAGGTTGACCATGGGATACTGATGTTAGAAATAAAACAGGTCGAAACAGCAAAGAAGTGATTTATAAAATCCCTTGGGAAGATTTGAGAGTTGGCGTGGGGAAGTTGTGAGAAGCACTCGCATCCTTTAGTCAGGGATCTAACTTGATGCCACAAGTTAGTACAACTTTGGCATCACAGTTTGGTGAAATCTATGGTAGTGAATACACCGGTAATGTTAGCCCTGAAATTAGTTCCACTTCACTGTTATCCACAATTATATTTGTATGACTCTACAAAGTTATAAGTACAAAGGTGTTCACTACATCATAGTTTATGATGGTAACACCAGGAAAACTAAATAAACCCAAATGTTTCATTAGGAAGTATAACATCAGTTATAACTCAAGTAAGAATAAAATGATCAGGCATGTTGGCTCATGTTGTGAATCCAGCACTTGACAGATGGAGGCAGGAATCCAGGAATTCAAGCCATCTTCAGTTACAGGGCTAGTTTGAGGTTACCCTGGACTACATGGGACCTCATCTTATAAATCAATACCAAGGTCTGGAGAGATGACTCAGTTGTTTAGATCACATGTTGCTTTTGCAGAGGGCCTGTGTGTTCATGGTGGCTCACAACTACCCATTAATTCCAATTCTAGGGGCTTTGATGACCCTTTCTGACCTCTGAGGGCACCCATACATGGTGCACATATATGCATACAGGCAAAACATCATATGCTTAAAGTTAATAAAAAGTCTAAAAATTAAAACAGCAGCAGCAACAAAGGAATAAGGTAGACAGTTATTTTGAAATACAAAGTTGAGAAAATATGTTAAGCAAGATATGCTGTACAGGACAATATGAATGAAATGTTTCTATTCATAAATGAGATTTCCAAAATGTGACCAATGCATTTACATACAAAGAACATTCCAGAAGGATTACCCTCTCCCAATCATTGAACATAATTCTTTTCTAAAGTGCGACTGATAATCTGGAGGATGGATGAGGTTCACTTTCCACAGGTGCATGCTGGGAATTCAAGCCTCCAGAGGAAGTCTCAGACCCAGAGATTTCATCATATCAGGGGCCAGGAATGTGGAAATAGAGTTAAGAAGAGTTTAGGAGACTGAAGGCTTCAGGAGAGCTCAGTCTTGGATAAAGGATACCTTGAGCCACAACTGCAAGGACAAGACAGCAGGGAATTGAGGACAGCTAGAAGTATGCAGGGGCTCAACTCTTCTCCAGTGTTGGGATGCACAAACCTGGCAGAGAGCCAGCGATGGTAAGTGGAGGGCAGCAGAAGAAACCAGAGAATAGTCTCTCTCCCTACCGTTTGTCATGGGGATTTGCTATCAGCACAGGACTTAAGGAAGAAACATGGAAAATGCTTGACCCAGGATGTTTTTTGTTTGTTTGTTTTGTTTTTCTTTGTAGACTGTGGAAAGCCTAGGGATGTCTGCATCCACAGTAAGTAAATTGGGAAGTCTTTTCTCTCTGCTAGGGACTCTGCATTTAAAGATAATGCATGGCAACTGTGCATCAAAAATTAAACACCACCCTTGGTGTCATTAGCAAACGGCAAAAGTAGAAGAAGAAGGAGAAGGAGAAGAAGGAGAAAAAGAAAAAGGCTTAGGAGAACAGTGAGGGGTAATTATGCTAGCCTGCCTCAGACCTCAGACACTTTGACAACATGATGTCATTGATGTCTAATAATGCAACAGACTGAATGGACTCTAGTCAGCCTGAGTATGTCAAGCATGGCTCTGGCTGGCTTAGATTACATTCCTAGAGCTGGTCATCAAGATCTATCCCCTTGTTTGGCCATTTCCAAAGGTCCAGCAATCAAAGTACTTTAATACTTGAGTTTAGCAATTAAAAGCCCCTCTTTGGCTCATCTAATTAACTTGACCAATTAAAATTAAACACCTCATCCTAACACGGGGCTTCCCCCTTTACCTTTCTAAATTGCCTATGGGTCTATCTCCTCTCTATCCAGAGGCAGTCCTTTGTCCCTTTCCCTTCTCTTCCTCTTTCCCCTCATCCTCTGTCTTCTGGATTTGTATCTTATTTTTCCACCCTTTGTCCTTCTGGGCAAATATATCTCCTTTGTGCTGAGAACTTGACCTTGGGGTGTCGTGAAGTTCCTTACACAAAGCACCTCTTAAAACCACGGAAGTAGTGAAATAATGATCCTTCTTTTAACTCCTCCCCTCTCCTGTCTTCTTCCTCCTCCTTCTTCATCAGGTTGAGAATTGAACTCCCGCCTTGTGCATGCTGAGAAACCTATTCCTTTTGAAGAGAGAAAAAGAGGAAAATATATGGTGAGTTATACCTTTTGGTAAAAGAAAACAAAAATGTCTGACTTTTAATCATCTTTTCAGTTATAAATTTAAAAACAGTGCCCAAACCACACCCCCCCCCCCAAACCTGGAGAAAAGAAGCAGAAGCCAGGAAGATGGGAGCAGTGAAAGCTTCATGACGGATTATTTCAGTTTGAGCACTATGTTTTAGGTATGTGGCATTGAGAGTTTACCTGACCCGGAAGTGCACCATTTGAGCTCTATTTCTTAGATATGAGGTGCTGAGAGCCTAGCTGACCAGGAAGTACATCATTTGAACTCTATTTCTTAGACATGAGGCATTGGAAATTCTAGCGGACCCAGAAGTAACACCACTGTACAGATGCCAGAAATAAGGCTGCAATAACATGCTAATGATGCTGACATGATGATGCCACAGTGGTACCGATGGAGACTGGAGGTGGGATGCTCCAGGTCAGTGGATTCCTACTGGCACACTGGCACACAGAGAGAGGCACATGGTATTTAATCCAATTTAAAGTTTTTCTTCACAGTAGGTTTCAGTTTGCAGAGGCTGTATGAGTTCTGTATATACACCTGCATAGATTCTTATAGTCACCCCGTGTAGCCAAGAAACAAGTGTTAATGTCCCAATACTTTCAAACCACCCATGGATTCACAACCTCCTTTCTTAAGCCTAAGCAACTCTTATCCATCGGCTATTTTCTGCCTTTCCCAAAATGACACATAAATGGAAATATATAGTTGATAATCATGAAACTGGTTCTTTGACTTGTTCTAACCCAGAAATGGAATACTTACTATTTTATTTTTTAGAAGATAAATCTAAAGGAATAGGTCAGAAAAGCCCAGAAATGCAGACATTAAAAGGCACCGCCAAAATGCTATATTTTCCTTCAGGTAACAAAAGCAATGTGCATTCCAGTTTACCATTTCTATTTTGAGCATGTTCAGATACCGGTCCTTTAGAGGCATCACAGAAGAAAACTTACACCCCTGTAGGCTTTCCCTGTCTCTGCCTACAGAAGCATAATTATTTGGATTATAATTAAATTTGTTTGTTAACTGGGTACCAAGCACATTCGATCACCAGTAAGGTAATCTTCACACACATTCCCTCATTCCTGGAAAACTGCTGACTTTCTGAGCTGTCACAGGTTTATCTAGCACAGGCTGTGTGGTGCAGCACAGTTGTGCTCACCACAAAATTGAGCTGGAAATCTCTGTGAGATGAGAAGAAGCATCCCTTCTTATTGCCCCAGGGATTACTTCTAGCACCTATTTTAAGCAATACATTCTCTTTGCTGCTGAGTTCTGCTCTTTCATATACTGAAAACTAGTATTTAGGGAAGGGATTAGTTGTGTGCTTTGGAATGTCTGTTGAGGTAAGCGTATTAAACAGACAGATCAATACTTTCAGAGTAAATAAAGAGCAATCTCTATTTCCAGCTCTGTCTTACTCTTATACACACACATGCACACATGCATGCATACACACATGCACAGGTATATTCTTGTGTAGAGGATGGTTATTTGCAATTTGGATGGTTTAGATGAGGTAGCTAGGGAGCAATTTGCAAATTGGTTTATTGTTGGTGGTTTTCATTGGTGTGCTTCCACGAAGCAGCAGATGTATAGTGGGATGAGAAAGATGGGCCATTTCACTCAGATAATAGCTGTGTGAAAACCTGCTTGATTTAGTCAAAGGATTAATATCAGGCTATTTGAGTAGATCAAGTTTGCTAGTAGGCTCAATTCTGTGCTTCCTGCTGTTTTCTTCAAAATGTACTAGAATTACAAATGGTTTTGCTTTCAGTTTTAATTTTCTGTTCCATTTCCTTTGAGGTCGACCAGTTCTCTCTTTGTGATTAAAAACTGCATGTCTGGAAGTATGGAAAACTCATATTCTAGAAGAGCCATGGGATGACTGGTCAGGGCATGGAATTCTGCACATCGTCACTGTTATGCTGAGCATACTGCAAAACCCTTTCCTATTTGATCTTTCATGAGAGCTAACACACAATACTAATTCTGAAGAACTAGTCTGAGCCTCAGTAGGCAAATAAAATTAACTCTACTTTGGCTGAGTAAACCCCCCTTTAAAGCAGATAATGTTAGAATGAAAGATATATCTTGAATGACATAGATTTGACAGCCATTATAGCAATAGGAGGCGATTCTTCTCCATGCTCTCATGACACACTGAATATATTCTCCTAATGATGTTATCATTCCTGTTTTTCTGGAGTGTCTTGGAGGCCTCTGATGAGACAAATTTTCTCTGTCTACAAAAAGCTTAACAGATGTGTGAACAAATATGCATGAATTGCAGTTTTCTCATGTTTATGGATCTAAAAACCAAATGCATATGACTTTTTAAACAAAAGTTTGGAACTATGGTCTGCTGTAAAAATAAGGTAGTCATTTGTCAGCTTATATCTCCTAAATATTCAAGGTCAGGATTCAGCTTATTCCCATCCCCCACCCCCAGCCCCCCATTTATCCCTGCTAGGGGGCTTCATAACCGTCTACTCTGAGGGTCTGTGACTACCTTGAGTCTGTCCTTCTTCTCCTCTGGAAAAATGCTGGAGTGAGCTCCATCCCAAAGGTAGAAAAACATGCAATCTACAAAATATAATGCTTTCCCTATGGTTTGTGTAGCATTTCAGTGGTTGTCACAGAAGCAGGCACATCAGTGCCACCTCAGTACCAAGCACATATTATCATCTGTACATCCAAACACACTGCATGTGGACTCAATGTCACTCTTCCAGACACTGAGGTTCGGTGGTATAAGCCTGTACTCTCAGTTTTTTGGGCAGCTGAGGAACGGCAATCACATGTTTAAGTCCTTCCTAGATTATAGAGTGAGTTCAAGGCTAGCCCAGGCAACTTTTGTTTTTTTGGGTTTTTTTTTTTGGTTGTTGTTATTGTTTTGTTTTTTTGAGACAGGGTTTCTCTGTGTAGCCCTGGCTGTCCTGGAACTCATTCTGTAGACCAGGCTGGCCTTGAACTCAGAAATCCGCCTGCCTCTGCCTCCCGGGATTAAAGGCATGCGCCACGACTGCCCGGCTTTTTTTTTTTTTTTCTTCCAACTATTGTATAAGCTTGTTTTTCTTTTTCTTTTTCTTTTTTTTTTGTCTTTTTTTGTTTTTGTTTTTGTTTTTTTTTGTTTGTTTGTTTTTGTTTTTGATGAGAAATCTGATGTTGTTATTCTGATGGGTTTGATTTTGCCAGTAACATATGTTCTTAGATTTTAACACTGCTGGTTTGCTTTGTATTTCTGTCATTTTGACTATAACATGGTATGGATGGAGAGATTCCTTTCTGCTTATGTTGAATGTGGTTTTGTTTTAGATGTCTTTCTCATTCTATGCATTTGGGGACTTGTCTGCTATCATCACAATGAATAGATTCTGTTTCTTTTACTGTTTTAAGACCTCAATTATCTTGTTGAATTTGTCTTCCATGTTGGTGGCCTTTCCACCTACATATGTGGTTGATTTTCTCATTGATCTTGTTGACTCTTTTGGGGTACTACAGTCTTTCCTCTCCAAGTCTTGCATTGAATTCCTCTGATTGTCTTCTCTCAGCTTGGGGATCATTTTTACTGGTAAATTGACATCTTCATCCATGGACATATTCTAGAAGTTTTAGAAGCTTTATGTTTTGGAGGTGATATCAAATACCAAATACAAGCTTATACACATAAATATAAATTATACATTTATGTGACTTGAGGAAGACAGCACATAAAATTGAGGTATAGAAAAGGAAAATAAGTTTAAGATATGCCTTATAATTTAGGAAGAACCATTTAAGAGTTTTTTTCAAACTAGATTCTCTTATCCCCCTTTCTCTTACTCATGCCTTTGCTTCCTTATTCTATTAAGTGTCTACCATGTATGAGATGCTATTTCAAATATGATGCAGGAAGTAGAGATGAACATGGTCCTAGCTTTTGGGAAGGTTTACAGTCTAGAAGGATGGGCCTCAAAGCATGAGGAACTATGATAGAGCCATGTCAGTTCCCAGAGGTCAATGGTTTCAAAGCTTGGTGATGGCTAGGAAAGTTTTACAGTACCATATCCTTCATAGCCCCATGCACCATATCCTGCAAATAGGGACAGCCTCACAAGAGGACTGCCAAGTGAGCAAATGGGCGGAAGAATGAATGAGTGGATGAGAAACATGGCGTTATGTTTAACAGCATTTGGACAGACAATAGTGAAAGCAGAAAATCAGAATTAAAGCTGTAGATCAGAGACAGAACACTGCTGCTTAGCTTAAAAGCAAGATCTTGAGATTTTCAGCAAACAGTACTGCAGAGCCCAATTTAAACCTCTTGTCTGGGTTTCTCTTTATAGATGGCACCTGGCAGACTCCACATTCGGAACTGCATTTCTTCACTGAAGCAAAGCAGCCGGGGAACAGACAGTGACTGCAAATGTGAGACCAGTGCTGTGATCAAGCCCAGTGCTCCGCTTCTTCATGCAGTCTATCGGTTCTTGTTGGAACCAGTCCTTTGTGGGCAGCTGCTTTCCAGCTTCAGCTCTGCAAACCAGTGTGTATTACAGGGGCCGCCTTCCTATTAACATTTCCAGTCAACATTCTCGGCCATTAACCAAAATAGTTTGTGACATGGGGCGTATTCTATGGCATGCAAGATTTGTTTATAGGAATTGTTTCTCATTTATTGATTGATTGACTGATTGACTGATTGATTCGTTTACAAAGTGCCAGGTTCCCTCTGCTTCACCTCTCCTCCATCTCACTGTGGGTACCACCCCCACCTCTCCCTGTCCTCCCAGCTTTCTGTTTTCCACTTTCTTAGCCCATGTACAGCTTTCCCAGCCTGTCTCAGCAAGCTCCCCACCGCCCCCAACCCGCTGAGGGCTTGTTTGTGGTCTTCTGACTTACACTCACTGCCACATAAAAATTAGAGCTAGGACCCACATGTGAGAGGAAACGTGCAGCATTTGTCTTTCCGAGCCTGCTTACTTAATTCAGAATGATTATTTCCAGAGTCTTCCATTTTCCCTACAACTTTCAGATACTTTTAATAGCCAAATAATATTAGGCTGTGTATCATATTCTCCTTATCTATTCCTCTGCTGAGGGGCCTGCAGGCTGCTGGTTCTGTGGAGAGGAGAAGGAGAAGCCACCGTGAGATAGCTGAGCCATAAAAACATGGCCACGTGGGCTGGTCAGTTGGAGCTAAAAGCAGCCCAGATGAAGAAACACAGTAAGTAACAATTCAGGATTATTATTAGGAAAGTAGATTCTAAAAGTCGGAGGGTAGACAGATGCGCAGCTATTGTGCTTAAGGTGTGTTGTAAAAATAAAGGCTGTAAGTGTGTCTTTCTTCCAGGAACTCAATAACCCAAGGCGGGGTAGAAACCCTGGGCTGGGATTTTAATGTTTTTCTACCACACCTTACTTTTATGAACAGAGCAACAGAAACCGTGGATGCACAAGTCTCTCTGTACGAAGATATAGAGCTTCTTGGTTGTGTGTGTCTAGTAGTAGTCTGGGTGGCTTATCTGGTAGTTCTATTTTTATATTTTGAAAATCCTCCAATCTCCATAGTATTGCACCGTCAACTGCTATACCACATTTTTTTTTTCTCAGCAAAGGTGAATATGAATTCCTCTCCCCTTACATTTGTTTTTGTCGTAGCAGCCATTCTGATGGTGAGATAGAATCTCAGGGTAGTTTTAATTTGCATTTCTCTGGTGGTTAAGAATGGTAAACATATTTTAAAATGTTTATTGGCTGGCATGTAGAGATTTCTTAGCTCTAGGATTTGGGGTATTGTTCTGCTATATATAGGAACCATTATATTTTGAATTGCTCAGAGATCAGTTTTGTTCAGATTTTATGTGCTTTTACAGGGATAGAAGAACTGTGAGCAAGGAGACCCAAGGTATACGACTGCTACTAAATGCATTATATCTTAGAATATCTCTTCAACAAATATACATTGAACCCCTCCACTGTGCTAAGCTCTAACACAGAGGATAGACAGAACAGTTACTAAATTATAATAATTAGTGATAAGTCCTTTAGAAGTGGGCAGAGGTCAAGGATGGATGACAGTCTAAAGTCTGGAACTGGCAAAACTGAAAGAAGCCCGTGTATACGGAGAGGGGACTAGTTATACTATAGGATACCACAGCCTGAAGGACAAACAGGATGCCATCTGAGAACTGCTGGGGTTTAGCAGCATTGCTGAGGTCCCTTAAGTAGGTGGATGGTTATCCTGGAAATGAGGTTACAGAATTGTTGCCATTTTGAGGACTTTGATTATGGAAAGGAAAGGGGAGTCAGGTACCAGGACTTTATAGACTGAAGGTCTGAGTCCCTCTAAAATGCATACCCATACACACTGGATATCCCCAGTGTGATGGTAAAGGAGTCAGGATCTCGGAAGAGTATGGGAGTAAGATGGTATGAGCCCTTTCCTCATGCAATGGGTCCAAGAGTCTCTTTCAACCTCTGTTTTGAGACAGGGTCTTGCTGGGTAACCCAAGCCTGCCAGGAACTCACTATGGAGTCCAGGCTGACCTTAAACCACAACAATCCTTCTGCCCCATCCTTTTGCACCACAAAATACCATTTCTTATTCTCCTGCAAACATGGGAATAAGGGTCCTCACCAGGAGCTCAAGCCTGCTGGCATCCTGAACTCAATTGCCAGAGCCATGAGAACTGTTTGTTTATTTAAATTAGATATTTATTTACATTTCAGATGTTATCCCCTTTTCCCATCCCCCTCACCCCCACACCCCCCTCCCCGCACATTAATTCCCTATCCCATCCCTCCTCTTCCTTTTTTGCTTTTATACTGTTTAAATTACATGCAAGTGTTAAGGTCTGTTCTAGGTTGAGGAACTAGCAATACAATAGATGCAAATAGTCAAGGAACAAGCAAAACAATAAACCCAGATAGTCAAAGAACACACATGACAATAAACAGAGTCCTGTGATCACTATTTCTAAGGGCTTATCAGGATGACCAAAATATCTGAGCCTACTTCCCTGTCCTATCCCAAAATCATTTTTATGCCTGAAGCCTACTTCTTTGTTCTAGCTTAAGATTTAGATTCCTGCCTGTAATTACTTCTTTGTTCTAGCCTAAGATTTAGATTCCTGGCTGAAATTTCTTCTTTGTTCTAGCCTAGGATTTAGATTTCTGCCTGAAATTACTTCTTTGTTCCAGCCTAATGTCAGATTCCTGCCTGCAGTCCATTTCCTTGTCCTTGGCCTATGTCAGATTCCTTCCAGGCAGCCCATTTCCTTGTCCTTGGCCAATGTCAGATACCTGCCAGGCAGCCCAAAAGCTCTCCACATTTCCCCCTTTTAATTGCATAAACCAGACTGAGTCTGTCTTAGGTGGTTCTGACAAGAATGCCTTCCTTACTCTTCATGGAATATGCATTATCAAAAGCAATGCACTTCTGTCTTAGGTTGATAAGGCTCTATGCAGAATATTACCTGTTCTTGGCTTGCCAGACTGTTAAATTAATAACTCTGTCTTGGGGTCCATTGTTTCAAGTCATGTACTTTGGCTGCCAACCTATTGATGTAGTTAGAGACAAGCTTTAACACGATGAGCAGGAATAAAAGTATTCCCAGAACAAGAAGGGCTAAAATGATCAAACTATATGTGCCATTCCTGAGGTTTGACCAAAATGAAAATACTGACCTCAGGCCATGGATAATTTTATTGACATTATCTGCATCATCAACGTTCAACAGAGCAGCATTCTTTAAATTCATAATCTCATTATGCAAAGTTAAAACACCCAGAGAGGTGTTAGGATTATGCCAAATACCCTACAGGTGTCTTTAAACTTTTTTCTAATTATAATGACAATAATTGTTTATATAGAATTATTATAAATTATATTAAATTATTATAAATTATAATTATATTATAATTATTTATATTGTATTAATTATATAATAATTTATATAGAATGGCTGACTATTATAAATAAAGCTGCTATGAACATGGTGGAGCATGTCTCCCTGTTGTACGTTGGAATATCTTCTGGGTATATGCCCAGGAGTAGTATAGCTGGGTCCTCAAGTAATACTATGTTCAATTTTCTGAGGAACTGCCAGACTGCTTTCCATAGTGGTTGTACCAGCTTACAATCCCACCAATGATGGAGGAGTGTTCCTCTTTTTCCACATCCTTGCCAGCATCTGCTGTAACCTGAGTTTTTTATCTTAGCCATTCTGACTGGTGTGAGGTAGAATCTCAGGGTTGTTTTGATTTGCATTTCTCTGATGACTAAGGATGTCGAACACTTCTTTAGGTGCTTCTTGTCCATTCGAGCTTCCTCAGTTGAGAATTCAT
Source organism: Mastomys natalensis (assembly GCA_021653895.1). Taxonomy (NCBI): domain Eukaryota; kingdom Metazoa; phylum Chordata; class Mammalia; order Rodentia; family Muridae; genus Mastomys; species Mastomys natalensis. The sequence goes on from JAJTUV010000708.1 coordinate 1,438,128, forward strand.
TGTTTAGCTCTGAACCCCATTTTTTAATCAGGTTATTTGATTGTCTAGAGTCTAATTTCTTCAGTTCTTTGTATACCTTGGATATTAGCCCTCTATCAGATATAGGATTGGTAAAGATCTTTTCCCAATCTGTTGGTTGCCGCTTGGTCCTATTGATGGTGTCCTTTGCTTTATAGAAGCTTTGCAATTTTATGAGGTCTCATTTGTCAATTCTTTATCTTAGAGCATAAGCCATTGGTGTTCTGTTCAGGAACTTTCCCCTTGTGCCCATGTGTTCGAGGCTTTCCCCCATTTTCTCTTTTATGAGTTTCAGTGTATCTGGTTTTACGTGGAGGTCCTTGATTCACTTGGACTTGAGCTTTGTACAAGGAGATAAGTATGGATCAATCTGCATTCTTCTACATGCTGACCTCCAGTTGAACCAGCACCATTTGTTGAAAATACTGTCTTTTTTCCACTAGATGGTTTTAGCTCCTTTGTCAAAGATCAAGTGACCATAGGTATGGGGGTTCATTTCGAGATCTTCAGTTCTATTCCATTGATATTCCTGCCTGTCTCTGTACCAATACCAAGCAGTTTTTATTAGTACTGCTCTGTAGTACAACTTGAAGTCAGGGATGGTAATTTCCCAGAAGTTCTTTTATTGTTGAGAATAGTTCTCACTATCCTGGGTTTTTTGTTATTACAAATGAATTTGAGAATTGCTCTTTCTATCTCTGTGAAGAATTGAGTTGGAATTTTGATGGGGATTGCATTGAATCTGTAGATTGCTCTCGGCAAGATAGCCATTTTTACTATATTAATCCTGCCAATCCATGAGCATGGGAGATCTTTCCATCTTCTGAGATCTGCCTCGATTTCTTTCTTCAGAGCCTTGAAGTTCTTGTCCTACTGATCTTTTACTTGCTTGGTTAGAGTCACACCAAGGTATTTTATATTATTTGTTACTATTGTGAAGGGTGTTGTTTCCCTAATTTCTTTTTCAGCCTGTTTATCCTTTGAGTAGAGGAAGGCAACTGATTTATTTGAGTTAATTTTATATCCAGCCAACTTTGCTAAAGCTGTTTATCAGGTTTAGGAGTTCTCTGGTGGAAGTTTTGGGTCACTTAAGTATACTATCATATCACCTGAAAATAGTGATGTTTTGACTTCTTCCTTTCCTGTTTGTATCCCTTTGACTTCTTTTTGTTGTCTAATTGCTCTGGCTAGGACTTCCAGTACTTATTGAATAGGTAGGGAGAGAGTGGGCAGCCTTGTCTAGTCCCTGATTTTAGTGGGATTGCTTCAAGTTTCTCTCCATTTAGTTTGATGTTGGCTACTGGTTTGCTGTATATTGCTTTTACTATGTTTAGGTATGGGCCTTGAATTCCTGATCTTTCCAGGACTTTTACCATGAAGGGATGTTGAATTTTGTCAAATGCTTTCTCAGCATCTAGTGAGATAATCATGTGTTTTTTTCCTTTGAGTTTGTTTATATAGTGGATTACATTGATTTCCGAATATTGAACCATCCCTACATTCCTGGGATGAAGCCTACTTGATCATGATGGATGATTGTTTTGATGTGTTGTTGGATTCGGTTTGACAGATAGGAAAATGGTAGCTTATAAAGATAAAGGGGGAAACCCCAATGTTAGGATGAGATGTTTAAGTTTAATTGGGCATGCTATTTAGGTGAGCAAAAGGGAGCTTTTGATTCCTGAACTTTAATACTTTGAGAGCTAGACCTTGGTAGTCAGCCTCAAGAGGAAGAAATGGCCAAATAAGGAAATAGATCTTGGGCTCGAGCTCTAGGTTTGTAGCAAGGCAGAGGGAATTGAGGAGAAGGACAAGGCCTGCCAAAGCCATGCTGACCCTGCCAGAACCACATGTAAGCATAAAGACAAAGAAATGCAACAATTGTAACAGTTACTTAAACTATCCGCAGGAAGCTTCACTAATAAAGATCAAGTAGTTCATAGAATAGTCCCAAGAAGTAGGTTAGAAATGCAGGTGGCCCCAGTAGAGAATCTGGGAGAGGTGGTATGGTCTGAAGCATACAATATCCTCAACATACATATAAGAGATAAAAAATAAAGGGGTTTTTCAATGGGCCACTTTGACTATCAAGGGATTGCAATGTTATAATAATTCTTAAGTAACATTTAGTGAGAACTGCCTAGCTGTCTAATAACATATGCATATGCCTGTCTCTCTCTCTCTCTCTCTCTCTCTCTCATCTATCTATCTATCTATCTATCTAATCTATCTATCTATCTATCTATCTATCTATCTATGAATATATTTGTGTATACAGAGATCTGATGCAAATATACATATATATAAGTGCACATATCTCATGTGTATCAGATTCATGATTATTTATTAAACTGGGTTTAAGCACAGATTCAGTAGGGCTAGAAAGAACACAGAACTGACATGGGACCAGTGACCATGGGGGTTGGATGATTTGCATATGAAAGCTTGTCAGAACCTTCTATTTATTCTTAGGTATATTTTAAATTCTCTGTAATAAAAGTTAAGCAAAGAAGAACCAAAACAACAGCTCTTTCTATAACTTCAGCCAACCCATAGATGGAGCTTAGCATCTCAGTAACCAAGCTAGATCACACAATGGTGTACATATAAGCAAATGTGCATTTTCTTCTAGGGAGGAGGTCCAAAACTCTAATTAGTTTCCTAGCAGTCTAGTTTGCTAAAGTGTGTGGAACAATTGGAGTAAGTAGCCTGCCAACCTTTAGCTAACCTTCCTTGAGGATTATCTCTTGCAACTGATGTTGATAATGGAAATTGGAAAACACAAATTTTAAGCTTATAATCCCTTGGAAAGACCCTGAAACACAAAGGAGACTTGCCAAACCACAAACGTTCTTGAAATTATTGCAGCAATATAACTAGAGCTGGAGAATCTAAGACCTTTTGAGAAAACGGAGTTGGAGTTCTCTTTTTTCATGCAAGAGAAGCCATGAGAACTGTTGTAATATGCTGTAAATTTATTAAAACAACATAATTAGACAAAATGTTAAAGGAAGGAAGTGAAAAGGATGTACTAAGACGGTAATAATGAGCCTCATACAATTAATTTCCATTTAGTTTCTGCTCTGGAAAAACTTACTCAGCAGTCCCCCTTTGAGCTCTTTTCAAATACATTTTGTTTTGCAGCTCATAATAGGCAGTCTAAGAACCACCGCCCCCTCCCCCAGCTTCATGCTCAGCAGCACACCTCAGGCCCCGTATCCACCGCCTCCAGCTCACCAGAGGGCAGGCCTCAGTCTTTGGCTCAAGTGCTGAAGATCTTTCAAATGTTGTCACTGGAAGTTATTGAGTCCCACCTCCGAGCCCATAATGTTCTAGAGACAAAGAGAAAGGAAGCATTTCTTCAAAACTGTTTCTCTGCCCTCTGTAAGAAAGGCCTCTGGTCTGTGATTGTTTTTCTTAACATCCAGTAATACATATGACTGAATTAGAAAATGGCTAGGGCCATGGCTCAGTTGGTAGAACGTTTGTGAGGCATGGAGCCCTTGGTTTGGTCCTAGCACCACATAAAACTGTGGCACATGCATATATGTAATCTCAGCAATGGGGGTGGGGGTGGGGGAAAGGCATGAGGATTCAGAGTTCAATTCTTCATTACATAGTAATTTGGTGGCCAAGTTAGGATGCATGAGACCTAGTCTCAAAATCAAAGAAAAACAACAACAACAAACAAAACAAAAACAAACAAACAACACACAAACAGGGAAATGGTCAGCTTCTCCTTCACTCATTTTGTCTTCATTCCTTCAATGAGCAAGTGGCTTTTAATTAATAAATAAAAGATCTCAAAATACAGCAAGGTGGTATTGGTGATGATCAGCAATGATTGCTGTAGACACTGTCAAAACTCATGTTAATTCATCATGCCGAACAATGATCTGAATCTTAGAAATGGGTGAAAGAGACAGGCATCTTTCAAAGACATTGCAACATCAATTTTTCAGTGACCTTGGCAATTTTAGAACTCTGTTAGTGCAGAAAAGTTAACGAAGAGATTTATGTAACTTTGTCTGGAAATTGGCAGTTCAGTTCCAGTTCACAGGTTAGCAGTGGCGGCTTGATCCACTCACAAACACTTCACGGCTACACCAGCCATCCAGTTCAGTAGAGGTGGGATAGCAAACATGAATCAGTAACTGTGGCACTACCTACCACAGACAACTAGACCTCAGCCTCAGCTTGAGTCAGCAGGAGGAATGCCAGCGTTCTCAGTTGTGTTTCTCTCAGTAAAGTGAAGATCAGCAAAGACACATGAGACTAACAAGCATTGCACAGCTAGCTCTATAAGCAAGCCTAGCTCAGTCTCTATCACTATTTGTGGAGTTCTTTTATACCCTTCAAACATCATGTATCCTCCATGGGTCGTGCCTTAGCATGTGCATCTGTCTTAACTGATATCACTCTACCAATCAGCCTGAGTTCACCAAGGGTCAAGAAACCGCAGCACACCACCAGAAGTTTTTTGGTGTGTTTCTCTCTATGGAGTACTGACAAATGCAGCTCAACTACACAATGTAAAGTGGACCAATACATGTGTATAGGTAGCAAAGAACTCTCATCATGTCTCCTTTCATGTACTTGCTTTAGAACATCCCCTCTTCTGTGTCTGCTTCAGTGAAACGTTCTTTCATGAGTCTGCCTTAACCTTTCACCTGTGTCTACTTCAGAAAAACACTCCTTAATGTGTTTGCTCCAGCAAAACACCATCCAATACTTTCCAAAGAACCTGTAAGTTTTCCATTTCAGATTTGTGTCAAGACAGTGGCAAGACTTATTATGTAGAGAGTTATGTGCATATGTGTGTACATTTGTGCGTGTGTATGTGCATGTGTGTGTGTGTGTGTGTCTATATTGATAATCTGAAAAGTGGTCCATTGCCTTTTTGAACATTAACCAATTTTGCTTCTCTCCCAGTAATTTCATCCTAACATTCATTTACTAAATCTGTTAATGCCTAGCTTCTCAAATGCTCTTTGGACCAGTTTTAAACATCTTACTATTATCTCATTAATTAATGAGCTAAATTAAACTCTTGATACATGTTCATTTTTTTCCTACCTTTCAGAAATAGTTTTCTAGTTAGTGTATAAAATAATGGCTTTCATTTTGACATTTTGCACAGCTTTTTCTTTTAACATTTTGTAATCTATACTCTATCACTAGATACGTTACATACAACTGTGTGTATTTGTGTGTGTGTGGCATGTATGTATTTGTGTGCAAACATACATGAGTGTGGAAGCCAGAGTTCAACTTTATGTGTGATTTCTCAGATACTTACTTTCATTCATTTATTTAGAGACAGGGGTCTTTCACTTGCCTGTAGCTACCAAGAATAGATGGCTGCCCAGTGAGCCCATGGGTTCTAGTTGTCTCTTTCAAATTCATTGCCGGGATTACCAGCACTGACTACTATTCCTGGCTTTGTTTTTGTTTTTTGCTCTTTGATTTTTTTTTTTTGCATAGGTTCTGGGGATCAAATTTAGTCCTTTATGCTCACATACCAAGCAGTCTACCTGTGGGTCAAACTGGCGGGCAGCGCAGCAGCAGGCCCCAGGCCCAGGCAGGCAGCGGCCCAGGACCTGCGAGGTGGAGGCTGCCTGGAGGCTTCCAGGCAGCCTGTCTCTCCTACTGGAGGAAGGTCCCAGGTTCTATGGGCTGGAGGCTTCGGCGGCGGCAGGCCCGGCAGGCCCCAATGATATGAGGAAGTCCTTGGCTCCAAAAGGCTTTATTGTCATGGCGGATGGTGGATGGATCTGATGTACCTCCCAAACTCAGGGCAGACCTGAGTTAAATAGGGAGGGAGAAGTGGGAAGGGTCTGGGGAGGAATGCTTAATTGGCTCTGCCCTCTGACCTTCGTTAGTATATAAATCTCTAGGGCCTGAGGCCTGTAGTTACACCCTCTACCTGTGCACTTTGGGAGGGACTGTAATGGTCTACGTGACTGAACAATGTAGGTCCATGGAGACTGGACTGCTTTTCAGGACCCTGAGTTCTGGGGGCGTGGCCGAACTCCTGCCGTTTCTCCCTTGGAGTCTCGGGGTTCTAGGCCCATGCCCAGCCAAGAACCAGGATACCCTTACACAGTCCCACATCTACCTACTGTGCTATGTGCCGACCCCCACATAATGCTAAACTAGCCTTGGAGACCACTGAGGGTATCTGGGAGGCTCTATTGAAGTGAATTAAGGGAGAGCTATTTCTTTGCCACAAGAATGGAATTTACCTCTGGCTCTGGGTGGAGACAGGACATTCCCATCTGCTCCAAAGATTAGAACATTATATACCATTGTCTCCTTTTCCTAAAAGTTAATCCAATTGGACCTGTCAACCACCTGGCTAAGGCACAGTCTCTTAGAAAGGCTGATTCACCTAAAGCCATGGCAAGGAGATGGGAGGAATAGTTATCTCCCTTCCCAGAAGTCTTTCTTTATAGACACATGCATAATCCCTGTCATGTAGCACTGTAGTCTGTCCACTTTTTTGAGTAACTCAGAAAATAACTTTTTGTTTTCTTTCTGTATTCTTTGGGGGTGTATACCAGCTGAGATCTGGGCATACTTCCCTGGATGCTCTGTGTTTTCTCACTCATTCTCCTAAGCTTCTATTTGCTCACACTGTATGGCTGCTTACGAACAACATAGTTTTCTGTTCTCTACATTTCTTCTTTGGGCAGATGTCATGATTTACAACTTGCCTGCCCTGATATTTTTCTCTTAAACCCTAACCAATTGTCCTTGAGTTTTATTCTAAGTCTGTTTCTAAATTATTTTCTTTATAAAGATTTAAAATTATCTTGCCAGCACCTGGCCAATGCAGATGTGGATGTGTGGGGCCAATCATCAGACTGAGCTCGGGGACTCTGGTGGGGAAGCTGGCAGAAGGCCCAGAGAATCAGAGAGGGATTGCAACCCCATAGGAAAAACTGGTTGGACTACCCAGTGCTTCTAGGGAATAGACCACCAACCAAGGAGTGTACAGGGAGGGATCCATGGCTTCAGATATATATGTAGCAGAGAATGGCCTTATCTGACATCAATCAGAGGGGAGGCCCTTGGACCTGTGGAGATTTGATGTCACATCATAGGGGGATGCCGAAGCAGTGGGGTGAGAGAGGGTGGGTGGGTGAGTGAGCACCCTCATACGGCAAAGGGGAGGAGAAGAGGACAGATGTGGGATGGAGGGGTTGTGGAGGGGTAACTGGGAAGTGAGATATCATTTGAGATGTAAACGAATGGAATGATTAATAAAAAAATTAAAAAGGAAAAAATTAGAAAAAAAATTAAATTATCTTATGTGTATACATGTGTATGTTCAAGTGTACATATATACATCACATGCATGCAGATGTGAATGCCAGAAGAGGGCTGATGCTCTAGAACTGGAATCACAGGCAGTTGTGAGTTTCCAGATGTGGGTGCTGGTCATTAACCCCAGGTCCTCTGCAAGAACAGCAAGTGCTCTTAACTACTGAACCTTCTATCCAGTCCTTCTAAATTCTCTTCTTAATGAGACTAAATACTTCAAGAGGAAACACCAGTTTCCCTAGCAACAATGCAGCATTTAAGTGATGCTGTGACTACTATATTTTGTGACCGCTAAGAAATGTGTTCTATTAATTTCCACATAGTAGAATGTTGCAACTTCTTTCAAAACTTCATCATCTTAAGTTATGACAACACAAAAAGAATATCTAAGTCCTAACTACTCATTTTAACAACTTCATTTCAATCTTGCTTTAGAGTTTGGACCAGTTTGTATTCTAGGAGAATCTCCGAATATCCTCTTTATGTATTTTGCCCTGATTATCTTCGGTATGAGTAACTCATACTCGTAAACGGAGGAGTTGATGAAAAAGAATAGCTAAAGTTTTGAGGACAAGGGTCTTACAGGTGGAGTCCTACAATTTGCTGAATTACAGTGTAAGGGCAATGACATGATTTGAGAATCGGTCAAGTTAGGCTGGCTGTATGAAACTGTTAGGATCTAACCAGCTCCCTGGATGGCTACTTACCTCTGCTGTTTGTAAGAAAGGGCAATGGCTATTCTCTGACACAGCAACGTTCTCTTCCTTCCTCTCCTTCCTTTCCCTGGCCTGAAAACAAAACAAAGCTTTCCACATGAGAAGCTAACCCACTGCTTGTGGTGTCTTAGAACAGGGCAGTACTAGCTTCAGTTTGGAAGAGTTCATAATTATTTTTTATGACTACCTATGACCTTATACAAATAAAAATACATCATGATAATCAACACTCCCCCTTCTGTGCTCACTTTCTATTATAGCAAATATAAAAATTTCCCAAAAATAAAAGAACAAAAAAACAAAAACAAAGAAATGGTAGAGTTGTGAAATATTTAATTAAGTGTATATTCTTTAAAAAGTAGCACTGCAATTTTCTTTACCTTATTTATGTGGAGTTAATTAATTTTTGAGGTCTCAAAATGCAAGGTCTTTAAACTTTCAATTTCTTAAGGACAGCTGAAAATAGCAGCCATTATATCCCTGCTGCTTATAAGCCTCAGTACCTTAAGAGTTTTTGTTTTATATGTATTCAAATAAAGATTTCAATGTGGAAAATTGTGACTATAACAAAGATTCTTTGTATGGTAACAATTGTTTCTACTTGTTGCTATGATTATAACAATAAAGGACAAGGATGCCTCAATAAATTTACTGCACACATTATAGCATCTATCCTAAAGGAGAAACAGCAAGCCTGCTTTATTCAGTTTTATGCAATAGACCACAGTAAACCCAGAGAGTGTACATACTGCATTGAACGAGAACAATGACACAAAATTGCAACTCTACTGTGAAGGTCAACAGTAGTCTACAGAGGAAATATCTGACAAGAAACTGAATCATGAATAATCTGTTGCTTTTACAACTAAAGTCAATCTTTTGGTTTTACTCGACTATCAAGAAGTGATATCAGGAGGTGAGAATGGGAGGATGAGTGGGGGAATATCCTCAGAGAAGCCGGAGGAGGGGGGATGGGATAGGGGTTCCTTGGTGGGGGGGGGAGGGGATTGCATCTGAAATGTAAATAAAATATCCAATTTAAAAAAAAAAGAAGTGATATCAGATAAAGTTTGAGTAACTGGAAATTCATTTCGGACCTAAAGCCCTGAGGAGAGGGTGACGGTTCAGACAGAATTCTTCAACTTAAATATGAACTAGCCCATTCAGAGACATGAAATAGAGGATTCCAGAGTAACTTTGGTAACACCGGTCCATCTCTAGAATTCCTGAGGAAGGTGGGAGCTGAGCTAGGAGGGGTGGGGAGTGGTGGGGGGGATAGGAAAAGGAAGTACTGATGGTTACTGAGGAGCCCAGGAAGCATGTGCTCACTACCCTAACCTTTGACCTCCTCGAACCTCTCAGCTGACAACAGAAACAATAGACTTGTGTTTGAAACAGAGTTATGTGAGCGGCCTCAGTGTTATTCTTTTGTGTGCTTATCTAAGTTTGTTCAGGGCAGTTTCTAGTCCTTAAACATGTCACAGATTTTGAAAACCACTAAGGTGAATAACAACAAAGGGCTTATCAAAGTTGTTAACCTCGCTGGGTGCTCAAGCATCCAGAGTGGATGTTTATCAGAGATGTAATGACTCCGATGGCTTAGGGACAGGATCTAGATGTCCGCCAAGAAGTGTCCTTGGAAATCAGTCCAGGAATATGCAGTTTGGCAATAATGACTTCAGGCAAAAATGAAACACTAAAGACTTAGTGATTTAGTTTTGATTAAAATATTTTAAGACAATAACAGGTTTGGTCAGAAGTTAAAAATTGAGGACAGAATAAGGCTTAAATAGCAAAGAGAGTTAGAGGGATTGAGTTCTCTGCCTTCTATAACCCAGAGTTAGGGAACATTCCAGTCAGTTTTTTTAATGTGGTGAACAGGGGGAGGTCAGTAAGCAAACGTATTCCGAACTTTAAATTGATACTTTCCCCCAACAACATTTAATTGCAAGTCTTCAACCCCACCTCCAAATCCCTATGAAAACCATGACTTTCCCCAGGTAATCTCCTTTCCTTGAGGAGATGTCTTTCCTGTTAAGCTTAGTGTTCACAGAAATCTGCCTCTTCTCTACCCACTCAAGGATCAGCCAGTATTCCTGGGGAATCCTTTTCTTCCTGGGGGCAGTCTCAGATAAGACAGGCTCACCCTGAGAGGGAGCCCAGAACAGTGAATACCAATGAATACCAGGGATACCAGTGAAGTTCAACTTGGTGAATCATGAATTTTAGTGGGTTACTTACAGAAATATGGGTGAGAGTTTACTTACAGCAACAGAAATGACTCAAAGACACCCATTCCCCAAATCCACCCCAGCGTGGGTGACAGCTCAGGAAGCTGGGAACCTGGGTTTTTCTGCTCTTCCCAGGCAGCTGGGCTGGACTCAGAGTCTTCTGCTTACTGAGCTTCTCTGCAGAATAGAATGTTTCAATCTCTGAGGAAACTGCTGCACAACAGAGAGGTAACAGGAAGAGAGACTGAGGGAAGATGGGATTAGTGGACTCCTGAGGCTTTTCTCAGAACAGGGTTCACACAGTAGAAATTTGTTGACAGGAGACATTGTAATAAACATCTGCTTGTCTTCTGGTGTCTGTCAGAGAAGCCATAAAATTTGAGATGGGAGCTGGATAGATGACTTAGTGGCTAACAGTGCTTCTTGCTCTTCTAGAGGACCTGAGTCTAGTTCTTAGCTCCTAATTACCTGTAACTTCAGTTCCAGGGTATCTGACACTTTCTTCTGGTCTCTGCAGGTGTCCCCACACCCACCACAAATATTGCTTATAATTTATGAGATGACTCATTTCATGTTGCTTCTGAAAATGTTTTCTTCTGGGACAGCTATTTCCTTTAGTTTTCAGCAGGTGGACAACTGCTTCATTTCATGGTTGGCTTGTGTGATGATGCTTTTATCGACTAGAGAACAAGTGTATAGTGTCAAGATTGGAAGCAAATGGTCCCTCTGCCATTGCAGTGGTACAGTGGAGGACTGCCTAAGAGGGTGGGGGCTGTGGTTTTGAGGAACCACAGAAATGCCTTGGTCAGTGTCTTTGAGGATGAGGAAAGGCTAGACATTGTCCTGTGGAGGCAGCAAAGAATCTTGGGTAACATGAGCAGGAGACAGAGTGCTGTCTCCAGGCCTTTGCCTGACTGTCTTTTCTTCTACTCTCTAAGCTCTAAGGAGACAAACAGAAAAAAAACATCATAGATGGGCTTATTTGAATCCTGGGACATGGAAGGAGCCTTAGAAAGCTTCACTCGTAGAAAGATCTGAGACCCTTTGTTTCCAAATCACATTATTTCAGATGCTAGGAGTCGTGGCTCTGAAATAACCATGCGGACTATGCATCTCTTTCTGAATAGAAGTTCGTTGCCTTGGGAAAAGCTCTTAACCTAACCTGATTGATTTTTGCACATGTACCCTCTGTTCTTTTCATTTCCCAGAAAGCAATTTCAGAGGTAAACAGTTAGCTGCCAGATCCACTAGATTTAACAAATGTAGCATAATTCTATAATTCTCTGCGATTTTCCAATTACTCTTTAGCTGCTGCTTCAAATTGCTGAAGGAGCATATTTACTTATGAATTTAACTTGTTGATCCAAATTCTAGGCAACTTAGTTTCCAAGTAAATCGACATTTATAATCATTTAGCGCAATATTGCAAGATGTAAGGCAAATATTTATTCTGGGAATAAGTACTTCAAGCTCATGGGTTATTCCAATTTCCTGCCATCTCATTACTTTTTTCTGTTATTTTCTTCTATTAGCTTTCACATTCTTACATAATCTTTAGGGAAACCAAATTTAAACATTTTTAATGGAAATTTCTAATATTTAGATATATCAGTGTTAGAAACAAGCAACAGAAATTTCTAAGTGTTACCATTTTATTTTCAGACTCTGTTTAATCTTAGGGGGAAACTAAATTCAGGGTCCCAGGCCATAGGAGAGCTGGGGACTTCCCTTTAACTGAACAGATGTTGTCAACAGTTGTCTAGTCGAGCCATCTCAAGGATAACCTCTCCATCTTGCTGGCAGGGATAACAAGGTCATGTTCCCAGCCTAGGAATGAACACATATTCCACTTCTCTATATATTTTCTTAATTCTATGTTAATAGATAAAGAATATGGAAATTGCTGTTACCTAAACCAAGGTGCATAAATTATGAAACTATATAACCAATTAGTTGCCTGTTGTGCCCTAATTAACTACATGCAGCTGGCCCACTCTTTTGTCCCTTATCACTCTGAGCTCTGGACCTACTATCTAGGAGAATGAATTAAGGACTTTGAAGCCTGATGCCTGGGATATGGCCCAGTCTCTAACTGGTTCTCCATGGTTTAACCCATAATGTCAAAATACAATTGGATAACACTGCAGCTCCTCTCAGTTCCCCCTCCTCTCTCTTTGTGTTACCTTCATTTAAACATGTTCAGATCCGGAACTGGCTGCCTCTCTGAGCTCTCAGAAAATAAAGCTTTTGATTTTAAACTTCTGTATCTGAAGTGAAATTTTCAGCTCCCACCCTGAACCCAGCATTATTAATGTAAATGTGAAGACCAATTGGTGTGTGTGTGTATGTGTGTGTATATATGTGTGTGTATGTATGTGTGTATGTGTGCATATGTGTGTATGTGTGTGTATGTATGTGAATGTGTGTATATGTGTGTATATGAGTGTGTATGTGTGTATATGTGTGTATATATGTGTGTGTATATATGTGTTTATATGTGTGTATATGTGTGTATATATGTGTTTATATGTGTGTGTATGTGTGTGTATATGTGTGTGTGTATGTGTGTGGGGGGGTTGGTGGAGAAAGAGGTCAGCAGTTCAACCCAGACAATAATAAAGTTAATTTTTTATAAGTGTATATTGTTAGCTTAACCTTCTAAGGCATAAAAAATGTCTGTTAAAGTCGTTGGCTGGACTGCACAGCTAAATAGTAACAGTTCCATATTTCAGGAGACTAAGTAAGTGCTTTGCATACGTCGCCATCAGATTTTTTTCTCCATTGTGACAACTTATAAATGTTGATGGAGGTTTATAGTTCAAAAGTTTATCTAGCTCACACAGTAAGTGAGGCAGATCCATGATCTGAATCTAGGCTTTTTTATCCAAATGCCTTACATTGGTGAAAAGTCTCCTTAGCAAGATGTATAATAATAACGCAAACACAGTCATCTTCTAATGAGATCTATAGCATTCAGATCTTTCTGACTTTCTTACATAAGATTTTGTCTATGTGAATCACCATGCTATTATGATGTTTAGTATGAAAGATGTATGTTGACAGATTCTACAACTCAACTTGATAACCATGGCTTTAAATTTAATTCATTAATTTTTGGTGGGTTTAAAAAACATTTTATGTGTCATGGTGTTTTGCCGGCATGTAGATCTGTACACCATGTGCATGTATGCCTGTTGCCTAACAAGGCTAGGAGAAGCCATTAGAACCCCTGGAATTGGAGTTTTAGGTGGTTGTGAGCCACTGTGGTGGGTGCTGGGACTGAACTCCAGGCTGCTGGTACAGCAGCAGCAAGCGCCTTTAAACTATGGATTTATTTTTCCAGCATCTAAGTTTTGATTTTTTGAGACAGGTCATGTAGCACAGGTTGGCCTCAAGCTCACTGTATACCTGAGAGTGGTCTTGATGTCCTTAGTGCTCTAATTATAGGCATGTGCTGCCACATCCTACTGATAGCCACAACTTTGTAAAGAAGTTTGCAGCTTTGTCTTTGAAATGTCTCTTGACTTTAATTTGTGATTATGAAGATTACAGTATATCCACCTCATTCAACTATTTTAATTCACAGGGCTTCTGCTAAGGTGTGGTTTTGTTTCCTTGCATTCAACTTTCCCCATAGATAATGTGAAAACAATGAGGGTCTTTTAATACATTTTTAATCAGATCTACTTCCAAGCCCTTGTGACCGTGATGGGTCATTTACTGAAATGGTGCTCCAAAAGAACATACAGAAATGTGCTGTCTTGGTCTCTTACCTTCATTGTCAGCATAAGCCAGAGGTGATAGCATTAATCTCTCCCTCTTCCACCTCATTGTATCAAATCCGCCTAATGTCTGTGTATCTTCTACTGTTCACAGGTTTATCAACAGTCATTTGGATTTTCAATGATCTCATTTGGAGTGATTCAAGATTTTAGTTAGCTAATGAGAAGGTTCCAGATTCCAGACACATAGTTTTTATTCTTAATTTGGTTCAGAAATATAATTTCATGCCTATGATACCTTAGCACATGTTCAGTGCATAACCCCACACCCTTTCCAGTGTAGTTACTTTCATGCTTTATATTTGTATCCATTCTTTTTATTTCAAGTCTCTCTCCTGGACTTTCCCCCATGATTGAATCAAGTCACTGTTGAACCAATTCAAAAGAGGATCTCTTCCCTTTTCAAGTTCATTTCATATTATTGTCTTGAAATAAAATGTACTTGAAAGAAAAGCTAACATAGAAAATAAAACCCACAGGGGAGCCTATGAGAACTCAGTCTTATGCTCCTTGCAACTTCTTCAACAATGTTTTTCAAACTGCAGTGTTTTTACAACAAAGCAGCTGGTTATTTGACCAGCTTTAGTTATGGTCACAGTGGGACAATAGTAGCTGGAACTGCTCATGGTGTCTTTTCTGACTTGGTTTCTGCAACATGTAGCTGACATGCAAGCAATGGCAAGGTAGAGGAGAGATCAATTGTTGGGTTGTTGTGTGCCTGGGTCTGTTGTTGGGTTGAATTGTGGGTCCCGCATCTGCACCGCCCTCCCAAAGGGCTAGGGCCATGTCTTAGAGAGGCAGAGGCATGAGCGTTTGACTGCGTTCCCTCCACGCTGGCACCTGGCAGATGTCAGGCTGTGTAAAGCTGCAGGACTCCGTTCCAGGGGTGGGGAACACAGTCTGAGGTCCTGTGTGGAGCCAGAGCTCTTGAGTTGGGGGTCCCCAGGCCAAAAGGCAGCCAAGAACCAGTTGGTTCTCAGGCCCTTGGGCTCTCAGGCACCACTTGGAAGGGCTAAGACCGAAGTGGGGGCTGGGGGCAAATGGGCTAGATTTGCTGGAAGCCAAAGGAGGAAAGGGGAGAAGCTCTGGCTGTGTCCTGCAAATGAGAGTTCTGGTTGTGGCAACTCGCTTGGCTGGGTCCCTGTTGGCTCAGCTTGAGTTGGTGGCCTCCATGAGTAGAAATGTAGAGAGTTCTTCGGGAATTAGACAGAGGCTCGGTAGTTGAACCTTCTCCACAGTTCCCCATGGTGGGTCCCAAGGAAGAGAAATATAGTCCATGGTCTTAAAATGTTTATTATCATGGCGGGAAGATGAAAACTATATTCTGGTATTTTCAGGGCAGGCCTGAGAAATATCTTTTGCAAGGAGGAGGGTCTGGGAAGGAATGCTTAATTGGCTATGCCCTCTGGTCTTTAGGTATCTCATTAATATGGAGATCTGTCTTGAGGCTCTGTGGCCTGTAGTCACACCCTCTACCTATGGAGGGGCTAGTAGGCATTGTCCTACATGCCTGAAAGCGTGGATTGATGGAGGTCTATGGCCTCATGTCAGGAGTCTGGAGTCTGGGAACATGGTGAAACCTGTGGGGTCTCCAGCCATCTCCAGCCGGTGCTCGACCAGAAACCATGCTGTCCTTTCATGGTCCTACAGTCAATGAGCTGCCTGTAGTTGACATTCTGTCCCCAAATGAGGAAGGACAAAGGCCCTTATTGACTGGCTTTCTTGGAAGTAATGCCCAACTATTCTGCCATCAACACACTAGGATGCCTAGATTTCCTGAGAAACTACAAAGTTAACAAACACTGGAAGACCCTGGTGGAGAGCTGAGAATAACACTAGCAATATTCAGCCCTCTGCAGTGACATATATGCATGTGGGAAAGCAAGGGAGAAATGGGTGAGTTCCTCACAACTGCATACCTGCGAGGGCTTATGTCACACCA
Source organism: Mastomys natalensis (assembly GCA_021653895.1). NCBI lineage: Eukaryota > Metazoa > Chordata > Mammalia > Rodentia > Muridae > Mastomys > Mastomys natalensis. Next base: position 1,454,143 of record JAJTUV010000708.1, read on the forward strand.
CTGCACACCTGAGAGGCACTTATACCACACCACTTATCCCTAGGCACTTGCTACAGAGAGTTTCTCCTGGGTGATTCAGGTGAGAGACTAAGAAGGTCTAGAATACAATAAGCAGGTTGTTTGTGCTGCCCCAGCCCTCAGTTCTAGATCTTTCCCCCTCAGTGTTCTTGTGCTTTTGTTCAGAAGAACAATCTGGAAGACAGACTATGGTGGACATAGAGTCACTTTCTGTAACAGCGTCAGACTGCAAAGAAAGGACTATTGGGTGGTTTGAAGAAAGTATTAAACTCCTCTGTCTGTCTTTCTCTTTTTTTTTCTTGGACAGGGCCTTACTGTCTAGCTCTGTCTGTCTTGGAACTTGCTATGTAGACCAAGTTAGATTAAACTCAGAAATCTACCTGCAACATTCCCATCATTAAAGATTTATTTTTATCATTTAAAATTGTGTGTTTGTGTGCCTGTGCATGTGTGAGTCCAGGTACATGAGGAGGCCAGAGGCATAGGATCCCCTAGATCTGACATTATATATGTTTGTGAGCTACCCAGTGTGGATGTTGGGAACTGATCTTGGGTCTTCTGCTAAGACAGTGCATACGCACACGCACACGCACACGCACACATACACATACACATACATATACATATATAATATATATATATGTGCATGCCTGTTTGTGTAGCTGTGTGAATTGATGCCCTGTGTGTGGTTGCTGAAGAGGTCAGAAGAAGGCAACAGATCCCTGGGAGTTGGAGTTACAGGTAGCTATGAGCCAGCTGACATGGACGCTGGGGACTGAATCAGATCCTCTGGAGGAGTAGCAAGTGCTCTAATCACTGAGCCATTTCCAGTTCCTTGTGTCTTTCTTATAAAAGCTTAATTTTCATCAGTAATAGTTTATAGGGTGGGGTATGCAATAACTTTCTTAAGCAAGGTGGAATTATGGAAATGATTCCATATGCAGAGATATAACCATTTCATTGGTAGTTACTGTTTAATGGGCCACCTTTATTTACTGTATCCCCAAATTAGTGACTTAAACCAATAGTACATATATATACATACACATATGATATATAATCACACACACACACACACACACACACACACACACATATATAAATATGTGTGTTTCTGTAGGTCAAAATTCAGGAAGGACTTAGTTGGACAGTTCTGGTTCAAGATCTTCCACAGCTCAAGAGCCTTGAGGCAGTGGAGCACCTGGAATAGCTGGGACTATCTGTCTCTTTACTCTCATATAGTATATGCACATACATAAAAACATATATGTCTGTATATACATGTATGCATATATCTGCATATACACACGTGCATACATATACCCACAAAAATGTGGACACACATCAAACACATATATATCTACATATGCCCATATATAAAATATGCACATACACATAAACATACATGTACATATATATATACATGAGTATATATACACATATCCACACATAATATATACGTGCACATATAAACATATATGTATGTATGTATATGTATGTGTATATATATTCTAAAATATGCATGCAAATATGCACAAATCTATGTATTTATTATCTGTAGTGTGTGGGTTTGTGTGTGTGTGGTGTATGTTTGTGGTGTGTGTGTGTGTGTGTGTGTGTGTGTGTGTGTGTAAGTCTCCTTTAGCCTTTCCTATACTTTGATGGTCTTGGGGTAACAGAACTGCTCTTGTAGCAGTTGAAAACCTCAAGGCAAATAAGGTTGAAACTGCATCATGTTGTTTCAAACCTAAGCTGGGAGGTCAACAGAAGCACAGCTTGATCATTCAGTTGTTTATGAATGAGCCACAGATCTGCCCAGACTCCGGAGGAAAAGGAAGTAGCCTTTACTTCTGGGTGAGAGAGTGACATGGTTCCAGAAAATACATTGTATGAGAGATATGACTGGGAGTATTTCTGAGGAATACAATCTATGGTAGCTGCTTTATAGAGAAGTATTTCAAGGCCATTGTCATGGTGTATGGTGTTGCTATAATTTGCATAAATGTATGTGCATGTTCATGTGGGTGCAAATGTATTTACAAGTATGTTCATGTATGCTCATGCATGTGAAACTCAGAGGGCAACCTCAGGTGCTCTTTCTCAGGAGCTGTCCCCCTATTTTTTGAGACAATATCCCCCATGGGCCCAGAACTCACAGGTAGACTGGCTGTCAAGTGAGTCCTAGAGATCTGTCTGTCTCCTCCTCCCTAGCACCGGAGCTACAAGTTCATGCTACTACAACTGCTTTCATATGTTCTTCTGGAACTCAAACTGAGGTTGTCATGCTTTTACTGCAAGCAATTTATTTACCCATGGAGTCTGCTCCCCAGCCAGTGCTGTGGTAGTTTGACGAGTATCTGTAGGTATATGCAGCCCCTGCTATGATAGTTAAACACATATCTGTAGGTATATGCAGCCTGTGCTGTGGTAGTTTAACACGTATCTGTAGGTATATGTTCAGGATGTGATGAATAACAGAACTCTCCTGCTGTGTGTTTGCTGGTCCGATTTCTGTGGTCTCCTCTCTCTAGATCTTTGAAAAAGGAAGGTGACCTTGCTAATAATTCTCAGATTCATTTCCCCTTTGGCAGGATAAATTAAAACTGCAAAACCAAAGCAAAATAAAACCCCAGACCAACAATAATAATGATCACCTCCACCACCCCTAAGCAATCCAGGGAGATTTAGTGGTTAGAATACAGTGTGCAGAGTACAGAATGTGATTCTGGAATAACACAGTTGAAAACTAGACATTGTAGGAAACCACTCTTGAAAAAACAACTATGGACTGTAGCATCTTTGGAGTGGAGTTAAATTTATTAAGCAGGAGAAATAATGTCAGATATGATTCAAGAAAGAAATGATGTCATATATGATTTAAGAAAGAATTATTTTTACCCAGAAATTAGAAGCTTCAGTATGACAAAGAAAAATATTTTTTTAAATAATTAGGAAACAGATAAGGAAATAGGCAGGATGAAGTGCCTGCAGTATGTATGCATCAGAAAGGATTGTATTTCAAAAAGTTTCTGTACCATATGCATACCCATGAGAAATGAGCTAAGGACAGTAACAGGCAGGCTAAAGGAAAGAGAAAGTATTTGCAAGGGGAGAAAAAGTAGTGTTCTTTCCTTGTTCAGCAGAATTTCCATGGCTCATGTCCCTGTAACACTAGTCAGGCCAAACAGATATATCTAAGCAAAGTCTTATGTGACATGTGAATTTTAAACAGTGATGACCCAAAGACTCAGGAGGAAATGTATCTTTCTGTGAAGAGTCGTGAGATGTGGGGGTTTTGGAGAAATATTGCTAGATAAAATGGGTGTGATCTACTGGCCATAAACAGAGGTGTGCAGGTGTGTTCACACAGGCTCTTTCCTGCCTCTCTAGGACACCCCTTCTCCCAGTGCTCCATCCCCTGAGGATTCTCAGGAGAGAAGGGACAAAGCTGGAAAGTGACCTGCTAGGTAGTATGGCTTTGTTTGGGGAAGGAGATTTCTAATTGCTATGCTTTGCTTCTGCGGGAGAGGAGTCCTAGATTCTATGAGCCACTTCAGAGTAAACAGATAGACAGTGTAGGCTTAGATTTTCCAAAATCTACTTTATTTAGGGTTCTTAAATGCTTCAGCCTCCCTTCTAACCCACCGACCAGAGGTAGGGGGAAAGGTTAATAGGAAAAGGGGATTGTGGACCTGTTTAGAAGTAGTTCCTTGATGCAATTCCACTCTTTGTTCTCAGGATACCAGCAGTCAATTCAATAGTAATTACCAAACATGAATAGAATCAGTAGCTGCAGCATAAACCAACAGAAACAGCAAGACTCCACCAAACAGCACGAGTCAGCGGAAGAAGCCAGAGTCAGCCAAAATACCATGAGAAGATCTTTGGTGCATTTCTCTTTACAAAGTAAAGACCAGCAAAGTGTTGCACAGTGGTATAGCAATGCAAGAGCATCCTCTCACTGTCTGTGGGTTCCATTTATATTCTTTCTAAGCATCCAGTACTCTCTCATGTGTTTGTTTTCAGGAAAACATCCCATGCCCTCTCACAAGACAGCTCTTTCAGAAAAACATCACATGACACAACTGAGTTGTTAAAGAAACAAAAATGTCCACTTCAGTACTGTGTTCCATCTCCTTTAGCTCAAAATGGTCAGTATGCCAAGGAGGTATGGTACTTGGGGAAATGTTTAATACATGTTCTGAGTCCCAACAAGGCCAGCGAACCTTCTCAGGCATCTGGGAAATAAAAATGGAAATGAGTTATCACCTTCAACCAGTATTATATTTAAAAATTAAATTTTGAATAATATGGAAGAGTAACACAATGTGACCCTGCAAATATGTCACTTAGTAATCAAGATGATTTTGAGCAAAGCAGAATTGAGGAAAAGCAATCTTAAGATTACTTGCCTAAAAGCAGGACAGGAACTTGGCAAGGTGTTCTTCTTCTGTGTTCTACCAGGAAGGACAGAAGGTGAACACTGGGCAACCAAGACCTTTCTCAGGCATCAGAGCAAGCTGTGCAGTGGAACCAGGCTCTATCTGCCATTAGCTTGCCCCAAATATTTATCTTCATCCAACTTTAGCCCAGAAGCTCAGCCCTTTTCTTTTGTCGTGCCATTCTCAAATCAGTTTTGTTCTGTTTTTGCTGAGATGCTCCACAAACCTCTCTACGTGACTCCTGGCTGATGGTTGCCCTGTACATGTACCTGCGTATGCACTCTACTTTTGGTAATGTCTTTTCTTACTCGAATCGCACAGTCCCAACTGGAGAGACTTGGATGACTCCCCTCCTACAATACCAAGGACTGGTCTGGGTGTGAGGAATTTGCATGCATTGTTGGTATATGTATGGATTACATTATCTGCTATTAAAGCTATGCTACAAATGTAATTAATTAAAATTATAGGTTATGAAGGTAACACAAAATTAAAATATAAATATGTCTTTAACAAAGCAATTATATTTTTGAACATTTATTCAACAAGATATATTTACAAAGAAATGTTTTCATTAGAGAAAACCTATTTTGACAATTTTATTATTTACAAAACTAGAGGAAAGGAAGATTTCTCAATAAGCCAATGACTGATTGTTTTTAATTACAGAATTTGAGATCATGAACTGCTATAGAGTTAAGAATAAGGAGGAGGTATATAATATGATGTCTTAGACATACCTCAATATGTGTAAGATAATAAACTGAACAAAGTTATAATATACAATATATTTCAAATGTACTAATAAAAAGTTGAAAATATATTTATGAATGATTAAGTAAGGGAAGAAGCATAATTTGAAATAAACAGAAGGATTAAAGAAAATATACTTAACTTCCATTTGAGGTGTGATTGGAGGGGAAACTTACTTTATGAGCATTTCTTGTTTTTAGAAATGTTTCTGCAATATGTATTATTGGCATTTGAATCAACATGAAAAGTAAAGACTAAAGAAAAGAAATGGCTACTAGTTGTGTTGGCTAGCCCAGTTTTAGGTACAAGCACACACTTACTTAATAAGCATATGAGCCTTGCGGGCCTATTCTTATATTTCCTTTATGTCTTTGTGAAGAGGGGTCCTGGAATTTCTATGGCTAGGCCCATTTTAAAAATCATAGATATATTAGGCTTCAGGAGTAAAGGCAGATAGATATGAGTTAAAGTTCAACCTGGACTACAAATTGAGACCTTTTTCAAAAAAAAAAAAAAAAATTACATCACAGATCTATCAGTGTGTTAGACCATGTCTGTAATGCCAGAACTAGGAAGGTAGAGACAAGGTGATCTTGGAGGATAGCCTGGGCTACATAACTGTTACCCAACTGTTTAAAAACAACTTAACAACAACAACAACAAAACTCAAATCAAAGAGACCCTTTGAGCCAGGTTGTTTAGTAAATCATATGTGTACTGACAGCTCAGTTCCCTGTAGTTTCCATTCCTAAAACCTGGAATAATTCCACTGTAGTTTTCTTTTTCTGGAGGGGCAAAGAATCTCCTGCACAGCTTTCTGTCTTGATCTGGTTCTCTGTCCAAATTGAGGAGATTCTTATCTGATGCAATTACAGAGCTTCATTGCCTTTCATTATAGAATGTTTTCCTCTAGGAACAGATAATCTTTTTTGAAAACGAGTAATTTTCTAGAGTGATTTAAAAATTGTAGCACCTTATTCTTTGAAAATTGAATTTAGAGAAAAAAAAAAAAGCTCCAAGAACAGTTTCAAATTCGGCTCCTGCTTCAGAAGCAATCATAGAACTGTCAGTACCTGGGGAGCTCAGGTAAGAACCTGGTTTCTACTCATTGTGATGTTTTCTTCTTCTCAGCAGCTCAGCAATGGCTTAATTTTTACACTAAAATCCTGGTTATTCAAACCCATATACTTTTTATTCGATCGGCACTCAATACAACTGCTCTTGTACAATACAAAGTCATTGCTCTTGCTGCAGCTGACCCTTCACCTTTTGCTTTCTCTCCAATCTAACAAACTTGGTGGGGGTGGGGAGAGCGGGGTGGGGTGCACAGCAGTGCTGCACAAGTCAGAGGAATGCCCCTGCCTCCGCACACAGTGCAGGCCATGCATGTGGATCAGTGCCTCCTTCCTGTGCTGCTCAGTGAAAACTCATCCCACACCTTCCATGAACTTCCATGTTTTCTGCTTCCTTTTCATCTGTCATGACCTGGGTGCCCTGCAGAGAGCCACACCCTTCAGAAAGGAGTTAAGACATCTGATCCCTGCCCTCAGGCAGGTTGGAGCAGTATGCAGTCAGAGTAGTGTAACCCTATATGCTACAGCTGGGAAACCCTCAGGTGACTTTGAAAGTATTTAGTAGCAGGAAATAGGAAATGCAAAGGCTTTGGGATAGAAAAGGGATTTTTTTCCAGGAGAAGAAACTCCAACTAAGGTCTCTTTACCTCCAAAATAAGCAGGTGGCCCCCTGCAGTAAGAGTAACAGGCAATCAGCAGGAGGCTCAGCCCAGGGCACAGGAGAACTGTGTTTTCTCTGGGGACAGATATTTTTCAGAGTTTGGGACTCCAACTTTAATGCTGTTAATACTGTGTGGTTATGGAGTTTGGTAGAGCAGAGAGACCCAAACAACGAAATGATCCAGGTTAACTCAGTGTGGAAGATCTAGACTTTGAACAAGAAGAGAAAAAAGAGATGACGGTTTCCATGGAGATAAGTCTGGAATAGAGGAGCAGAGCACAATGAAGTCACTGGACAAAGAAAAATCAAGAGTAGACCTAGAAAATCAGAGAATCCCTCTAACCATATCTGATTAATGAGGTTACCAATTCCTAGAAAAGGAGGCTATGGAAGTTAGCAGAAAAAAATCCACAGGATATACTGTTAGTGTTTTGTCTAAACTCCACTGTTGTTATTTTAAAAAAGAAAAACAGCAGCAGAGGGTTACCCGAAGGGAGGTTTATTTAGGGCAGGGGGGAGAGCAGAGAGAGGTGGCCTGCCATGACTGCATGGAGAGGGGGAGAGGAAGGGGAGAGGTCAGATGCGACCTGCAGGCTTGGGTCACAGGAGCAAGAGAGCAAGAGAGCAAGAGAGAGAGGAGGGGCCAGACAGCCCCTCTTATAATAGTGGGCAGGGCTACCTGGCCATTCCCAAGTAGCTTTGGGAAGCAGCATACCTAGCTGTTGCCAGGTAACTCTGGAGGTGGAGTTTAACAGAATGCTAACATACCTCCCTTCTTATTATTATCAAAAGAAAAAAAAGAGGAGAAAGAGGTGATGGCCTAGCAGGAATAGGGTCGTCATGACATCTGGCTACTTCCTGCTGGCACTGGGGGCGACGTGTCTTTAGGGGAAACCTGGAGTGATGTTTGTCTGGTCCTGCTGTCCAGGGTCTGTGGAGCCATCCAGATAGGCCAGAAGGAACAGGTCCAGTAGAAGCAGCTGTGTGTGTGGCAGGAGATGGAGCATCTGAAGGTTGCTTCTCTGGAGATGTCTTGGATGTACCTGGACTTGACAAGATGTAGGGAATAAGATTAAGTACACTTGGGAAAAAATTTTTAAGATGTACATTTGAAACCCAGAGGGATCCCACCCTTTGTGATAGTAAGTGGGAACTTTAGGCAGATGTACTTATCTGGATGGCATCTATTTGGTCCATGAGAGGTAGATTTCAGTGGGTTTCCTGTAGCTTATAAGTTTATAAAAGAGATAACAGCATGAGTTAACAACATGAGCAGTCTTTAAGATGAACCTTTGTTGGATCGTATAGTGGAATGTTTAATAAAATAGTCAGGCAAGTTCATAAGAACTTAGGTAATTTAGGACAGTGGGATAGCAAGCAGAGGAAACATAAATCGTTTAATTGGTGGCAACTGAGTTTAGATAATGAGGTAACAGATTACATCTGTGAGAGCTTAGCTGTCAATGTAGTCAGAAGTCTGAAAAAGAGTAAACAACAATCTACCAGTTATATTATTTTAAAAAATGACAGAGTCCACTAGCCAACTAGTTAACAGTTCCTGTGGTTTCCATACTCTCTTTGATGAAATCAGTTTGGCTTCCAAGTGCAGAAGACGCAGGGCTTTTTCTCTGTGGAATGGATACACATGACATGAGAAATGACTTACCTCGGTTTGACTTAGCTAAGTCATTTGACTCAGGGTATCCAGTTTACAGTCCAGGTGGTATCTTCTAGGAGTCTGGTGTTCAAGTCTTCTGAAACCATCTGGGGTCAACTGCTAGAGGCTTTGGGAATTCTGTCAGCTATAAACTAAGTTAGTATTAACAGACTTTTGACAAAATTGAGAGCCATAAGATTGGTCTTAAGTAACTGAATAGAATTTAATAGCAGTAACTTTGGCGGGTGCTGCGAATCAGGTCTGCAGGCTGCAGTGGTGGAAGGGCGGACTTCCTGCTATCGGCAGGAAGTCGATGCCCAGTGCTGCTGGCAGGCAGCTGCGGTGAATAAGAAAAAAGCAAGCATGTCCCATAATCACAGCAACTTTTAAGTTAATGTTTTTTTGTGGCGGAAGGCACCGCTAACACTCACTTTATAGGTCCCAGGCAGAGAGGGAGAGAGGGTCCCCGGTACAATTGAAAAAAAATCTAGAGCAGAGCTAAGAACCACAGAAGGGAGAAGGGAGCAAACACGGTCTCGGACCGGCTGCTTTCCAGGCAAACTGATGGGGACTAAGTCTAGGAACTAAGTCCAGGCAGCCGCAGATGACTGGGGAGAGGAGGGGGAGAACGTGCAATTGGCTAACCCATTGGGAGAGACACACAGTGTGGATTAACAGTGGAGAACCGAAGGCGGTGCTCCTGATGCAGACAGAACAGTCAGTCTAGGCCTAGCCTGGAGGTTCCAGAGGAGGGGAAGTGTCTCGCCTACTAGGAGCCGTCCTAGAGGGAACAGGGTTAAAGGGTTAGCTCTGAGCTCAAGAGATGTTTCTTGGGGACCAGTGGGGAATGGGGGAACAGGACAGGCAGAGTCTCTGTCTGGGTTACCCAGCCCACGCGGCAGCCGGTGGTTGAACACTGTGTTAGGGGCAAAGCTCACGTGGTGGAAGTTTGCAGCAGCAGTGGAAGTTCACGCAGTCAGCAGCAGCAGGAACGGCCAGTGGTGCAGGTGATGCAGGTGGCATGGAGTAGCAGTGGGAGTAGCAGAGGATGGCGTCGGTCTCTCACAGTCACGGCAGCCCGAGCCAGTGGGTGCACAGGTCTTTAGGTCCCCAAAGTCTTCGTTTTCCTGGGCTTCGGCACCATTGTTGTTATTTAAAAAAGAGAAAAACAGTGGCGGCAGAGGGTTTCCCGAAGGGAAGTTTATTTAGGGCAGAGGGAGAGCAGAGAGAGGCGGCTGGCCATGACCACGTGGAGGGGGGGAGGGGAGAGGGAAAGGGTCAGATACGACCTGCAGGCTTGGGTCACAGGAGCAAGAGAGCAAGAGAGCAAGAGAGAGAGGAGGGGCCAGACAGCCCCTCTTATAATAGTGGGCAGGGCTACCTGGCCGTTGCCAAATAGCTTTGGGGAAGAGCATACCTAGCTGTTGCCAGGTAACTCTGGAGGTGGAGTTTAACAGAATGCTAACATCCACCTTCACAGTTACCTGGCAATAGCCAGGTATGCTCCTGCCCACAGTTACCTGGCAACAGCCAGGTAGGGCTGCCCACTATAAAAGGGCTGCTTGCCCTCTCCTCTCAATCTTACCCTTTTGCTCTCTCACTCTCTTGCCTCTAGCTTCCCTCTGTCCCCTCCCCTCTCCCCCTTCCTTTCCCCCTCACTCCACATGGTCATGGCTGGCCTCCACTTCTCTCTACTTCTCTTTTCTCTCCTCTTTTCTCTCTGCCATCTCCTCCCATTTCTCTCCCCATCTTTGCCCTCTGCCCTGAATAAACGCACCCCCCAAACCATTTGGTCTGTTGTCTGTTCTATGCTGTGCGCAAAGTCTAACACTGGTGCATTTGGGCCAAGACCAAATACTTCAGGTACTGAGGCAGCTCCTGCCAGCCACCGGCTGCTGTGACCCCATGCAAGACGAAGCCATGTGGTTTGACCCCGCCGCGCCGCTGCCACCACTGCTTCCTCAGCCACCTCTGCCGCCATCCGCTGCTATCTGACCTCATGAATTTCACTGCAGCTGCAGACAAGACTTCCACCATGTGAGCTGTGCCACTGCGGCACCAACGTGGTGCTCTGCCACGTGGGGTGGGTAGCCAGACAGGGACACAGACCTCACCATTCCACCTTTCCTGATACCAGACTGTACAAGTCAGCAAACACACACCAGCATATTAATTGGTAAGGAGCTTCCAATTGGTGGGAGGGACTCTAGACGCCCATTAGGGCCTGGCCAGCCTTCCCTGGGCTAAGGGGTTGGCTTTTCATTGCCCCAGTCCATATGACTGGCCTCTAGCTGAACTACGACCTAGAACATTGACCATTGGGTGATTTCTCCTCCTCAAAAGTAGTTCATAGCCCCCAAAAGCTCTTGCAGCAGCCAGAAATCCCAGTACCAGGTGGGCTACTTTCTGGCAGAACTCTGGGAGTTTCGACCGAGCTGAGGCCCCTAGATATTCTTGTGATGACCTGATATCTAGGCTGTTTGCCTGATTTCGTTGCTGGCTTTTCTTTCAGGTCTCCAATAGAATAGCTCCGGTAACAGCCCCCATCACCCAATGGGCACCACATGGTCTTTGACTATATCCATAGACACCTCACTGGGTTGTCTCCTGAAAAACCTCAAATCTCTAAGATTAACGCCTGATTTGAGGCCTTCAAAATTGATACACCTCTGCAATAAGGTCTGGACTTGGTACCCTCTAGATAATGGACTAAAGTGGCCACTTAATGGCATGCTAGACTCGATCATTTTAAAAGGTCTTAACATATACTGCCAGCAGTCTGGTAAATGGAAAGAGGTCCCCTATATCCAGTCATTCATCTAACTTCACTCTTATACCTCTATGTGTTCTGCCTGTTCCCCCATTCCCACTGGTCAGAGTAACCATCCACATGATCTCAAGAAAGATTTCTTGAGCTCAGAGTTAACCCTGTCCTTCCCTGACCCTCATTCTAGAACTTCCCCTCCTCCTCCATCATCTGTGCCTCCTGAACCCACAGGTTTGCCTGAAAAGCAGAGGTCCAGGACCCTGCTTTGTCCCTTCCCCCCTTTGCCTCCTCCATCATTTGAGGCTAATTGGACCCATTTAATTCAGCCAGATTGCCTGAAAAGCAGCAGGTGCGGGACCCGGCTTGATCCCTTCCCCTCTGTGGTTCTTAGCTCTGCTCTGGGTCTTCTCCTTGCATCCTACCAGGGACCCTCTCTGAGAATTGCTTCCCCATGTGTGCAACCACCCGCACAAAGGGCTTGCTGCCTGTGTATGCAAGGGAGGCTCTCTCTTTCTCCCTCTCTGCCAGGACCTGTAAAGTGAGTGCTAGCGGTGCCTTCCGCCACAAGAACAGCTAGTATGAATGTTGCTGTGATATGGGACATGCTTACTTTTCCTCATCCACTGCAGACTAGCTGCCAGAGGCATGGGCAGTGACTTCGGCTGCTAGTAGGAAGTCCCCCCTGTCGCTTCTGCCTCAGACCTGAACCGCAGCACCTGTGGCCCACAGCTCCAACCCACCAGCCATACGATTATATGCCACTGTTGCCAGCTTTCTTATTCTGGTCCTAGCCAAATGTTTCTTTCTAATACAAAAATGTGCTTTTCTCTACCTACACAACCCACCAAAGTTACTTAGGATAGGATAGGAAAGACTCTGTCTTAATAGATTTTTACTACTGCTATTAAATTCTATTCAGTTACAATCAATCCTTATGACTCTCAATCTTGTCAGAAGTCTGCTAATAGTATAAGTTTATGGCTGACAGAATTCCCAAAGCCTCTAACAATTGACCTGAGATGGTTTCAGAAGACTTGGACACTGGACACCTAGAAGATACAGCCTGGATTGTATGTGAAACAAACACAGTGAACTAAACTGGATGCTCTGAGTCAAATGACTTGGCTAAACCAAGGTAAGTCATTTCTCATGTCACGGTATCCATTTCACAGAGAAAAAGCCCTGTGTCTTCTGCACTTGGAAGCCAAACTGACTTCACCCAAGAGACTATGGAGACCACGGGAACTGTTGCTAGTGGATTCTGTCTTTTTTTTTAAAAATAATATTTAACTGGTAGATTATTGTTTACTCTTTCTCAGACTTTGACTACATTGACAGCTAAGCTTCCATAGAGATTATTTGTTACCTCATTACCTAAACTCAGTTGCCATCAATTAAATGTTTCATATTTCCTTTTCTTATTATCCTACTGTCCTAAATTATCTGAGTTCCTATAAACTTGCCTAACTCTAATAAAACATTCCACTATACGATCCAGCAAAGGTTCATCTTAAAGACTGCTCATGTTAACTCATGCTGTTATCTCTTTTGTAAACTTATAAGCTATAGGAAACCCACTCAGATCTACCTCTCATGGACCAAATAGAGCCATCCAGATAAGTACATCTGCCTAAAGTTCCCACTTATACCTATTCCAAAGGGTGGGATCCCTCTTTGGGTTTCAAATGTACATCTTAAAAAATTTTCTTTCTCCAAATGTACTTAATCTTATTCCCTACATTTTGTCAAGTCCAGGCACATCCAGAATAGCTCCAGAGAAGCAACCTCCAGATGCTCCATCTTCGGTCACACACAGAGCTGCTTCTACTGGACCTGTTCTCAGATGGCTCCATAGACCCTGGACAGCAGGAAACAGCCAACTCTCCTAAGACCAGACAAATATCCCCCATACCCATTCTTCTAGGTTTCCCATAAAGATATGTCACCCCCAATGCCAGCAGGAAGTAGCCAGATATCAGAGACCCTATTCCTGCTTCGCCATCATCTCTTTCTAATTTTTCTTTTCAAATTAAACCAAAATGGGGGAATGTTAGTATTCTGTCTAAACTCCACCTCCACAGTTACCTGGCAACAGCCAGGTATGCTCCTCCCCACAGTTACCTGGCAACAGCCAGGTAAGACCTGCCCACTATAAAAGGGCTGCTTGTCCCCTCCTCTCAATCTTACCCTCTTGCTCTCTCACTCTCTTGCCTCTAGCTTCCCTCTGTCCCCTCCCCTCTCCCTCTTCCCTTCCCCCTCTCTCCACGTAGTCATGGCTGGCCTCCACTTCTCTCTACTTCTCTTCTCTCTCTCTCTACATCTCTCTCTTTTCTCTCTGCTATCTCCTCCTATTTCTCTCCTCATCTTTGCCCTCTGCCCTGAATAACCCACCCCCTGGAACAGTTTGGTCTGATGTTGTCTGTTCTAAGCTGCGGCCAAAGTCTAACATATACAGTTTGTAATTTCAATACATTGTGAGTGTATGTGAATGTGTGTGACTGTGTGTGTGGTATGTGTGTGAGTGTGTGTAGTGTGTATGTGTGGTATTGTGTGTAATGTGTGAGAGTGTGTGTATGGTGTGTATGTGTGGTATTGTGTGGGTTGTGTGAGTGTTTGTATGGTGTGTGTGGTACATGTGTGTATGTATGGTATGTGATGTGTGTGTGTGAGTGTAGATGTGAGTGGGTGTGTATGGTGTGTGTGTGGTATATGTGAGTGTGGGGTGTGGTGTGTCATTTGTTGTGGTGTGAGTGTGTGTGTTGTCTGAATGTGGTATGTGTGTGGTATGTATGTGACTGTGTGTTTATGTTTAAATTACATTAAAATATATTTACACTTGAATGACTTGAAATGCCTTATGTAACTTGCCCTTTTTTCAAAAATTACATTCTTGTCACCTTCCTTGATCATAGATCAAATGGAGATCAGTCTGCAGAGTCTTTTGTGTATTGGTCCCAATATAGGGAAATTATTGAGTCTATCCATCTTGACATGTCCTCCCAAACCTGGACTACCAGGAGCTCTCTCTGAATGAGGTGCTGTGTGGTTCCCTGGTCTGGTCTCTGCCCTGGTCTTGGGTAACAAAATGTAGCAAAGTATAGTGGTTACTATGCTAACTCACCTGCTAGGGAACTAAGTACAAAAGCTTGATTATAGGCACATTCAGATGCACTCTCTCTGTACTGCTTTACCAACAGAGAGAACTAAAAGCTGCATACACCTGGGCGAGCCTGGGGCAGAGTAAAAAAGTCAATCCCAGACATACACAGCCCATAGTTCGGTTTACACAGCACTCTTGAAATGACAAAGTGTCAGAGATTTGCACTGTGGTGTTTGGAGTGTTGAAGTAGAGAGTGCAGGGGACAAGGCAATGTGGCTGAGAGCAGCAGGACAGATGTCATGGGACAGAATGTGCTGTGTCTAACCTGTTGTTGTGAAGATTCAGGTTATAAGTTTGCAGGGTGCCACCCGGAAGAGGTGGTTACAATCACTTGGATCACCACATCATGCAATCATGATGACTTCAAAATGTTTTGTTCAGATAGATTCATTCTCCAACACAATGGTTGAAAATTTCTTTTTAAATTACAAATGCCCATTGAGCTGTCAATCTGAACTGGGGCTGGCAAGTCTGCCTTTCATGGTAGAATCCAGAGATCATGGGTGCAGGTGACCCATTGTTTACACTTTGAGAAATACTGCTTTAAGGAAAACTTCCTTCCTGGTGTCTTAGTCAGGGTTTCTATTCCTTCACAAACTTCATGACAAGAAGCAAGTTGGGGAGGAAAGGGTTTATTCAGCTTACACTTCCACATTGCTGTTCATCACCAAAGGAAGTCATGGACTGGAACTCAAGCAGGTCAGGAAGCAGGAGCTGATGCAGAGGCCATGGAGGGATGTTACTTACTGGCTTGCTTCCCCTGCCTTGCTCAGCTTACTTTTTTTATAGAACCCAAGACTACCAGCCCAGAGATGGCACCACTCACAAGAGGCCCTCCTACCCTTGATCACTAATTGAGAAAATGCCTTACAGCTGCATCTCATGGAGGCATTTCCTCAACAGAAGCTCCTTTCTATGTAATAACTCCAGCTTATGACAAGTTGATACACAAAACCAGCCGATACACTGAGTCAAGCAGTTTGCTGATCTCCATGGGGTGTAAACAATGGGAATACTGTGGAGATAGTTCCAAATTTGCACATATGCAAATATGCTGAGAAGCAGGTATTGAGCATAAGTAGAGTTTCTGTGACTGCAGTGACTTTGAGCTGCCATGAGCAGTTCTACTTCATACAGAGATTTCTTCTTAAAAACATAGCAAATCAACCATCTGAGACTAGGAATGTTCTTCATGAGGATTGGAAACAATATTCACCAATTCCACCAAACCAAGCAAATCAGTAAGAAGAAAAGATGAAACAGGCAGAAAAACATACTAGTGCAAAGGAATGCACCATCCAGGGAAGCTCACCATTTCAGGAAAATGAAGTGTTGCAGAAAGCTCATCACTGCAGGAAGCTCACTACTGCAGAAAACTCACCACTTTAGGAAATCCAACTCAGGAAGCTCACTACTGCAGGAAACTCACCAACTTCAGGAAGCTCACTACTGCAGGAAGCTCACAACTATAGGAAGCTCACTACTGCAGGAAACTCACCACTGCAGGAAGTGGGAAGCTCACCACTGCAGGAAGCTCACACTACAGAACTCACTACTGAGAATTCACTACTGCAGGAAACTCACACTGCAGGAAGTGGAACTCACCACTGCAGGAAGCTCACCACTCAGGAAGGTACAACATTATAGAAAGGTCACCATTGCAGGAGGTGCAGCATTGCAGGAAATTTACTACTGCAGAAAGGTGCAGTGTTTCAGGAAGGTCACCACTGCAGGCAGGTGAAGAAGAACCCGCTGGGTACATTCAATTTGAAAACTTTATCCCACTGATGACTAGAGTACTTTTGGAAAGAAAATACAGACCAAATTCTGAAGATGTCCTTTTATGAGCTTTTGAGGTTTTGGATCAAGCTAAACGCAGGATTCTGACTAAGGAAGAACTGATCAAACACCTGACTGAGGAAATTGATCTTTCTCTCAAGAGGAAATGGAAAAGATGTAGTCTTTCTGCAATTGATCCCCAATCAAATGGTATTAATTATAGGGATATGTTGGGCCCCATTTCAGCCCTGGTTTGGGCCTTGAGGACAAACCTGAGCCTGGCTCAAGTTTGAGACTTGTCTTAGTCACTTCCGTACCAGGGTAACCAACAGAACCTGTTTAGCCCTGCCTCTGCTCAGCTGTTGCTGATGTAGACTTTGCCATTGGCCCTGTCAGTCACCCCATATCCTCTGTCACCCTTCTCCACCCTCAATGTCATCTCACCCCACCAAAACCCCTCCTCCCTATGCTCCAAGTTTATATAAACAAGAGGTTGTTACATTAAAGTTGAGTTCCTGCCTGGACAAGACTCCTGGCCTGGTGTGTTTCTTTGGGCCGCTGACACTCACCATCCCACTAAGCCCCAGAGAGAGACCTGGCTGGACCAGGACTTCTCTCCTCTTGCTTGGACCTGCCACAAGGAGCGACAGGGATAAGTAACAGGATGGCGATAGATGAAAGTTAAATGCTCCAAAGACCTAATTTCTCTTTTCTTCTTTTACAACAACTATAAAGATTCAATTTCTAATTGAAAGTATGCTTTGAAAAATTGCTTTCCTAATTAAATTCACATTTTATCATATAATTTCTGTAATTAATTAATACTTGTATTCAAGGTATTTTGTTTTCTAGAGATGATCAATTTAAAATGTAAATTTGGGCACAGCCCCTTAGTGGCCAGAAGAGAGACACCCAAGCATGTGAGGAAGTATGTGATAGTGAGGTGAGAGAAAGCAAGGCTGAGCAGCTGTTCCTGCACAGTGGAGATAGGTGGACCTGGAGATACCATGGTGATGAGGAACAGGCAGATATGAGGAGCCTGTACCACCTGAGGCCATGGTGATGTCCAGGCCCTGGCTACCACCAAGGGCCATGTTTAGGTCTGTGGCCCTACTGCACCCAGGGTCTATACTGATACCTGTGGCCTTGTGTTGTCCCTGAAGGCCATCAGGATGTCAGTGGTCTGGGATGCTGTCTGAGACAATGTTGGTACTCAGAAGCTGTACTGATGCCAGGGTGCCAAACTGATCTGTGGCTTGTGCTGCCATCTAAAGGCATGGTGACCTCTGGGCCCAGGCTGTATCTGAGGGGCATGTCTGGGTCCATGATCTTCCATACTGAGTCCCTGGCCTAGGCTGCCATCAGAGGCCATGTTGATGTCTGAGCACTGTGCTGAACTGATCCCACCCCTCACTGACCATCACACTTGGGAGAACTGGCCCTGCACCTTGCTGGCTGCAGCGTCTGGGAAAGTGAGCCAGCACTGTGCCTGGGCAGCATAGTAGAGCTGGCTCTGGTGGTGAAGATGTGGGAAACCTGGCATTGGGGGCATGAGAACTGGCCCTGACACTCGCCTGGGCAGTGGGAGAGCTGGCTCTGGTGGCATGTTACAGGAGAGCTGATGAGCTGACCAACTCAGCTCCCACCCAGGCCCGGATCCAGGGCAATGAGTTCTGGCCACCCTAAGATCCAAAGCTTTAGGATCTCCATGACACAGGGAACAGGATATCTCAGAGGAATCTTATGAGGAATTAGTATTGAGAGTGTAGAAGAAGCCTGAGGTCTTGAACCAGACTAATAACTCACTGCAATGAACATTTGCAACTAAAGCAGTTTGGGCAAAGGGGTAGCCTGCATGGCACACTGCAGATTCCACAACAATATGTTTTTATTTTATTTGTATTTTTTGTTTTCTGTAAAGGGGGGAGGTTGCAAGGGTAGAGGGCAGATATGAAGGGACAGGGACATGAGTGGTAATGGGGTGCATTGTGTGAAATTAAAGAATCAGTAAAAAGTTAAAAAGCAGAAATGTTCTGGCTTCTGACTTTGAGAGTCTAAATGTCCTTCTTCATATCCATAGGAGGCAAGCTTCATAAATATCAGCTGAAAGACAATTCTCTATCTGTATTCTCTATTATATCTGTATTTGGATTCACCATGCCTTGGTCTACATGTTTATAGTCAGTTTTCTTGTTTTAGGTGAAGAGGGTCTTTAGTAGCTACAGAAATTCCATGCCCCCTCTTCTTGTTCATGTCAACATCTGTCTGTGCTTAGGTAACTGTGGACAGCACACTGGGACTGGGATGACTGACAGCAAAGAGAGTAGAGAAAGGAGACTAAAGAATGTTCTTTGTGGGGGGAGACTATGGAGTTTTTAACTGAAAGCAAAACACAACATAGCAATAGGTTTTACCATGCAGTGTGTGTGAGATGGGAGCATGTCACCCTTTGTGAAAGTCAGTTCCCTTAAATGTGTGCCTCCAGTGACTTCACTAAA
Source organism: Mastomys natalensis (assembly GCA_021653895.1). Lineage (NCBI taxonomy): Eukaryota > Metazoa > Chordata > Mammalia > Rodentia > Muridae > Mastomys > Mastomys natalensis. The sequence goes on from JAJTUV010000708.1 coordinate 1,472,951, forward strand.
GGTCCAAATTCAGAACTACAGCCGCAGCATTCAGCAAACCAAAATCATGTTTTACTATAAGTTGTATCCCATGTAATATTTGGGCGCCACTAATACTAAGACATCTGTTGTTTATTTGAAATCTGACATTTAGCCAATGTTCCATATTTAATGTGGCATCTCTAGGAATGACATGTCGTAACGATGTCCACTTTTCTGTGTGTGCATTTTGTGTACCAGGCACCACCAGGTCCTTTATTCATTTTGATCATCATGATGCCAGCAGCAGATCCAGGCATTTATTACTAATGAGGATTTTGTATCAGAGAGGTGGAAGTTTTCCAACACTAAGTAGCCAGTAAATAGCAAAGGCAAGATCCAAATCCATGATTTCACACTGCCTGTTCCAGAGATGATAGCACTTTGAACCTGGAACATTTCTGAGCGCTTGCGGCCCTCCATTCATTACCTCTATCCTGAGTACTGCAAAAGGGCTGTGATGGGAAATGTGCACATCAAAAATCAGGAATTGTTGAAACAGCCTGAATCACCACTCCACACTTAGAACTTCTGTTTCTAGGGTTTCCAGAGGAAGGGCAGCAGGGGCTGTGTAATGGAAACCACCCTTGCTAGTTGGGAGATGTATTGACTTAAATTGGTCTTAAAGGAACCACATTCACCTTCTCAGAACTCTTCAAATGATCAGGATACTCTAGTATCAATACTATTGCCTATCGTAAGTAACAACTAAATAAAATCACTACCATAAATTTTCTTCAAATCCTCCCTGTCAACTTGTCAGTAAGTAACATAATGCAGGAGCCCTTGGATGTAGCTCAGTTGGTAGACTGCTTAGCTAGTAGTCATGAAGCCTTGGATTCAATTCCCAGCAATGCATAAACTGGGTATGGTGGTCCACACCTGTCATCCTAACACTCTAGAGGTAGAGGCAGGAGGATCAGAAGTTCAAGGTCATCCTTGGCTACATAGTGATTTTTTTAGGCCAGACTGGTACACATGATATTGAATGAATGAATGAATGTAAATGTTAGGATATGGATAAATCACTTATCCTATGAATCTTCCTAGTAGAATCATTCATTCCTTTATGTATACATACCACAAGAACCTATGTAGTGCTTGAGAGCTTTACATAACCACACAAATGGAGCCCTCCTCTTTTATTCCCTTCCCTCCCTTCTTACTCTAAGACCCGCAAGGTCACATGCAACTGGGTAGAATCACATACAAATGATTGAGAGGAATCGCTAGATACTCAGATGGGGGTCTCATTAGCCCCCACCCCTCCCTCTATAAAAGAGAGTCAACATCCAGAAGCCCAGAAAGGAGGTTCCTTTGTAAGCAGGTACAGGTGAACTGAAGGTGACAGTTGTTCAGCTCAGAGGATCGTGGTGTACCATATGAACAAATGGGCCTCCAAAGATGTTATACTGAAGATCCAAGAGACTCTGTAGCTGTAATTAAGCTATAAACTAAAGAACAGGGGGTTGCTCTATTATTGAAGCTGGCCTACTCTAAGCACAGGAGACTGTAGACACAGACAAAGTTCTTACTAGCTAAAGTAGTACCAGGGGGTAAAGGCAGGGATAGAAGCAATAAGGTTCCATAGTTTGAAGACACAGGTATGTGCATGTGGCTTTTAGTTGTTGGGGGAGGGAACTGGGGAGGTGGAAATAGGAATGCAGTGTGAGACAAGCAACCTGATTAAGCCAACACCCCAAGTCAGCTGGAGGCAGTTTCTTCTCAGCCTCCTGTCAGTTAAGCTCATGTGAAATTCTGGCCTGTTCGATGTGGGGTGGTATGCTTGTATTGTTTTTGAGCTTCTCACTGTGCGGTGATTTTTAGAGTAGCAATGGAAAATGAATGTGGATGATGTCATTTTACATTTCAAGATGGCAGCCACAAGATCCTTAGTTCAATGATACATTTCTACTGTAATTGGGTGGTACCACACAGTTGCAGAGGCTCTGTGTGCGAACCCTTAAATATTAAACCCCGCCCAATTATGTGATTCCATCTCGATATCATTAATTTATCTGAGAAGGGATATGGTTTGGGGGTATAGTGTACATGTATTGGTAAACTGTCCTGTGCTTTTGAAGTTTGCTAAAAGTGGGCTTTAAGAGTGTGGAAGGCTCTCTTGTCCCAGAATCCATCAAATTTATTTCTAGAGTTCTCAAGATATCTTGTCTAGATGGATTGTCCCCAACTCTGTAACACAGAGAAAGAAGAACAATAAACTATCCCAGTAGTAAAAACATTGTGTCCTCAAGAATAGCTGAAAGAGAAATTACTTCCAACGAGGTTAGTACCATTTATCCCACAATATGAAAATGCTTACAGTGGGTCAGAGAAGCAGGAAGCTCTGCTCACCCATGACAAGGATAGGAAGGACCACTGCTCTGTTCTCAGTGGGGCACTCTAGTGCCTGCAGTTGGTATCTGCTGGACAATTGAAAACACCTGGTTGATGATGTCAACTTTCTAATGTCATATTTTTCCTTGGAAGCCTTACCCAAGTGGACACTGCTCCATCAGGGTCTCTGGACTGGGAACTACAGTTCTGCCTTCCCCAGTGCATTTTCTGGGTGTTTATGTGTTCCTGACTCTACTAGACCACCTTTTATTTGCTCTCTCAATTGGGCTAGTCCAGCAGTCTCAAACGGATGTTTGGAGCACCTAGTTTGGTGATAGTTTGCTATCTGTCTGCCATTTCTATCTGCAACTTTACGTTTATTTAATTATTTATTTACTTTGGCTTACTATATAATTAATCAACCCACTCATTCAAAATTGAAAGCACTGCTGTCCAAGGTCATTCTCCAGACTCTACAGAAGAACGAGAGACAATAGAATAGAAGAGGAATACACATTAGCAATTTCTGGTGCTGTTTATGTAATCCAAAGTTCTGGCTTCTGTGTTTTCCAGGTTACCTGCTCTATAGGATAGAGTTCATAGAGACAGCATAGTAGGGGCTGCAGACCTAAGAGAAGGATGGAAGTCAAACTGAGCTAGGTCTGGCTCACTACTAGTAGAGAGAAAAAGCATGTCCACCAGCTGAGCCCAAGCCAAACCAGAAGGGAGGATGAGCTGATGCCAAGTGGAGGAGAAGGCTGGAAAGGGGCACCATGTTGTAGCAGCCCCAGGTATAGGGTCAAATACTGGAGATTGTTTTGTGCTGTGGTGAACCTGCTGGGAGTATTAAAATTTATGCAAAATACTAAATCCAATGTGAAGGTACCTATTACTGAAGATCAAATTTTTATCCTAGTACAGTTTTGTATACAAACAACAAGCTTAAGTGTCCATTGAACTTTTTTCCTCATCAGTGTCTTTACATCTTAAGCTTTCATTTAAAAAATCCTTTGTGTCAGCTAAGCTTTGACTTTGGTGGTTTCCAGCAGGCACATTGCAAAAACTTAATAAATAACCATTATGGAACTAATTGTTTCGTTCAGCACGCATGAGAAATTCATCGATTCGAATTTAATTTGAGAAGCGTAATGAATTCAGGAGCCCATTCCCAGCATCGTTGTGTAGATGAGATTAAAAAGTGATAGTCTATCAATTTGATGTATTAAGGGTATATTGTACTGTTAGTTAGAAAGTGTCCCTGAAACAGCTTAAACATGATAAGAAATTTCCAGAGATTGCTTTCTTTAAAAAAGTCATGTTTGCAGAAGAAATTTAGAAATGGGGTCTTTGCTCTAAGATTAGTATATGGCAGGGGTGGGGTGGGGTGGGAGGTGGGATTTGACCAAGGGCTCAGAAAAGCCAGCAGCAGTGTTTGCGGTTTGATTCAGAGGTCTTATCTTCCATCACAGGCTGCTTAGTTCTCATGAGTTGTATTTGTAATGCTCATGGCTCATCTACTCAGCAAGATGGATGATAAGATTATTTTTGCCTTCTTGGCTATGTGATGCTGGACTCTGATCCAATGAAGTAGTTTGCTGTGGCAAAATGCCTTCCCTTTGCCAATGCAAAAGGAAAAAAAAAATCCTATTAAATGCAAGTTATAAAAATCTCAGAATGGCTCCCAGCTGAAATACTGTGTTTGTATTCTCCTAGATAGATTCTCCCTTTGAAGTCATTGCTATTTCAAAGGAGATTGTAGGCATTTAAAAAAAAAAAAAAAAACTGGGTCATTCTTCGCAAATTCCAGAAAGGAAACTGTGGTAGACAAAGGCCTGAGGACCCATCTGGAGCTGTGTGGGAATTGATGAGGTTGTAAATAAACCCCGTGGGGAGTCTGGTGCAGCCTTGCACGCACTCTGACCCCAGTGCCAAGAGGGCCACATGCTCAAAGCTGGGAATAGAAAAATAAAGCTGAGCAAGTGACCTCCATGTGAGTCCCTAATTAGAATGCCATTGTATTCACGTAATAATGAGGATCTGAACAGGGAGGGGAGTGTGACAAGGGACCATGGAGCTCAGCAAATTGTGATTTCCTGACAATTGACCATTCTCAGCAGCAAGAGTCATATTAGTCTCTTTTTGGTTTAAAGAAAAAAAAAAAAGGCTGACTCACTTTTAGGACAAATAATCATTGTTAATACACTGATGGGTGAATGATTTCAGTGGCAGGAAGTGCTAGATTTCTGATATTGCACACACAAAATTGGGGGCTGGGTATATGTGTGTGATCAACCATGTACTTGTGTGTGTATAGTGTACCTGCTGCACATGTGTTCATGTTCTTCATGTTACTTTTTTGGGCACAATCTCTCACTGACCCTGGAACTCAGAAATTCTTCTAAACAGTCTGTCCAGCAAGTTCCAGGGACCCTCCCAATCTACCTCTGCAGCGCTGGGATTGCAGGTGAGGGCTGAGATCTGAGCTCAGTTCTAGCACAGTCTTTACTGAGGCATATTTTCATCCATTCTTCTCGGTAGTTTTTACTTTCCTCTCCTTTCTATTTTGTCTTATTTCCTTTCTTTCTTTTCCCTTTTTTGTGTCAGGGGTTCATGTAGCCCAGGCTGGCCTCAAACTTCATAAGTAGCTGAAAATGACATAGAACTTCTGCTTCTCCTGCCCCCACCTCCCACGTGCTAAGATTGCAGGCATGGTTTATGTATATATTGGTTTATGTACGACTGGGGTAATGTGCAGTCAGCACTCTGCCAGGTGCTACATCCCTAGCCTCCACTCTTTCATATATTTTTAGAACTTTATAGTAAGCACAATGGGAGATGAGCATAGAACAGTGGGTAGGAATACAGATGCTGGAGCTGAGTCTAGTTTCTGCCTTGATTGTGATGTCTGTGTGGACTCGAAAGAACCACTTCAGCTTCAGTGTCTCTGTTCATTGGTGGAGGCAGTTTATGGAAAAAAATAGAGTACTATCATACTCACAATAACAATGGATATTAAAAAATATTATAGGATCACACACGTCAAAGGAGTTACTATAGCAAAACAATATCTAGTGTGTTGCCTTGTTGACTTTTGCTGCCTGATGCTTTAGTGCTGTCTGGTGATTGCAATTATGATCAGTGAAAGAGTGTGATGAATTCATTTCTATTACTTAAAAGTTTCTTTTCATTAGCCAGAAAATGGCTGTCTGTCTGTAACTCCAGATGATAATTCAGCCAGATGATAACACATGGCCAAGAGATGGTATTTCTCCAAAGTCTATGCAGGGAGAATTCTGATGAGCTGAATCAGAGGTTTACTTGGTCCTATATGCATCTTAGAGAAGAACAGTTTACCATTAGCAAAAGAAAGAAGGGATACAGGCATTCAAAGTCAGGAGGTACCACACAAAACCCCTGATAGCTAACAGATGTGCAAGATTTACAGGGCTTCCGGTGCAGTGCTTGGATCTCAGCATCATTTGTCACAAGGCAGTTCTATTTCTTGACAAGCTTTCCCCCATGGCCCCTGTCACCTTAGTTACAGGCCTTCCTCCTGCCTCACAGATACCTTCTCCCTTCTTTGTTGACTTTTCTGTTTCAGTGTGGAGTGTTTTCTGCCTTGAGCTTTTATCTTTTTCTTATGAACCTTCTGAAATGAGAAATCCAGGCAGTCTTAACCCCCAACTTACAAAGTAATAGTAATAACTATGGTTACTATTTTGATAACAGGACCAGCAAATAATCTAATGTTAGGTCCCAGTTCTATTCTAAGTATGAAATGAATTAACATATCACAGCTACATGACATGGGCAGTGATATCCCTATGGATAGATGAGGAGGTTCAACTACTTGTCTGAAGTCACATGGGGTGAGAGGAGCTGAATTCAAGGACACATGATCCAGCTTTCATGGCCCTAAAGGACGCTGCTGACATTGCCAGAAACACAGTTACACTCTTTGCACCTTTCAGCCAATACTGACTGACTCCCATCTTACGATATCTACAGCTCTGACCCTTAGAGCACACATGCCTACTCTGCTTGAATGTACAAGCAGGCCAGGAAGATGTTGGTTCTGATCTTAGGACGTCAGCCATGCTGGTGGGCTTAATCTGCACATGACACCTTCTCCCTGTCTTCCCTGGTCATTACTTATGTTGGTGACAGGCATAATCATACACCATCACATAGATGGCTCCTTTGTCTAAATCACTTCCCCATTCTCTACCAACGATACCCATACTTTCCAAGTAATCCATAGGCATCAGAATTCTCAGGGTCATTACCTGTGAGAAGTCAAGCTAGGATGAATACAAGTTGTGGTGTCCCCATACCAGTCTTTCCTAATAGAGACTCTGCTTCATGTACTCAATTCTCTAATGCTATCTGTATCTAAACATTTGGAAAACAAAACAAAACAAAAACAAACACCTCAGACTTAACAGGAAACATGTGGATTTCCTTTGTACACTGTCCAAAGTCCTCATTGGTATGGAGTCACAGTGCTTCTTACCTGCTCATCTCTCTCTGGAGCTTCTCTGGCCACTCCCATTTTCTCTCTAGGCTGTAGATATCATTCACGTTCCAAGACACTCCTTCTATATCCAAAGTATTTTGTGTTTTCTTAAAATCAAGGGAGAGTGATGAACTTTGGAAGTGCCTTTTCTATGACTATTGAGGTGATTGTATATTTTGTCCTTTGTACAAAATGAAATGTGGTAATTGATTTGCATATATCTAGTCATCCTTTGACCCAAAACATGAATAACAATTGGTCACAATGTGTAAATCTTTTTAATTATTCCCAAATGTAATTTGCTAGCATTTTGTTGAGGTTTTCTTTTTACATATATGTTCATTAAGTTTATTGGTTTTATATGATGTCTTTCTATCAAGTTTTGGTCTAGTTTTGGTAGAGAAGTAATGTTGAACTCTTACAATGAGTTCGGAAGATTTCTGTCGAACAGATTTCCATACTCATGAGTCACCTAAGGGCAGCGGGGGCGGGGGGTTGCGGCATAGCTAATTAAGCTATTCCCACCCAGTTCCTACTCTTTCCCCCTCCCTATTTAAGCCAGCTCCCCCTGGCTTTTGGTGGGGGGTGCACACATCCAAATCCAACTACCACGCCATGAACAATAAACTTCTTGTTAATCCACGGACACCCGCCAAAGCTTTCAGCCTTTGGAACCCTAGACCTTCTTGTGTATGTAGGCTCTTCGGACTCTGCCCCCGCTGCCCGCCTTGCTGCGGATCACTGCCCATTAGTGGGCAGGATTTGAACACACGAGTCAGTGGGGAAAGGGGCACATGTGTTCGAGCCCTAGCATCTTTCCTTTACTTACGACCTACGTGTGGTTTTAATTCTGGAATGAATCGGTTGTTGATGGCACATAATTTTATCTTGTCTGGAAAGTCCATTTAGCTATTTTGTCTGTGATTGAAAAACTTAATGTTTCCCTTTAATTATTGATAAGCAAGAACTTATGACTACTATTTAAATTGCTTCATGCCTGTCTTTTGTCTTTTGTTCTGTCTCTCTTTGCTGATTTTTTTGTGATGATAAGCTTTCATTTCCTCCCTCTCTTATCTCCATCTTTTATGGGCAATTTTCTTTGTGGCTACTGTAAGGCTTATAGAAAACACACAATAACCACAGCATCAACCGTTTTAGCTGACAACTTAATTGCATACAGCATGGTACACGTTTATTTCCTTTCCACCTTTTATGTTCTTGACTCATAGTTTTCATAGGCTTATGTTGTTTATCTATTAAAGGGATTTATACTTGTATTTGGGATGTTTACTGTCTGCTAGAATAAAGAATGCTTTGTATATGATAATCCACATTGTTATAATCTCCGCCTGTGCACAATACTTCGGTGAGTTTTATACTTTTATATTCTCATGTGCATATGTAATGTTTGGTATTCTTCCATTTCTGCTCAGATACTTCAACCTAGCATGCCATACAAGGCAGGCCCTTCAGCTTCTGTCTGTCAGAGGAACTCGTTATCTCTCCAGTATATCTGAAAGGCAGTTTTGCTCAATATGGAATTCTCTTTGATGACAGGTTTTCCTCTCTCTGTTTAAGTATTTGACTGTATCCTCTTGTTTATTTATGGCCTGCCAAGCTTCTAGTGAGCATCACTAAAAGGACCCCAGTCCTTTTAACTTTTCTTCAGTGTCCAAAATTCTGTCTTTGTCTTTTGGCACTTCATTGTTTATTTTGAGAATTTCTTAGAATTCTTTGGATGCCAGTTCCCTCCCTAGACTTAGGAAATGTTGAGTCTCTGTTTCTTTTATATATATATATATATAATATATACACACACATATATATTAACCTCTACTTTCCCTGCTTTGCTTGGTGATGTTCTAAAAGTCCCTCAGGTCTTTCTACACCTTTTCTCCTCTGAGAAATTCCTGTTAACATCTCTTTGAATTACTGATTCTTTTTTTTTTAAAAAAAAAACAATTATTATTATTATTATTATTATTGTGTGTGCGTGTGTGTGTTGGGTGGGAGTTGGATTTGAGACTTACTTCAGTTCTTTGTGCCACATCTCCTTGCTTCTTTGTTTTATGTCAATGGGTGCACCTTCAGCTCTTTATGGCCTGGAATGAGCAAAGATATACTCGCCAGGCATGCTGGATGGACATTCTGGGAGGCTCTCAGGCCAGCATGAACATGTTTTCTTCGAACTTGCAAAGACATATTTCTAGAAAGTTAATGGTTTCATGAACCTGTAATTTGATTTATTTTTTGGTATCTGGCTTGTGTGCTGTGAGCTGGGGTGTTGAAGGAGTCCTGTGTTTCTCTCTCCCTTTTCCTGTGGAGAAAACCAAGGGAGTTAGTTCCATGCGCACTTCCAACATCACAGAGCTGTACTGGGCTTGGCAAGCCTCCCACTTTTTGCTTCACTCTTAACGGCCCTCAGGTGTCAAAACTGTTGTATCTGCTCCATGTTGAACAAGATCGGGACTGGCTCCTCCTACAGTGCACTGAAAGACCAGGGGCATTGAATATGCGATCTCCTCTCCTCTGCTTTTGAGTGAGAACTGCGAACTTGTGCAGAATCCCTTGCAACTTGGGAAAGGGATGGCATCTATGAAGTGAGACTTCGTCCCTGATCGCAGCGAAGCTGCTCTCCACTTTGTACTTTGCGGCAGTACTGCTTTACCTCCAGCAGTGGGTTCTCCTGACACAAAGATGGTTGTGACCACACTGGTGTTAAATCTGTTTTCCTGTGTGGACTGAGGGCTAAGACTTCATCTTGGTGACTTAAGTCTTGGCTTATTCCAGAGGGTCAGTGATTGCATGAATCCCTAAGGAATTTCGAAGTACTAGTGGCAATTATTTTCAGTGACAAGATGTGTTATTAAAGATCACACTTTATCCATTCCTTAATTATATCACTTAAGAAAAGACACCAAAGAGCATGTATCTGACGCCATGTATGTCCCTCCATTGCTTCGTTTCTAAAGATGACTTTGACTTTGATACTTTGAGAGCACACAGTGGCCCCTAAGCCAGAAATGTTTTAGAAGATAATGTGAAATTAGGCTGAAATAATCACTGTCTGTTCCTAATCACGGAATTAGAAAGGACTCAGGGCCTTTTAATAACAGCAGGGGAAAATTGTTCCCGCAGCCTCCTCTGTGTTCAGGGGTGAAAGGAAACTGCAACCGGAATTGGGCTGCTGAGACAGGCACCTGCAGAGAATGGGTGGATTTCACTAAGCTTTCAAGGAAGTATGGGGGAAATAAAATACTGTGCTTTTTCTTCTGACAAGAATGAGAGAAGTCAATGAAAAGAAGTCTGAGAGAGAAATAGAGAGGGAGAGGGGGAGAGATGGAGAGAGGGAGGGAAAAGGAGAAGAAAGGAGGAAGGGAGGGGAGACAGAGAGATAAAGAGAGAGAGAGATTAGATGACCATGCCCATCAAAACAGTGGGAAGAAGTAAGACTTGTAGACTCAGGAAGGCTAGGCATCATGCAGGCCTGTAGAGCAGGAACTCAGTAACTGAGCCTGTAAGATTAGAGGTTCCAGGCCTGCCTGGGTCACAGAATAAGGTTGTGCCCCACACTCCCAAAACAGAAAGAAAAGAAAGATGAAACCAAACCAAGACCCCAGACCATGATATTTATTGAACTGTTTAATTGATATTAATTAGTCATGTGCTCAACAGTGAGACAACCCTTCCGTTTCCATAGAATAGACGTAGAATTCTCTAGTTATCTTTCTAAATACAACTGAACCTCTTAGGAGCTGTGTGTAAGTCAAGTGTAAGGAGACTTGGGAAGGTGGGAAGAAGAAGAAATGTTGCACAAGGTCCCCTGGCAGCAGTAAGCAGACCCTAGACGAGGAGCTGGAAACAATGGAGCTCACAAACACAACTTCAGCCTTCTAGTCAAAGAACCGAGCAGCTCAGCTCTATTGGTTTTTTCCTTTTTAATTAAGCCTGTTAATGGACAGAATATTTGTATGTTTTTATGGAATGCAATGTATTTTGACCTTTTTGGTCAGTTTAAATACTGTGTTATTTAGTCTAGACTAGCCTCAAACTCTATGTGCTGAAGATGACCTTGAAGGGTTGGAGGTATGTGGAGGCATGTGTCACCACATTTAGTTTTATGGGTCCTAGGGCATGAGCCAGGGACCCATATGTGTATGTTTGTGTGTGTTTGACAAGCATCCTAACCACTGAACCCTGGTTCCAGCAAGGTAAAGTACATTTTGATGGATGCGAACAATGTTTTACTTGGTGGTGTGCTGCCATAACAGAATACAACAGACAGAACAAGTTATGAGCAATAGATGTTTCCTTGTTTCCCATTCTGTGGCTGGAAATTTCAGTTTTGAGCTGCCTCTTCTGCCGAGGACCCTTTTGTGCGTCAGCACATGGCAGAAGATGTTATGTGGTGAGTGAGGTCATACATAAGAAAGGGAAAGGAGCCACAGTCACGCCTCTGTGGAGAAACCACCTCATGGCAACAAACCTGTTCCTATAATAATGACATTAATGAGTTCAGGAGGCCATAGGCTCAAGACCTAATCATCTTTGAAAGGACCCGCCTCTCAATACTGTTGAGTTGAAAATTAAGTTCCCAATCTATGGATACTTTAGATACACAATTATAGCACTAGCAAGATAGATAAAGTTTAAGTAATGACTAATCCAGGCCAATGCTATGGGAGTAACTGAAGCCACAACCTTACTTACACCTTACAAAGGCAGAATCAGAGCATCTTTCCATCATTGTCAAGCTAAGGTGTGTGTCTGTAGATACAATCCATAAGGGTTTCCCATGCCTTTTCTTTGGCCCTTTTTCTTGTTTGTTTTTGCATATTCTAATCATTTGTTTGTTGATTCATCTCATTTTGTTTTATTATTATTCCTTAGGTACCTGGGGATTTGTTGTTGTTGTTTTCTTTCTCTTAAGGAGATAGAAAAGGTGTGGATCCAGATGGGAAGGGAAATGGAGAGGACTTGGGAGGATTTGGGGGAGGGGAAATTGTACTCAAAATATATTGTATGGAAAACATCTATTTTCAATAAAAGAAAATAGTGACCTAAGTAATTTGCACATTAATGCTTCACACATGACCGTTAACTAAGATCCTTGTATGTAAATTGCACAGAAATAGTTTCTCCAGTTAGAAACATTTTTAAGTATTTGGCTGTTAAATATTCAATTTCTCCTCCTGGGTAATGTGCTTACAATTAATGCTAACTAAGGAAATAAGAGAGATTTATACACTAGTATACTCACTGAAGTGTTATTCAGTCTTGACAGACCAGAAGTAACCATAATCTGTCTCTTACTGACAATTGTATTGAATAATTTTGCTTGTCTTCTTGAAAAAAAAAGCACTATTATGAATATGATTTGAAATACTTTTTAAACAGTATTGAAAATTTTATAATATTACATGAAAAGAAGAAATCTTTGTGAGACATACCATTTGCTCCTAATTTGGGGATAGAAAAATAGTAATTCTCTCTTAAAGAATTGAAAATAATAGATCAAACCATTCAATAAATTTTTTCTACATAAAATTAAGCAAATTACTAGTTTTTTAAACTTCAAACTTAAAGATTGATGTTATCCTTTTTCTAGTTAGGAAAATGAGTGATTTTAGAAAATATATTAAGTAGTCTTGTGCTTGGAAATTAATTTTTCTGGCTATTTTCCTGAGTTTTGTGCTTTTATACTTTTAGTGTGGTCTCTGTTTCAATGGCTAACACCAGTCTGAGGGATTTTACTCTAGGATCTGTGGATTTGTTTAATGCCTCAACTTCCCTTTTCTAGGAGAAATGTCAGACCCCTTTCCTTTCTCACCAGTCTATTATCAGTTGCTTTCTTAATCAGAAAATGGATAAAAGTATTTGCTGCACAAGTCTGAGCAAGAACCTGGTTTAAATCCCCAGGACCCACAGTAGAAGAGAAGAAACAACTCTCCCACATTGTCCTTTGAGTTCCATACATGTAAGTTGCATGTGCGTGACTGATTGATTCTCAATGCACTAATAAAATAAGAATAATAATGATGATGGGTCTTAGTTAGGGTTTTCATTGCTGTGAACAGACACCATGACCAAGGCAACATTTATAAAGGGTAACATTTAATTGGGGCTGGCTTTACAGGTTCAGAGGTTCAATCCATTATCAAAGCAGGAGCATGGCACTCTCCAGGTAAGCATGATGCAGGAGGAACTGAGTGTTCATCATTTTTATCTGACAGCAACTAGGAGAAAACTGATCCTTCCACACTGGGTGGAGCTTCAAAGCCCACCCGCCACAGTGACACACTTCCTCCAACAAGGCCACACCTCCTAATAGTACCATTCTCAATGGGCCAAGCATATTCAAACCACCACATAATGATATTAAAAACATATTTAAAATAATTTTATTTTAAAATCATTTTAATTTGACCAATCAAAACATTTATGAGTGATCTAAAACTAGAAGAACTGAGGACACAGAAGCAGTTGGATGTGTTATCTCTTCATCAACAGACTTAAGATTTATGTGGGAAGACAATGAGATTGACATAGTGATTCATAAATTTAATGTTGATTTTCCAAGGTTAGTCTATCACATTTGTATGGAAGGTTGAAAACAAACAAACAAAAGTCAAATGAAAATAAGTGAGTTCTGCAATGCCACAGGAGTAATTAGGAGGAAGGACCCAGGTCTTCCACTGAATTTTAAAAATTCAGTTAGGTTGATTCACAAAATCCCAAAGAAACCCAAATTTATCCTTTATTGAAGAGTTTCAAAAGAAGTGGAGACTCGATGATTATCCTCTGGCTGTGACTATTTCAGCTGGTAATGGACCCATGTGGCCTTCAGTCACCAAGAACACACTTATCCTCGCCATAGAATATGGTCACATCCCAGAATATGGTCACATCCCAGGTGACAGGCACAAACTTTTCACAGGTACAAAACTTTTACAGGGGCAAACATTAATTCTTTAACTGGGCATGAAGTAGTCACAATACTTTTAAGTGACAGAAACTTAAGAGATAGAAACTCAAATCATAATAAAATAAAGAAACGGGAGGAACTTTCTGATTTGTAACTGAGAAAAGCCGGGGAAGCTGCCTTTAAGAATGGTAGGTTTAAGGATAGAGAGATGGCTCAGGAGTTAAGAGCAAGAGTGGACCTGTATAATTTCTAGCACCCACATGGCTGTTCAGAACCATTTGTAACTCCATTTTTTAGAGGCTCCGATACCTCCAGTGGGTACTGCACATAAGGGGTACACAGATATATATGCAACCAAAACACACATACACACAACACAACTTTAAAACATGATGTTCTGAGGAGCTCTGGGCTCTGTGCTTTGACTCCTCTTTTCTGTCTCAGCTTGTCTATGTGTGGCTTTGTTTTCTGGGCAGATGTTCCCAGGTGTTTGGGAGCATGGCTGCAAACATCAAAGACTTACTGCTTAGGACTTATGGGAGATGTTTCCCTAGAATTCTATAGCAGAAAAGCCTTTATGGATTTCTAAGGCCATATCATATACTTGTCCATAACCTAGTCGATGTTGAAAGCGAATCTGACTTTGTGGAAATTAGCCTTTTCCAACCACATAGACTCTTCTTTCTAAAGAGTGTCCTCTTGACAGGAGAAGGGTCAGGGAAGGGATGAGTCTTGTGCAGTTTCTAGTACAGGAGATGTGCCAATTAGTGTTAACCAGAAGACAGGGCTGATAAATACAGGAGACAAAAGCAAACAGTGGAAGGCTAGCAAGTCTTTGTTGAGAAGGAGTCATCAACTCGAGTGTGTCATAAACATATAAGGTAATGCAAAATTCTGCTTAAAAATAATAGACTAAATAAGGCCTAATTACAAAGTAGATCTCAATTTAAGAAAACATATCCTCTGCTTAACAGAGACTCGTTTTTTAAATGGCAATTGCTTTTAGTATAATTGCAGTGACTACAAGTCCAACTTGCAGCTATTAGGAATGAAATAATCCTTCGTGAGCAAACACGTGGACTAAAGTCTAGAGGGCAAAGTTGCAGTAGTGATATCCCTTCAGATTAGAAGCTAATCATTCATACTCAGTTATCAGAAATTTTAATTAGGCAGCACAATTTCTGCTAACAGAGAAAGCACAGTCCTGCAGATCTCAGCAACACCTGTACATTGATGGTGAGCGTTCTCAACCTCAGTGGGGTGTGTGCAGAATTTAGCAGGCATTAATTCCTCCCGATGTCTGCATCAAGCTTCTGCACTGTCACATATTAACTCCATTAATCTTTGCCATGTTCCCACAAAGCAGGCGTTATCATACTCCTCTGCTTCTGGTAGTTCAGAAAACAGGCACAGGGAGGCCACACAGCTAAAGAGAGAACTCTCACCCTTCTGCTCTTGTCCTCAGAAGGTCCAAAATGAGAGATCTAGATTAGAATTCTGTCTCCACAACCTGCTTGCTACACACGCGCGCACACACACGCAACACACACACGCGCACACACACACACACACACACACATACACTCATACACCTTTACACACACTCACATACACTCACACACATGCACTCATGCACTCACACACTCATAGACACACACACTCACACACACACTCACACACACTCACACACACACACACACACACACACATGCACTCACATACACTCATACACCTTTACACACACTCACATACACTCACACACATGCACTCATGCACTCACACACTCATAGACACACACACTCACACACACACTCACACACACTCACACACACACACACACACACTCATGCACTCACATACACTCATACACCTTTACACACACTCACATACACTCACACACACGCACATCATGCACTCACACACTCATAGACACACACACACACACTCACACACACTCACACACTCACATACACACACTCACACACTAACACTCACTTATACACATGCATTCACGCATTCATACCCTCATAGGCACTCACACTCACACACTTGAACTCACACACTCACTCATACTCACACACTCTCACACATTCACATACACACACATTCACACACAACTCACACATATGTACTGGGCTCATACTCTCACACGCACTCACACTCTCACACACTCACAAACTCACATTCAGTTACTCACATTTTAGTCACATTCTATGTCTTCTCCACCGGGTGTAACAGTGTGACGGCTATGCTCAGTATTAGTTACGTTTATGTTGTTGTGACACAATCCTTGACACAAGCGTCTGGTTGTGAAGAACAGTGATGCAGAACAACATGGTGCATATGGCACAGGCTGTTCACTCTGTGACACACAGGAAGCAGGGAGAGGAAATACAAGACAAGCCAGGGAAAGATACACAATCTCCAGTGGCCTACTTCCTCTGACTTGGTCCTGTCTCCTACTTTTGTCACCTCCCAATAGGGCCATCATGTGGATCCATTTGGGATTAATATATAGACAAGATTGAGAGACTAGATCTTCTGGGTTCAGACTCCATCTTAGAGAACTTGACCTAAGGTTGAACTCAAGTTAACTAACAGGCAAGTACCTAGCACCAGTTTCCAGGCTACCCCACAACAAGACCTGTGTCTAGCACCAGTTTCCAGGCTACCCCACAACAAGACCTGTGTCTAGCACCAGTTTCCAGGCTACCCCTCAACAAACCTGCATCTAACACCAGTTTCCAGGTTATTCCCCAACAAGTGTACACCCCCAGGTTACAAGCATGTCCCTGGCACTGCACTTCCTAACAACCATCAATCAGGAGGAAAACAGAAGTTAAGTTTGACTTCTAGCAGCAGCTAATTATGTTAAAGGCCATAATGCCCCCCAATCAGATATATATCAAGCTAGATACCCCTTCTTGCCTCTATAAATGCTTGCCTAAAACTAGGCTCAGGGCTCTACCTTCCTTCTGTATCAGGGTTAGCAGGGAGCCCAAGCTTGAACTTGAATAAAGAGACTCTAGTATGATTGCATCAGAGTTGGCTCCTTGGTGGTCTTTTGGGGTTCATGAACATTTCCTGGCACAACAAGATCAAAGTCCTTAGGATCCAATCATTGTTAAAAAACATATCTATTGACAACCGCGTCCCCAATATATGGGCCCAGGGGACACATACTTATACATAAGTTGTAAGACACATTACTAGGTGTCTCTCACTATAGGCTCCTTTATAGCCTCTCTCCTTTACCCTGGATGTCATTAGCCTTAAGGTGAGAATGAGGGCAAAGAAAGGTGACCACAGCCATTTCTCTCCTTTGCCACAATTGAGAAGTTCCCCCCTAAAGGAGGGGGACATAGTCTGCCCCTGGTAGCTTGAGGGATAAAATATAAAATATAGGAAGATGGAGTTGAAGCAAGGGTCAGAAGCAGGGTTCTAGTTTTCTCCTGTCTTCTGAGTCATAGATTCAAAGGGAAAGGATGAGGGTCAGCCTGCTGCATCAGGATTGCAGCTTCTCCTGCCCAGACTCTAGAAGAAAGTCCACGAACAGGCTGCTCCAGCCTGTGCTGACTCCGTCAAAAAGGCCTGCTGTACAGTATGACTTGTAGACAGAGGACCCTGACCTTTCTCCCCAAACTCCTTGTGTGAGGCCTCTCTGGGCATTTACTAATGTCTCATTAGCCAAAGGCTTCTGCTAAACAGGGGGGCCCAGAAAGTCCTGAGATCACAGTAGGAGGCTTGGCTTTGGAGATCTGTAAGTCTAACTGACTGCTTTGTACCCATCACTATGACCAGACATTCTAATTTCATAAATGAATTTAACAATGAGATTCTGTTTTTACAAATTTATTTTGCATCTATTATCTGTTTGCTCTCAAAGCAAATAATTCCATACTGTTATTCTGAGGCATGAACTAAATATAGAATAAATGTTAGGTTATAAGCAATAGAAAGAACACTTTCTTTGAGTTACTTGTTCATTTATGCTTTTATTTTTTAATTTTTTAAAATAGTGATTTTTTTATTTCCCACTGTTTTTCTTAACTTTTTTTTATTGACTTTTGTGTGTGTGAAATTCATATCATGTACTCTGATCCCACTCATGTCCCCATCCCTCCACCCTTGCAACTTCTCCTAAAGAAAAGAAACAAAACCGTTTCACTGTGGAAGCTGCATGTGTTGCTGTTTGTCACATAGTATCCATGATCAATGCCCAAATGACCATTGCTATCAGTCTGGTTCCTGGCCTCTGGTTTCTGCTACATTTCAGTATAGGATCCTCACTGGGACTCCTCTCGGATATCCTGTTGTTGCACCTGTGTCAAGAAGAATCTGTAGCTTTGGTTCTGTAGAACAGGCCCATTCACCCACCCCAGCAGCTCAGACATGGGGTAGATGACAGCCTGGGTTAACTCAAAGTCCTGGATCTGGGCCTAGATGGTAGCTGAGTTGATCAACCTGTCAGCTGTTCTGTACCAACACCACCAGGGCCAGCTCTCCCTCTTGGCCCAGGCAAGGGGCGGGGCCAACTCAGCTGGCAAGAGGTGGCTTTCACAGGAGCTTGCCATTTGGGGTCAACTCTCCCACACTGCTCCTGCAAGGGTCGGAGCAAGCTCACCAAACCACCTGGCTGCCTTAGCCAGTAAGGGGCAGGCCAGTTCTCCCATTGTCAAGTTCTCAGGGCCAGTTTACCTGTGCCCTGCCGCCCTTACCAGGGCCACCTCTCCCAAGCTACCCAGGTGTGGAGTGGAGTCAGCTTTCCTGCCTGCCACAGGATGTGTGTGTGTGTGTGTGTGTGTGTGTGTGTTGTGTGTGTGTGTGATCTCTCCCATACCCACACCACAGCATGGCTGATGAGGGGCAAGGCCACCCCTCTTATATTTATATCCTCAGGACTGGGTCACCTGGAATGCTGTTGCCAGGGCTAGCTCTACTGTGTTGGCCAGATAAAGTTCAGGGCCCACTTTTCCCAGTGCTGTAGTCAATGTGGGGCAGGACCAGCTTTCCTGCTCTCTAGGGCTCTGCTTGGCCCTTAGACATTAATATGATCCCAGGAGGTAGCCCAGATCAGGGACATCTGCATGGCCTTTGGTGTAACATGGGCCATTGACATCAACACAGAGCCCTCTGTTTGCAGGGTCATGGACCCAGACATGGACCAGACATGGTGGCAGCACAGTCACGAACTTCACCATGGCCTTGGGTGACAGCACAGTTCCTCCTCTCAAACCATTCTGCTTCTTGTTCTCGCCCATCTTTCTATCACATACTTGTTCATCATGGTGGTATCGGCACCACCATGTCAGCAATGACATTTTCTTTTGAAAAGTAAGATGGTTAAATGTTTGTCCAACCCAAAGATTCCAAAGAAAATACATCCCTGGATAAAGTTAAACACAGCACAGAAAAACTGTAATCCAACATGAGTCGTCCAGGCTCATGGTTGAGCCTCTACCACAGCTAACTACAGAGATTAGCAGATAGACCAATGACAAGCATTCATACATGGAGATGTGAAGGCACAAATCACATGACTTCTCTTCCTTTTCTATGTCTCCACTTACTTGCTCACATCTGTGAAGCCATTTGGGGGGTTATGAATCCATTTTGGACTTGACAACTGCCTGTTTATGTGGGTAGTTTCTTAACTTTTGTGTCATAGCCACTTGGCAACTAATAATCCTTGGTCACATGAGCTGGTCTCTGCAGAGTCATATGTGTAGTAGCATCTTCAACCTGTTACCATTAGATACCAGGAGTAATGCTCAACATGGCTCCAGGCACTGCCACGTGTAACCTCAAGTGAGGTGGCTGGTGATCAGAGTCAGTCCATTGGGAATCACTGATCAGTGGTGACATGGGGCTGATCTTGGTCTATGTAAATCTGTCCCAATGAAGTGCTAATATGACTTTTGTAAGATTTTAGAAAAAAACCATGAATGCCCTTTTGGAAATTTAACTACTTTGTAACTGTATGGGTTAATCTGTAATAAAAACTATAAAAATCTGCCTGTCTTAGTTGAGTTTCTATTACTGTGAAGAGATACCATGACCACAGCAATTCTTACAAAGGAAAACATTTCACTGGGGCTGGCTTACAGATTTATTTCATTATTATCATGGTAGGAAACATGGTGGCATACAGGAGACATGGTGTTGGAAAAGGAGCTGAGAGTTCTACATCTTGATTCACAGGTAGCAGAAGGAAATCCACACTGGGCATAACTTAAGCATAGGAGATCTTAAAGCCCGCCCACACTTCCTTCAACAAGAACACACCTCCTAATAGTGACATTTCCTATGGGCCAAGCTTTCAAACTCATGACTTATGGGGGCCATTCCTATTCAAACCACCACACTACATTTTTTACAAAATTCCTCATTGTCTTCTCTGAAAACTTCTCAGTTACATCTACCTTTAGATCAGCCTCCACCTGGTCAAGGTTCAGTCAATGATACAGGAAAGGAGAGCTAGTGGGTGACTTTGAACACAGAGGCCTGTGAGGGCATGAATGGGGCTGTGGGCACAGTCCTGGCCTCTGGCAGAGTTTATGTGTGGATCATTCTCTGCAGAACTCATTAACCATCAGTGTAATTATTGAGATAGTCAAGGTCTTTTCATTATTTTTTTATTATTTTCTCAATAAAAACTTATCTCATGTTTATTTATTTCACTGTGTGATACAAAGTGTATTCTTTACTATAGTTGTCAAGTAAAAATTTACACTTTCAAATACTGTGGAAGGAGTTAACCAGATCCATTTTTTTTTTCAGATCTTATTTTTGTGTGTGTCATGAAAACAGTTAAAATTTGTTCACAATGGCTGGTGAGATGGCTCAGTGGTTAAGAGTGCTGGCTGCTCTTCCAGAGGACTCAGGTTCATATCCTAGATCCCAGCACCCATATGTTGGTTCACAACCATCTGTAAGTCCATCCCAAGGGATGTGATATCCTTTTTGACCTCTGCAGGCACTGCATGTATGTAGTGCACAGACATACAATGCAGGTAAAATATTCCATGCACATTAAATAAAATAAATCTAAATCTATTCTCTTTGTAGTCTTAAAGTAGAGGTGACCTTGTTATTAATTATAGCCACTGTGAAATGACTAAATTATTCCTCCTGTCTAAATAAATTATCCATTGACCAAAATGTCCTCATTTTCCCTAACCCCACCAAGACCTATCGAAGACTGTCATTGTCAACAGACTATGACATAAAGAAGCACAAGACAGTTATCTGGCGGTCTTTCTTGACATTCAGAGTGAAGACAATGTTTATTTAAAATCAGGATTCTGGCTTTTATGAAGGAATGTATGTTAGGAAGCTATGTATGTTAGGAATCTGTATTGTGGTGGTGTGTGAACAAGGAACTTTACTTTTTAAAAGTTATCTATCTATGTATCTATGTCTATCTATCTATCTATCTATCTATCTATCTATCTATCTATCTATCTATCTATCTATCTATGCATGTATCTATGTATCTGTGTATCTGTGTGTGTATATGTGTGTATGTATCAATCATCTATCTATGTATGTATGTATTTATCTATGTATCTATCTATGTATCTATGTATCTATCTGTCTGTCTGTCTGTCTATTTATCTAATGGCCCAGAGACCAATCTGAGAACATGGGAGAGTAATGAGTAAAAAGATGTTCTCTCAGAGGATTTTGTGCATCCAATTTCTAATGAACCACTTGCTCAATCAAAGCAGTGAAATTATCCCCTATTCCCTCTTTAGTTGGCTGATGGGCTTCTTCTGTGTTTCCCAATTAAAATCCGAGAAGATGGGAGCTCCTACTATGCAGTGCTGTTTTGACTACTTGATTGAATTTCCCATCAGTTCCTTTGGCTGTATACATCTGTAGCCCTCTTATTTTTCTGAAAATCAATATCCTTGACTCAATTTGTTTAAAAAAGAAATGAGAGCTGAAACAAACAGTTGGATGTATTTAAGACACTTCTTTTTCATTTCTACTTGAAATAAAGTTCTCAGCTATTGAAGACGAACATAAACTCAGCCCACAGGCTACTGCCCTAAGTCACCAAAAGACATCCTAGAGTCTCTGCCAGCCAAGTGATTCCTGGGAGTTGGCAGGGACTGAAAAGCGCCAGCTTCATGCGCAGAAGAGAACTCTGCTTCTGGGGAAGCTGTGACTGGCTCACATACAGCCCAGCAGGAGGATGCTGAGGACAGGGCTCAGACTTTGTCAACTGCCATTCTCTATGCACCCCCTTCTCAGCGCCTCTTGGTTTCTCTCTATCACACACCACCTACTTGGACAAAGGCATGGATCTCATTTTCCAAATAGGAGGAGCATGACGGCACACTGTGAAATTATCTGTTGACTGTGAGAGAGCCGTCCGTATTTGTCCCTGCTTCCCAGCTATTGCTCAGGTTAATCATTTTCTCAGCAGGAACAATGCTGCTCAGATACCCAAAGCTTTTGGTCCTGAATGTAACATAGCTGTATCTATGGATACCACCCAATACAGCAAGATGTACAAGGTAGTGATTAAACTTCTCGGCCCACTCAACAAATATGCCTAATGGATATAGATGATTAGGATATTCATCATGGAAAGTCGAAGTAAACTGGGTCTCCACCCCCATTGGATTCAATGATTTTAATCAGAAAAGTCACTCAAATGAAATTTGAAACATAAGACCTTAAGAAGAGATTTTAGAAATCATGGGAACCCTTTTGTCAGAGAGTTAGCTCAGCCAAGAAGTCAGAAAAAAGCCTGTACAGAGTGAGAACTGTAGAATAGGGGAAGATAAGAGAGGTACAGGGTTGATTTGATGCTTCCTTATTGTAGGGATTACATGCCACCTTTGGAGAACAAGGCAAATGTAGTTGGGCACAAAGAGCCAGGGAAGATGTAACTGGTAGCAAGACCAGAGACTGGCTCAGTATCTGGACCATGCAGTCAGTTCTCAGTGTCTGTCTTTTCCTAAAGCAATAAGCATATATCAGCAGTGGGTTAGAGCAAGCATCTAGTGGAATCAAATTATCCTTATATCATGTGAGTGATTTAAAAAAAAAAACTTTATTTTAAAATTAGGTTATGGACAAGTTTTTGCTTAGACTGTAGAGGATATTAAAATAAATTGTACAGCATTATCCAATATGAATGTCTTTATGAAAGGAAGTGATATTGATATATTAAATTATATGAAGGTGTCATTGAGAGCAAGCAAGCAAAAAGAACAACCAAGGTCATGTCACTGTCTACGGGTAAAGTATCAGAAAGAGCCAAGGCTAGGCACAAATCTGCACTGGAAGGGAATCCAAGGACTCAGATAAAGTTTTCAGAATCCAGAGAGATAGCCTGGTCTAGACGATGGAGTACTGAGGCTTGAACGGAGTCCACAGCCTAGAAGGAGAGGGGCTGCTCCATGCATGTGGACCACAGCATAAGGATGAAGAGCCAACACATGAGGCCAAAGCCAACACATGAGGCCAAAGCAGCCTGGATGCTTTAGGGTGTTTGGATTTACTACTCACATTGTATTCTTTTTCTAGACCAAACTGAGCAGTACACCAATACAATTTCAACATACTTGGCCTCACAGAGCAAACTCCACCAACAACATACAGTTTATTTCTGTTTTGTTTTGTTTTTGTTTTTGTCTTACAAAGTTTATAGTTTGAAGATTAGACTCTGAGTGAACTTCTGAACACCAACACACACACAAAGGGAGCTAAGTCATTCTTTTAGACCCTGGACATTCTCCACTAACTATTCTACTCAGAAGAAGAAAGGTAAGAGGAAGAGGAGGAGGAGAAGGAGGAGAAGGAGGAGGAGGAGAGGAAGGGGAAGAAGAAAAAGAAGAGGAAAGAGAAGGAGAAGGAGAAGAAGAAATTACTTCTTTTTCCACTTCATTTTTTTTCTGGTTTCTCCATTACAGCTTTCAGTCCATTTTGTTGCTAATTGCTTCCTCCTCCAGATGGGTAGGTGCCTAAGTGGAGGCTGTAGGAGAGCTGGCCATTGTCCTTCCTGTCACATTTCAGACCCACAGGCAGTCAGCTAGCATGCTGAACTAGAGTGGATGCAGAGAAATCTATAATGAGTCTTGAAGTAGATGTGAGGGGAAGCTTTTCTAACTGGGTGTGGGGAAGGACAGTCTGTTTCACTGTGTTATTTGAATGCTTTAAAATGTTCATGTCTATAATTTTTTTTACCCTCCCCACCTAAAGCTAGGCAAATAGCAGATATACCCTTTAAATACAGACTTCTGTCAGGTGATCTAAATTCCTGTCCTTTTTCTGTACAGGATCATTTCAAAGCGTTTATCTCCATCAACTCATGTGGCTTTCAGTTCACACAGTAAGTCCTGGTGTCTTTGTTTCACAAATGAGAAGCCAGATGAGACAGAGATCTGCTGAATTGCTTGTTTAAGGTTGCAAGGCTCTGGTGGCAGCACCAGGCTGAGAGCTCACCAGGCTCAAAATCAAGGACAGGAGCTGACGTGCACAGACACCACCCACAGTCTCACCCATGACCACTCTGGTATAACCTGGCAGCTGTCCTTTGCTCTCTTGATTTTGTGACTGAGAATATCTGTGCAAACCTGTTAGAGTGAAATCTCTGGGGGTGGGTTTTTAAATGAGGAACCAAAAGTCCTCTTGAGAAATTATACACAGTTGAGGAGGAAAAATCCAAGTTTGGATAAACAGTTGCCTGGTGCCTGCCCTGGGACTGTCTTCCAGGCCAGTCTTGGAGGTCCAACCCTGATTACTTAGACTCAGACATGGTAGATGTGTTACTCAGTTTTCTGCCACTATAACCAAACACCTAAGGTAAATTTATAAAGAGAAAAGATTTATATTGACTTAGCATTTGGATGTTTTGATTCGCAATCAGTTGAGTTTGTAGCTTTGGGTCTGTGGTAAGGTATTAAACAGTGGCAGAAGAATATCACAGAAATAAGCTAATCTCATGACATGTGATAGAGAGGGAAGAGGTTCATAATTGTACTATCTCCAGCATGGATAAGCCCCCAAAGACATAAAGTTCTCCCACTGTGCTCTACTTCTTAACATTCAGCCATCTTGTGTGGGTAAATGGCCGCGGCAGTGGCCCTGGAGGCTTTCCATGCGGTGGGTCCTACAAACAGGAGAAAGGTCTGGAGTTCTAAAGGCTGGAAACTTTGGCAGTGGCAGGCCCCAAAGACACAGGAATGTCCATAGTTCCAAAAGAGATTATTTTCATGGAGGATGTAGATGGATCTGGATGTACCCCATGAAACTCAGGGCAGACCTGAGTTAAATAGGAGGGAGAAAAGAGAGGGTCTTGGGAAGAATGCTTAATTGGCTCCGCTCTCTGGCCTTCATTAGTATGTAAATCTCTCTAGGGCCTGAGGGCTGTAGTCATGCCCTCTACCTGGGCACTTTGGGAGGGGCTGTAATGGCCTACGTAACTGAACAAGGTAGGTCCATGGAGACTAGACTTCGTGTCAGGACCCTGGGTTCTGGGGATGTGGCTGAACACCTGCCGTTTCTCCCTTGGAGTCTCGGGTTCCTGGCCCATGCCCAGCCAAGAACCAGGATACCCTTATGCAGTCCCACAATCTTGCAGCGGTACCTTTGAGGGACATTCAAGATATGAACTCTAGTGGAACTGCCAGCAGCAGGCTGGTATCAGCAGAGCTAAGTTTTCTTATTAGCAGTGACTGGATTCGTCTTCGTCATGCAGTGACAAGTGGCTTGGGAGACATATGGGTGAGTCTGGAAATTTCTGCAAATATTTCAGAGGAATTCCTATGATGCTTAAAGTGACTTTAGAATAAACTGCTGGAAAATGCTTGTGTTACTGTTTAGTTTAGGTGCTGGATACTTGACAGATATTTGATGACTTTTTTTTTTCCGTTAATGTATTTATTCACTGTACATTTCATTTATTCAATTCACAATTGATTGCTGCCCCCCTCATGGTCCCATCACACAATCCTTCCCCCATCCCCTCCTCTTCTTCTCCTCTGAGAGGGTGGAGCCCCCCAACCAGCATTCACCTACCCTGACACTTCAAATCTCTGCAGAGTTAGGTGTATCCTCTCCTACTAAGGTCAGACAAGGCAGTCCAGTTAGGGGAATGGGATCCACAGACAGGCAACAGCTTTAGAGACAACCCCCCCAATCCAGTTGTTGGGGGACACACATGAAGAACAAGCTGCACATCTGCTATATACGTGGGGGCTGGGAGGTCCAGTCCATGTATGTGCTTTGTTGGTGGTTCAATCTCTGAGAACCTTTAAGGGTCCAAGTTAGTTGATTCTATTGGTCTTCCTGTGGAGTTTATGTGTTTTGTTGGTGGTTCAATCTCTGAGAACCTTTAAGGGTCCAAGTTAGTTGATTCTATTGGTCTTCCTGTGGAGTTCCCATTCCTTTGGGGCCTTCAATCCTTTCTCCAGCTCTTACATAAGACTCCCTGAGCTCTGTTCAGTCTTTGGCTGTGATGTCTGGTTCAATCAGCTACTGAGTGAAGCCTCTCAGAGGACAGTTATGCTAGGTGCCTATCTACAAGCATAACAAAATATCAGGGATTAATGGTGTCAGGGATTGATGCTTGCCCATGGGATGGGTCTCAAGTTGGATCATGTTTTGGTTGGCCATTCCCTCGGTCTCTGCTCCATCTTTGTTCCTGTGTTTCTTGTAGACAGGACAAATTTTGTGTCAAAAGTTCTATAAGTGGATTGGTGTCCTTATCCCTCCATTGGGGGTGCTGTCTGATTACAGGAAGTGACCACTTCAGGTTCCATATTTCCACTGCTAGGAATCTTAGCTAAAGTCACCTCATAGACTCCTGGGAGTTTCCCTAATCCCAGTTCTCTGGCGATCCTTAGAGATGCTCCCAACCCCCACCAACCACCAACTTCCATTCATTCTCCTGGCCAGTTGACCCTCTCTTCCAACTCTCTGGCGGTTTCTCAGAAAATTAGAGATAGTTCTACCTGAAGACTCAGCTAGACACTCCTGGGCATACACACAAAAGATGCCACAAGGACACTTGCTCTACTACGTTCATAGCAGCTTTATCATAATAGCCAGAAACTGGAAACAACACAGAAGCATTTCAACCAAAGAATGGACACAAACATCTATGGTTCATTTACACAACGGAGTACTACCCAGCTATGAAAAACAAGGACATCATGAATTTTGCCAGCAAATGGATGGAACTAGAAAATCTCATCCTGAGTGAGGGAACCCAGTACCAAAAGGACATGCATGGTGTCAACTCACTGATAAGTGGATATTGGCCATGGAATACAGGATGCCCATGCTATACTCCACAGATCCAAAGAAGCTAGACAAGAAGGAAGTCCAAAGCAAGGATGCTTGAGTCTCACTTAGAAAAAGGAATAACATAGTCATAGAAGGCAGATGGAGGGAGGGTACTCAGTAGGAGAGGGGATGGGGAGGGGAATGGTGGGGTTCAGGATGAGGTATGGGTAGGTACAGGAGAGAGGAACAGAGGACAGGAGAGTGAATGGTGACTCTTTAAGGAATAAATTGAAGCAGTATTTGGAGACAAACCCTGTCTTCCTCTGCTATCCAAATTCCCTTCCCCGATGAATATCTGCTTAAATACTGCTTCCTGTATTAACTGTAAAATCCCATGCCTCCTCTTGTTCACCCGACTCTTGGTTTTTCTTGACAGCACACTATGTACTATTCACTGTTTTAAAAACTGATTTTCTCTGTATTTCTGAGATAGCTATCAGAATCTAAGGGTAACAAAACCACCCTGTTCCTAGGACGGGCAGTGGCTTAATGGATGTGCGTTTTTATTGAATGGCACTGACTTATGGTCCCTCACCAAGGCTCGTCCTCTCAGTGTAGAGCATTAGAGTCACACAGGACAAGGCTACCAGGCTTAGCAGATAAACAAACAGCATGACCACTCATTTGAAGATCTAATAAACCAACAAACAAAAAATGGTATTTTCACAGGACTATGTCATATGGCATATTTAAAGTACACTCTTACTGAAAGTAACTTGTTTATATGAAATTCAATTAAATGTTTCAGAGAGTCATACTTAGGGGATTTTTTTTTTCCAAATATAGTTTTTTTTCTTAGAGATCTTGAAAGTTTTAAAATTAAAAGACATACTGCATTTTAAATTACGAGCAATACTGGGTTTCACTTTGGCTGTAACGAAGTATGGTTATCTCCCATCTTTCAAATGGGGAAAATGATTGACAGCCCTTGTCCAAGGCAATGATTTTCTAGTTTGTAGACAAGGAAACTGCAGGACCAAGGAAAGGACGCTTGCACAGTGTGAGGTACTTCAAATGTTTTCTGAGTTTTCTTTACTGTGTGTTGCCTGCATTTGCCGCTGTGAGTTGTTAACTACCAGGCAACAGTTATACTGATGTCGTAGGAAAAAGGAAATCAACAACTATAGAATACAGGAAATGCTCAACTGTTAGAAGTTGATGCCAAATATCTGAAATCATTGTGTTGGGCAAATCCATCTCTAATCCTGAAGTTCCCAGAGAGAGACACTTCCAGATTCATCCGACTGTGGTCCAGGTGTAGCTTCGTGCCGCTTTGACCTGGGGACTCTGTTTCTTTGCTGGCTTTTAATGGAGAGCAGGGCATTGTTTCTAGCTTCTGAGGTTTGCCTGCCTTCCCTGGCTTCTGCATCCACTCCTCCATCCACACAGTGCTCAGTGGTGACCCAAGTCTCTCCTGGGCTTTGAATCTCTGACTTGTTCTTCAGTCACCGAGGTCTCACTTGTTTCGCTATTGCTGAAGTAAGTAATTTCCTGATCCAACTCCTATGATCTAAGACAACTTTCATTTCTTTGGATTCATAACCTTAATTCCCCCAGCTATTTGTCTATTTTGCCATATATTGTAGCATCTTCACAGATACAGTGTCAAGAATGAAGATCGTGGGCACTCAAGTCCTGCTTATGACAGCTACCTCTGGTCTTAGGAAAATGAAAACAACACATACACACATACACACACACACACACACATGCATGGCCACACACATGCATGCATACACACATGCTCACACACACATAGGCACACACACACACATACACTTGCACACATATACTACTGATGACTGATGGTGTTTGGGATGAGAAAGTGATATGAACTAAGATGACCCAGAGCAAAGCCTTTAAATACCATTTTTATTTTAAAATCAGGCGGATGTACTATCTAGTTTAAAAATAAGTGAATGTCAACCAAACATTAAAAATAGTATTAGCATGATTTTTGTATAATTTAGCTGTGCCACGGGTGCCCAGATTAGATGTTATTTCTGGCAGTGTCTGTGAGATGCTGCTGGTATTGGATCTACTGATGCAGGGCAGATTGCCCAAGTGGACAGACTTCTCTCAGCCCACTGAAGGATTAACAGAGGGGTGGGAGAAGGAGAAATTCGCTCAGTTTTCCTGTCCATCTGCCTGATTGGCCTGTATCTTCCCCTTCTCTGCTCCTGAAGTTCCCAGGCCTGTGAAATCGGGCTCACATCACACCTCCAACATTTCCTGAGTTTCCAGTTTGAAAATCTTGGTGGGTCATATGACCACTCTGTAGTCATGTGAGTTAATTCTTCATAGTCTCTCTCACCTCCTGACTCCCTTACTACCTTGCTGGTTTTACTTCTCTGGAGAACCCTGACTTGTCCCACAGTTCTGCTCCAGGAAATAAATATAACATAAATTATTATATAGTTATATAATAAATATATTAATTATAATATAATATATTAATATACGATATATTCATATATAATAATGTAAAATAATATATTGTATATATTGTTATACTAATATATCATATTAAATACTATATAATATATATCATATATATATGATATATATATATATATATATATATAACACACACACACACACACACTACAGTATTCTCCAAACTTAAAAAGGAAATTATGATCCATGCCACAACGTGGATGATTCTATGCTAAGTGAATTGTATGGGACATCTAAAGTAGTTAATTTCCTAGAAACTGAAATTAGAGCAGGCTACTATGAATCCCACAGTTAAATTAAAGTTGGTCTTGGTTCAGTCTGTCAGTGACTTCACTAATATAAATGCCATAGAGCTACAGTCACACAATGGGGACAGACTCATCCCATCCCTGGCATGTGGTTCAGACTGGATTCTCACGAGGATCTTCAATCTGTAGTTCGCTTCTCTGGACTTCATTTCTGTTCCTAGAAATGGTTGCTTGTTCAGATGATTGACAGTGAGAATGTCCAATCCCTTCATCTGAATCCCTATCCATAATCCAGAGCCACTTGTCTCTTGTCAATGTCCCTCAACAGGAAAGTTACTACTGAATGCCGTGAGCTTAACCACAATACATTTTGATTATGAATGCACCACCGTTTATAGGATGGAAATAGCAATGATCTTTCTCTTCGTCTATGTTGTGAGACTATGAACCTCGTTCAATTTGACTTGTATTTTTGCTTCATTTACTGACAGCCTTTCCTCTTCTTGTCTCCTACAACATGTAAAAAAAAAAGTTACATATTTGTCAAATACTGTATCAAAAATTTATATATCAAATATCCTGTGTATGTATGTATCTATAATTTCTCTCTTTCCCACTCTCCTTCCTTCATTCCTGCCATCTGATGCTGTTATGGACTGAATTATGTATGCCCCTCTCATTTTGTGTCGAGTATTCTGATACACAACTGCATTTGGATCTGGGATCTCAAAAGAGGGTTGAGTATTAAATGAGTCATTTTAATGGATCTGCTTTGATGGTGTTTTCATAAAAACGGGAAATCAAACACAGAGTGGGGACCATGGGCACATACTGAGAGGAGAAGATGGTTATGTGCAACCCACAGAGAGGCTGCAGAAGAAATCAACCTGCTAGGACCTTGATCCTGGGTCTCTAGTCCCCAGAACTGAGAAACAATAAATTCCTGTTGTTAAATTCTCCCTCAGGGGCCCTTTGCTATGCAAGCCCTAGTAAAGAAAGATTGGCTGACAACTTCATCTCCCTGGGAACAGGCAGTGGGCCCATTACAGAGCCAACACACATATTCCTAGAAGAGCCAAAAAAAAAATGAAGAGTTGTAGTGAGAATTTGGTTTCTTTAAAAATCCATCTATGTTATGGGAACACGTTTTTGTTTTAGTCCCAGGTGTGGGATATGGAGCTGCTTCAGATTGTCCACAACAGCTGACTGTGATTGCCTTGTGCTCTAGAAGGGGTGTGATTTTTGCCAGTTGCAGGTAGTTTATATTTGGAATTCTGAGGACTCTAGAGAGGGTATAAATGGGAGAGCCCCAAGCTAGCCTGTGGAGGCAGCTGCTTCCCTGTTGCTGGTGGTTTCTGCTGTTGCTTTTGCTATTGCGGGATTGCTGAATTGCTGGCTCCCTGGCTGGAGATAATCTGAGGACAAAGACTGGACTTGCTCCAGGAAACTCGAAGCCCCTTGTCAGCAGGAACTAGTACAAAGAGGTCTACGGCCCTTTATCTTGTAACCTTCCTTCTTTTCTTCCTAGTGTTGGAGAGTTGGGAGAAATTAGGGTGGAATAAAGGGTTGGAAGCATGGTAGATATAATAACCAAAAAAAGTAGCCCAAAAGTACGCCTACATAGACCATCAGCCCTGTCTGCATGGACATATTTACCTTATCAAAATCAATACTTCCTTATAGAATCCAACATCTGTTTTTCTAGCTTTGTGTGTGTGTGTGTGTTTGCTTAGCTCAGTGGTTCCTAATGCTATAACCCTTTAATAAAGTTCCTCATATTGTGGTGACACCCAATAAAATTATTTTTATTTATCCTCTATAACTGTTATTTTACTACTGTCATGAATTTTAATGTAAATATTTTTGGAGATAGAGGGTTGTCAAAGGGTCATAACCAACAGATTGAGAATCACTGGCTTAACCTGTCTCCAGTTTTACTGAAATTGTAAAAACCGAGAGGCTGCACTGCTAATGGTTGTAAGGTATATAAGCTCCATAGTAGTGAAGTAAGAGCCAAATGTCTGCCCAGCAATGCGGGATCTTCCTGGGTGAAGAGGAAAGCACAGCCAATCAGATCACACTAAAAGCCCTGCTCTGATTGGAAGGGCATTTGTCTGCTCCACAGTTCATGTCTTGGGGATTTGGTTTATAAGCTAGCAGTGGTGCAGGAAGGCCTGACAGTAAGAATGGATTAGTGATTTTTTTATAGTTATTTTTCTGTGTGGGCTTCGTTCTTGGATGTCCTGGATCACAAGCTTATCCAGCAAGTGTTGCATGGTAGCAATGCAGGATGGACTATGACAGGAGTCTTTCAATTTAAAACATGGCACTTCTACATGTGTCTGTAGGAAGAGTCACTTTGCTTTATTCTTGATAGTATGTAGGAGAAAGGCAGGAAGGTGACAGGCTAGGGATGTGGAAGACGTTCAGATCTGAGCTGCTTTATTGGCAAGAGAGATGGGCCCTAACTCCATGCAGTGGTCTGTGGTCTATGACCATGGACTGTAATGGTGGACAGAAGTACAAACCTGGTCGCCCTCCTGCAGCTTGGATGGTATGAAGGGGGTGCTCCTGCACCTGTTGGTATTCTTCACTGCCTGCTGGTTTGTGCCACTGAGGTGATTTGAGTGGTAAAAGGCAAGCCATCCTAATGGTTTCTTTATGAACATGTTTAGTCCCAGATAAAATCCTGAATACTAAATGGGATTTAAAAATGGTTGACTTCTATTCTTGCTCTTTGTGCTTTTTGCTCCAGCTGAGCTGGAGGAAAGCGAGCAAGAAGTCTGGAGGTTTATTTCTACACACTCACACACACACACACACATCTTGCAGCTCTTGATTTATTTATAAACATGCAGACATTATGACACATCTCTGAAAAAGACTTGAGCCCTCTTCTCTAGCTTCAAGTCGAAATGCTTGGTCTTGTTTCCACAGAAAAGTCACTTTTCAATATGACTTTATTGATCCAATATACAAACTGTTTTTAAACACAGATTAATCATTAAATTGGCAGAGAAGAGTATCCAAAATGACTACATGTTTGGAAAAATATATATTTTTTTACATGTATGTATGTATGTCACTGATGGGATGTAGAGACTGCAAACAGTCAAAGCTGCATAAGATATGCTGAGATAGAGGATGACTTTGTAGTCAAATCCCACAGGCTGGAACTGCAAAGGGCATGCTTCCTTCCCACAGAAACACCCTCAGTAAAAGCAAACTGCTCTTTTGTTTAATCAGCTTGGGTCTGGGAAGATTTTGCCTATTTATACAGATGTGTCCAGAGCTCTGAAGATTGTCCGCTAAACATAGAACTGTTGACCACAATTAATCACCCCATATTGTGGAATGCACAGCTGGCCCAAGTTCCTGTACAAAAGCAGCAAAGCTGGGCTGTGGCATGCGGCTGTACTTAGGGTAGACAGATGTGTGCTATAGCTGGGATGTTACAGATCACCATGGAGAAGGTGCCTGTCACTGAAATGGGCAAGAAAGGCCAGTCTCTGTGGGGCCAAGAACTCTTGTGCTACAATGGGAAAATTAAACCCAATCAGGGTTTTTGAAACTATGATCAACAAAAATAGGATTCTCTAAGATGGAAAAATGGATGATAAGGACTGGAGAAATGTCTCAATAGTTAAGAGCACCTACTGTTCTTAAAGAAAACTTAGGTTCAGTTCCCAGCATCTACAATGTGGCTCACAAACATCTGTAACTCTACTTCAAGGGGATCTGGTGCCCAATTATGACCTCTAAGAGCTCCAGGCATGCATGTGTTGTGCATACATACATACATGCAAGCAAAACTCTCACATACATAAAATAGATTTTAAAAACAGTGATTCTAAATATGTTTAGAAAAGTCGCAATTAATAAATAAGACCCTCTGACATCTCTTAGGTTTACTATGGTGGTATTGTGACCCCCTAAGGTGAGAGGACAAAATATGGTTGCCAAAGGTTCTGAAATACAGAGAGAATCCTTTGGAAAATTCTGAGCAAGCAGGTGTGAGGTGACAAGATTCCAGAGAGAACCAGGTCACAGGATGCAGGAGAGGGGAGGAGAGACTGCAGATCTGGCTTCTGGGCTCTTTTCATACTCATCCCAGAAGAAGGAACTTCAGAGGCTCCTTGGATGTCTAACCAGGTCAAAATCAGAGCCTGCAGCAGTTTCTTGAAGAAGCTGATTAAGAGAATGTTAAAAATGAAATTGAAGCAAGATTTATCAGGGGAAGAAAATTCAGCAGAGATGACATCACACACTTGGCCTTGCTGGAGAACTTTGGGTCCAGCTACCCTTTGCCCTCAGAAAAGGCAGAAGTAGCCTTTTGAACATCGGTGTCAACAGGCCCAGAGATTCTGACTGTTCTACCCCCATTCCCTAGCAAGGCAGAACCTTTCAGATGAAAATATTTTGGTTCACTTGAGGCACTCCAGGGATGAAGGATAGTATGAACCAACTGTGTGTAAGAGAAATTATATTGGCAAATTGCCAAGTGCTGTTTGCACGGATCAGGATCAGCAGCTGACTCTGAGAGATGGCCCGACTTGTGTTAGACCCCAGTGTGTTTACTTCAACCGTCCTCGAGAGCCCCTGTCCTGCAGCAGGTGGGCTCCGTCACCTTGTGACAGGGAGAATGGAAAACAGCAAAGAATAGTAAACACTCGAGAACAACCAGACGATGAGCCATTTCCAACAGAGGTTACTACTGTTACCTCCTGGCATAGAAACGCCTATGATGGAAACAGGAAGCCACAAGCTGGTCCACAGAGAGGCTGCTCTTCAGTGCCTGAAAACCTCCCACTCAGGAACCTTAGGCCACTTCAACAAGGCTTCCCCAATCATTTCTCTCAGATGCTGCAAGCCTCTGACTTCTTGGTAGCTTGGTATCTATCCGATGCTTCTGTCTGTCACCTGCTATTTGTTCTTTTACTTTTGTTTGCTACACACTCAACAATGTAATGTATTCAAAGCCCAAACTTCAGCTATCCTGATGTTCTTCATACAGAAAACCACGGTTAACATGCTCAACGACCATGTGAGATGAGGGTGCGTGGGACAGGGTGCAGTCCGAGCTCACTCCACACATTTTTAAAACTGGTTCTGTCTGACTAACAACATTTCAAGTAAATTACAGTTGAAATGACTTATAAAATCCCACAAGTCCTTCCTTCTCTTGAAACCTTGAGAGTTAATTTAAGGAAGAAAATCATCTCTGGTGAGATCTTGCTATCCCTGGGAGGCTTTAACCATAACCCAAGACCAGCTACTGTCAGGTCTAGCAATTAGTAAGAATTAAGGAATTGCCATGTTCTCTTCTGTCTGGATTATTCTCCAGTAAAAGGATTTTCTTCTTCCTAGCGGAAGGATTTTTCAGAGGTTATCTGACATGCCATGTCCTTTTGAGCAACGCTAATGTTTTATACCACAGGGGAAAGGGTCAAGTTTGCACTTAGCTTTGGAAAGGCAGATGCTCCTTTCATTTTCCTCATGAATCTGCCCTCAAAAGAAAAGTGCAGGAAACCTCCCTTTCAGCTCTTCTTTACCGTAAAGGAATTCTAGATCTATTTCAAGTAGACTTTAAAGAAATACTTTGTAGTGGGAGATATTTGAATCTCCAACCCAAATAGGACCAGTCAATGAAAACACAACTCAGTAATTATGAATATATTCTGTAAGCCTAGATTAGGCAGATACCCCTACACTACTCTGTTCCC
The DNA here is from genome assembly GCA_021653895.1 of Mastomys natalensis. Classification (NCBI taxonomy): domain Eukaryota; kingdom Metazoa; phylum Chordata; class Mammalia; order Rodentia; family Muridae; genus Mastomys; species Mastomys natalensis. The sequence continues at coordinate 1,508,480 of JAJTUV010000708.1, forward strand.
CAGCTGTAAGACCTTTATAACTTGAGGGTTTTCCAGACCCTGCGTCTGCCCTTCTACCTCGTGCTTTCCATTTGTCCTCTCCTTCATCGTCTTCCTCCTCCATTGTCTTCCTCCAGTCCTCCCCTCTGCTCTCTTCCACCAACCTTTATTTCTCCACTTCCCCTTCTTCTGCCCAATCACTGGCTACAGCCTTTATTTTTAAAATTAAGATGGGCAGAAGGTTCACCGGAAATCACCTGTGTAATGACTCACACCTCCTCTGCAGCCCTTCACATAAAAGGGGAATTAGTATCAAAATACAAGTCTGGGGCTATCCACAACAGTTTTTAGTGTAAGTAGAATATTATGCTTCCTATAGTAGGTGATTAAAAATTTGCTTCATGACTATTATTTAACTATAAAGTCTTTATTAGCATGAACCATGGGGAACTGTAAGGGGCTTAGATTTATGTTTTAAAGAGTCTCCAGTTGAGCTGGAAAGATGGCTCAACAATTAAAAGCACTGGCTGCTCTCCCAGAGGACCTGACTTTGATTCTCAGCATATGAGGGCTCACAACTATCTGTAACTTCAGTTCCAAGAGATCTGATGCCTTTTTTTGGACCCTGTCAGCACTGCATGCATGTGGTGTACAGACATATGCAAGCAATACACATGAGATAAAAAAAAAATCTAAAAGGTCTCCAGTTTCCCTTTTTCTACTTTTACAAGATGGTTGTGAAGATGCTCTGCTCCGTTAATTCCTTACTCTGCTGATATTTGGCAAGCTTATTTGGTACTCTCAATATCCCATAAATCCTATGAAGTTTGGTTCTTGTGGCATTTTGGATAAGAATGGCCCCCAGAGGTTCATATATCTGAATGCTTAGTCATCAGGGAGTGGCACTACTTGAGAAAGTTTAGGAGGTGTGGTCTTGGTGGAGGAAGTGTCACTGAGGGGGGTGGGTTTTGAGATTTCAAAAGTCTAAGCCAGGCCCAATGTCACTCTCTCTTCCTGCTGCCTGTGGATCCAGTTCTACTCTGCCTGTGTGCTACCCTGCTGCCGGTCATAATGATAATGGGCTAAGCCTTTGAAACTGTAAGCAAGTCTCCAATTAAATACTTTCTTTTGTAAAAGTTGCTCCTGTCATGGTGTCTCTTCACAGCAATAGAACACTGACACTTCTAGAAACTCAAAGTCTCGGACATTTTTAGAAGCTTTAGAAGAAAATGTTCCTTGGACTTCCAAGAGCTGGAAACCAGCAATTTCCGTATTAAAAAGACAATGGCACACTCACAGGGGTACCCATAAACCTTAGTGATCCAAGAGACCTTTCTGAGGGCAATACCCTTTTATGCTCCTGAAGCATAAAAGTTATGTAAAGTAAAACTCAAAACTGCTGGTGGATATATATATATGTGTGTGGAATGCCACGTGGCTGAAACCACTTTGTATCTTTCCCTTCTTTGTAGCTCATTTCTAAACCCATTTTTTCAATTTTCCAAGCTTCACCTCTACATTCAGATTAAAGCCCTTGGTATTCTAAAAATAATAACCTTACCCTTCAACAACAACAACAAAAAAAATCTATTTTGTCTCTTTAGAAAGCCTGGCTTATGTAAATAAATATTCTATAGCTACCAAGTAGCTGGGTCTGCTATGAACTTCCAAAATCAATCCAGCCATTCATCTGACTTGGGCATCCCTGGAATCAGATCAGTGTGTGTCTGTGTACTGTGATGAAGACCAATTTTTGGCTGTGATGGTGACTTTGAACAAAGAACAGGAAAACAGCAGCCTGCTCATCCCAATACCACCCCAACCTGTCAGGTTGGGATTTTAGAGCTAATCATTTCCTGTGAACATAGCTAATGTTCCCCGCAGGAAGAGAGAAGAGAAAGTCATCCCAACCAGCTGCTTAGCCAGCCGTAGGGAAGATATCTAGTCCTCAAATAATGAACGCACTCCAGGATTGCACAGACATCCACAGATCTAATCACCAACAATTTTCTTCTTTGGCTTCTAGTTCTAAATTTATCTAGTTAGAGCCTACTCTCTGTTTTCCTTCTCTTGATTCAAAAGAAAAATAGCTCCTATTTCTGTCTGGTGCCAATCCTGGAAAATGTCTACTTGCCTCATAGAATGCAGGCTAAATGGGCCCTGCCTGTTTCCTCGAGGTCTGTCCCATCTGTGGCCCCACTTCTGTGCTTCTGAATCTCTTCTCTGTGCTGAATTTCCCTCAACACCTCTCTCCCACGAGGCTATGAGCTGCTGGAGCATGCAGACATGCCTTGCCTTATTTGCGTATTCTCTTCAAGACATTGCTTGCCTATAATTAGGAGGGAGCTGTTTATAGGATTGTGGGTCATGTATGGAATGGGTCATGTTTCTCAAGTGCTGTGTCAGTTGTCAGAAAAGTGGCAGTGTGGATGACTGTGAGAAAGCCATTGCAACAGTCCATTCAACCACGTGGCTGGCGCTCTTCTATTGAGTGGACTGTTGTAATGGCTATGATGGGTAGAAAGGCAGAGTTCAGAGGTAACACAGCAGGCTGTGGGAACAAGCATGATTATATACTGGAAGGAATAAAACCAGTAAGTAGGGTTCAGAGCCAATGTCAGATTTTAAGTCTTTATTTTATTTTGTGTTTGTATAGTATATATACATGTTTCTGTGAGTGTATGCATGGGGGTAAACATGTACATGTGTGATTGTGCATGTGGAGGACAAAGGTCTATTTTAGGAACTGAGGATTCAAGAGTATATATCTCTCTATATCTCTATGTCTCTATATCTCTATATTTGTATATCTATGTATATCTATGTATATCTATATCTACATGTCACATACTGCACTGGTGGTGGAAATGTGGTATTAACTCTTTGGAGAGAGTTCAGATATTTAGATAAATATTTGGGAGTTATTACACAAAAGGAAGAGTCATTCCAGCAACCCACGGGTAATGCATACAGGAAGAATTCAGAAAGATACAAGACCTTTAAAAATGTTTGAAATGTAATAAAATATCCTAAAATATTTGAGCAAAATAGTGGCTATTAATTTTGTGGGAAACATAAACTAACAGATATTGATCTAGGAGCTAAGAAAGTCACTAAGATTAGCCACAGAGAAGAGCATTACGAATGCTCAACCCTCAGTGAGTTGTGTGGCTTGTTCACACAGTGGATTGTCAACCAATCGATTGGGCTCATCTACAGTCATGCATTAAAATGCATAGCACAATTTGCCCACTCTATGCCCACATGCCCACTTGAGCAGATATCCAAATCAATTCCTCCCTTAGGTTGGTCACTGTGCAAGTACATGAGCAGGTCTGCTCTGGTGATTTGTGTTGAATGTGTAACAGGCATGAAAAAGAACTCCTTCTCTCGATAAGCCAATTAGCATTGATCATTGTCTTTTACATATTCCACCTTAACCTAGGCTATACTGAGTGACACACAGGCTAAGCTGCCGGACAAAGATCTCAAAAGTCTGGCCTGCCATATGGTCATTTGGGGCTCTAAGTGCCTTCTATTTTATAGTCTTTCCAACTCCTGTGCATTTCATCAACCACATAATTAAATATTATCCCTTGGTTTCATATCTGAATTCCAGTCTCAGGAAAGGGGAAACAAGGAACAACTAATTTCCTTCTAAGGATGTGAAGACTGAAGCCACATGAATCACTTTCACACTCTAGTTATGAGAATTTGTCACAAAGTCACACCCAGCACCACGAGGGGCTGCGAAACATAACAGCAGGCCGGGCCTTGCTAGATCTGGGTGAGAGAGGGTAGGCTCTATTACAAAGGGGAGAAGGGAGGGATGGACACTGAGTCAAGTGTGGGGTGCACAGAATGATCTGAAGCAAGGCAGCCAGGCTGCTGAAAAATTTAAACATGAACAATGGCCAAAAATAGTCCATAGAGTTAGAAGACCAAGACCCACCTCTACAACACTTATGTGTATTGGAAAGTAAAAAACAAAATAAAACAAAACAAACAAAAAACCCCACAGATTCTTTGTTGTCTAAATTTTTTTGTTGTTTAGAGTCAACTAACCTGGATCCCTGGGGCTCTCAGAGTCTGAACCACTAACCACAGAACATACACAGGCTGGACCTAGGCCTCCCCACACATATGTAGCAGATATGCAACTTGACCTTCATGTGGGTCCTGAACTGAAATGGGGGCTATCCCAAAAGTTATTGCCTGTCCATAGGTTTCTTCTTCTAGCTGGGCCGCCTTGTTTGTCCTCAGTGGGTGAGGAAGTGCCTAGCCTCACAGAGACTTGAAGTGCTTGGGTAAGGGATACCCGGGGGGCCAACTCACTCAGAGGAGAAGGCAAACAGGCCTGGTGTTATGTTTTGCAGCCCCTTGTGGTGCTGGGTGTGACTCTGTGACCAGTTCTCATAACTAGAGTGTGAGAGTGATTCATATGGCTTCAGCCTTCCAACAGTAAGTTCCAGTAGCTGTTCAGTGTCTGAAGCTGGATATCTCAGCTGTACTTCAGCCTAAATTGGAATCCTGATAAGAAATAGGTTCCAACACCAATGAAGGAATGGCTCAGCAGCAGGCAGGATAGATGCACATGCCAGACAGAGTGAGGGCAAGCAGGCAAAAAGCAAAAGCTTCTTTTTTTTTCTGTAGGCTGCCACCAGAAAATGTGGCCCAGATTTAAGGCGGGTCTTCTGAACTCAAATGATCAAGTCAAGAAACCCTTCACAGGTGTGCCCTGCTGCTTGTGTTTTACTTGATTCCAGAAGTAGTCAAGTTGACAAGCAGGATTAACCTTCACAGTGTTATTTCAAACCTAATGTGTAATGTGTGCCTAGGGCTATGCTAAGAGTTGTATAGTTGGCAGTAACACATCTACAAGCTGAGCTCCAAGAGGCAGAGTCTGCCTAAAGGGTAGGGAATTGTCAGTGGATAATTGCTACTTAAGTTCAGGGAGGTGAATAAGATGGCCCAGCAAGATTTGCAGTTTAAGAGTCTGGTCATAGGAGGAAGGAAGGAGTAAAGATAAATCGAGCAGGTTCCTGCTTTGCCTGGTAAGAGCTAGTGATGATTGACACTGGCAACAGGACGTTGTGGATGGGAAGACAAACATGAAATCCACTGCTGTGTATAGCACAGAATCAAGAATACTGAAAGATGAATTACTATGTAAATTATTCTGATGAATAAGTATTGGAAATCAAAACTCTAATCCAGTAAATTAACACACAGGGGTGTATCTTGAGTCATAGTTATACAACAAATATAAATATTCATGTAACATTACTCATTGCAGTACTGTTCATTCTGGAAGATTACCGGTAGCTAAATGCTCTCTGCTGGGAGCTGATTGGTTGCACCAACTTTGGTACTTACATACAGCACTGGGTAATAATGGGGAAGGATACAGTTCGTGGCTCACCAGGGAGAAAAGCCCAGATTCAACCCCAGGAGTACACAGACCTTTGGCTAGCTGGAGACAAACTTGCTAAGCAAAGCTGTCCAGGATTCTGCTCTGGCCCTGGCAGGATAGAGAGGACTGCTTATGATCTCTTTCTTGTGCGGGGTATCACAAGTCTATCAAATGCCAAGGGTGGCAGAGCCTTTCTGTGCTATAGAGGTATAGACAGAGGCACTGGTTGACACAGGCTTAATCCACCTGTGGGTGGTTAGCATCCAGAGAACCATGCTCTCTGATTTTTCTGCCACAGCATTCTAATTGCTGGGTTTTTGATAAACCAGTAACTGGGCACTGCCACAGCACTGAGGACTTCCGCTATGATGGGAGAAGAAAAGAAGTGTCAACAGAGCTTAGGTTTTTGCAGGGGTGGAGGAAGGGTGCGGGGAGGGACGGAAGGAAGAATTAGGATCACAGTTGAAGATGTTGAGGTGGATGGTTCCACCATTTTTCTGGAGAGAAACATTTTTTTTGGGGGGGAGCAGATTGATTGGGGAGGGAGAGAAGAGTACTGTTGTGAATATAACGTGTCTAATGAGCCAGGGGACTGTGCAAATGGAGCTGTACAGTAGGCAGGTCTGGAGTAAGGTGGCAGACCTAGGATAGACAGAAAGGACAGGGAAGAGTCATTATGTGGTTACTGCTGAGATTGGTGGAAGTGGATGGAGAGGGGAGTTCTGAAGGTTATCAGTGCTAAGCAAAGGGAAAGCAGAGAGAAGTTGTCTCTCACAACTGAGAAGTCCTAGGAGGAAGACAGCCAGGCGGAGGAAGGAGCTAGCAGCAACCGCTACTCAGAGAAAGAGATGAATACACAAAGAAAAGACAAGCTGGAGGGGCTGTGGGGATGGTTCAGTAATTAAAGCACTGGCTGATCTTGGAGAGGACCTGGGTTTGGTTCATAGTACTGACCTGAGAGCTCAGAAGTGTCTGTAGCTCCAGTGCTAGAGAACTAAATGATCTCAGCAATGTGTGTGTGTGCATATGTATGTGTGTGCATGTGTGTATACATGTGTGTATACCTGTGTGTATGCATGTACATACATATGTGCGTGCACATATAATTTTTCTATTGCTGTGAAGAGACATCATAATCAAGATAATTTATAAAAGAAATCATTTAGTTGAGATCTTGCTTACAGTTTCAGAGCAGAAGTTCATGACCATAATGATGGAGACTATGACAGCAGGCAGGCAGACATGGTGCTGGAGCAATAGCTGAGACTTTACATCTTAGCCACAAACAGCAGGTGGAGAGGGGACAAGACTGGACCTGGCAAGAGTTTTTAAAGTGTCAAAGGTCCTCTGCAGTGGCACACTTTCTCCAACAAGGCCACACCTCCTAATCCTTCCTAAATACTCCATCAACTAGGAACCAAACATCCAAATATATGAGCTCTGAGGGGCCATTCTCATTTAAGCCACCACGATATCTTTTTATTTTTATTTATTTATTTTTATTTTAAGAAAAGACAAAGATGTAGACTAGGAGAAAAAAATTCTTTGTAAAACATGTACTCACTGAAGGACATATCCAAAACACACAAAGAGCTCTTAAAAAGTAAACAATAAAAAATAAACACCAAGTTCAAAGAAGAGCTACTGATCTGAATAAACACTTCACCACAGATGGTATCCAGACAGGAAACAAACAAATGGAGTGGTTTGATGAAAATAAACTTGACTGTGTGTGCCAGTGTGATGGCTAGTCCCAGTTGCTAACTTGACTACATCTGGAATGAACTACAGTCCAGAAATGGAGGGCACAGCTGGGATCCAGACCTTGAGGCTAGAAGACACATGCTTTTAATTAGGATCTTGAGGCATACTGGTCATTAAAGACTTTGGCCCAGGAAAGGTGGTACTTGCCTTTAATCCTAGGAGACAGAGGCAAGCAGATCTCTGAGTTCAAGGCCAGCCTGGGACAGAGCAAGTTCTAAGAATGGCTTAGGTCCAGAGGTGGTGGTACACACCTTTACTCTGGGCCACACCTTCTGCTGGAGGCCCACATAAGAACAACGGAAGAAGGAAGATTCACTCTTCTCTGTCTGCTTGCACTTACTTGCCAGCACATCTGTTGGAATCTACTTCTCCAGAAGAGCAGCTGAAACAACTAACCTAGTGGGACTGAGCAACTACTAGATTCTTGGACTTCCCATTCACAGCTGCCTATCCTTGGGTTAGTTGGAGTACAGACTGTAACTCATTCCAATAAATTCCCTTAATATATAGAGATATTCCATAAGTTCTGTGACTCTAGTTGACCCTGAGTAATACAGCCAGTTAGAAAATAGCAAATGTCAAAAATACCACACCTCTTGGAATGGCTAAAATACAAAACTCAGATACGATGTTTCAGAGAAAAATTGTGCATTGTTAAAGCATGGTTACAGTCAGCCAAAAAACATATTAAAACTGAAAATAATCAAAACACCTGCACACAAAATTATAGCTCAATACTTTGAAGTATCCTCAAGCAAAAAAAAAATATTATGAAGAAGTTGAAACAAATAAATCATAGTCTTTTGAAAAAAATAGGAATGAATCCTACCAACAGAATTGGAGTAAAACGTGAACTATAGAGCATTACCCATAGTGTAGCAGTTATAAAATGTAATAAAACCTTAAATATATACTTATTCTTTATACCTTACCTAAAAGTTTTAGATGTTTGTTTACATGTAGTAGATCTAACTTAAACATGTTTAGAAGGGGATGTCCATGTAACTCAAGATAGGAAAGCTGAGTAAATATGGTTTTCCTTAAGAAAAGTTCAGCTTCAGGGTTAGCAAGTCTCTTTAAGGTCATTAAGAGAAATTCTTGACACACTCTCAGAACCTTAAAATGTAGTTAATACAGCTTCTTATTGGATACTGTCTGTACTTGCAAAATATGCCTTTGCTTAACAGAGTAAGTTGTAGTCTCAAGTTAAATAAATGTAAAAGTCACATATTTCCCAAAATTATAGCTCCTGCTTTGGCAACCTTCATTCTGTACTTCCGTCAGCTCTATAAATAGAAGCCAGACCAGGCTCCGGGAAGACAATTACTGTTGTGTGACAGTGACTCAAGTTGGCTCACTTGCAGGAATGCTCACAGCCCCATTCCTGACACTCTCACAGTGCACCCAAACATTCTCAGAAATCCTCAGAATTCAGTCGAAGGGCTCAGGGCTCTCCCCTCACTGTCTCTGTAAAACTATCATCACATAACAGGAAGGTTGTTCTCAGACTCTGACACTGTACTGATAATGAGCTAGTTCACTATTAAATCAATACCTAATGTTGAATTCAGAGAGCTCAGTTCATATCTAAAACCAGTCTTTAATGTCCAGGGCTGAAGATCGATGAGCAAGACAGAGCATGCTGGCGCCATGTCTAACCTTGTCCTTAGCAAGTCTTTCCTTGGGGGCACTTCTAACCAAATAAACTACTTCGATTAACATTAGCCTAAGAAGCCCACATTTGTAATTTATAAGAACAAATTTAATAAAGACAGTTCATGGAATATCCAATAAATGATTGGTAAAATACAGGAGAGAAGAGATTAACTTTCTTGTTTCTTAAAGAGGACAGATTATCTGTGTAAAAGCAAATGACACCATCAGTGTGTATACCTGTAAAAGGAAGATGGCAGCATTTCTGGAAAGTTCCAGAGGCAAGCAACACTTCTTAGGTGCCTAAGTTTTCTAAAGGTTTCTTTGCTATGTTGTGAGAATTTAGTACTCAGAAGCAAATATTTGAGTTTTAAAAACTAAGTATTTTGTGATATTTAAGAGTTGGACTGCAAACAAGACTGAGCAAGGAGCACATTTCTGCTGAACACGTGATGCTGGATGCGGCCTGATATCTGGGGAGCTGGGGTTAGGCTGGTGCTGCATACGTTGTCCCCACTCAACATCAAGTCGCTGCAAGGTCAGTGCTATGACTGCCTGCATCTGACAGAGACTAAAGGTGATCCCGCTGAATTTAGGGTCTGGGTCTCCACTGTTTCTACAAACCAAAAGACAAAAACTGTTTAGCTGTGCGAGATGACAGGAAGTAGGGGCCATGGAAGAATCAACTTTCCCCCAGTCTATTAGCACAGTTGACTCCTCGCAAGGAGATCAAAGGTCAAAGGCATCCTTTTGACAGTTTCTCATTCACTCCACTTTCTCACCAATGTTTCCCTGTGTCTGAACTTGAGCATTTGGTAACTAGCCAACTCCTTACAAAGTATTATTTACATCATCATGAGTGATCGTCACCCTTAAACAGAGATTTGTAGTGAGTTGGTCTGATGTTGCTTATTTTCTAATGAAAATACTGGCTTCTCAAGATATGATTTCCCCTAAGGGAATCCTCTCGTATACCACGTGATACTATGTGAACCTTGCTCTCCAATTTAACTGTCAATAAAAGACTGGAGCCTGTGATTGGGCAATGGAGAAAGAAAGGTGGGACTTGATTATCAAGTGAGGGGGTTGCAGGTAGAGAGAAGGCAGAAGAAAGCAAACAGGTAGAGAGGCTGCCATGAGAGGCGATGGACCATGAGCACATGGCCAAGAGAAACAGCAAGTAACAAGGGACTTTGTAGCTGGGGAATCAGTCAGAATAGCTCCAAACCTGCCCAATCTAGGCATATGGCTTATAAATAAAATACCTGGATTGTGTGTCTTTTATATGGGCTAGCTAGAATTATAATATTAGCATTTCTATTGCTCCACAACTAATTCAACAATACAGTGGACTCCCACTGTAGCTGCCAAGAACAAGACAGAATGCCTCTCTGGTGGGGAAGAGAGGGTATAAGCTTTCATATGTATTAAGCCAGTGTGTTCATTGTACAATGCTCTCTCCCTCCTCAGCAGGCTCGGCACTCCTGAGAGCTTGGATATGCCTCGCAGTAGACCTTCAAGGAATTACCTTGCTAGGTACTGCAACATCATCTTCTCTTTATATTGCAAACTCCTTTGTGTTTAGACAAGGAATGTTTTACTTTTGGAGGACATGCTGTTGCTAATACAACAGTTCTCAATCTGTAGGTCATGACCCCTCTGGGAGTTGAACGACCCTTTTACAACAGTAGCAAAATTACAGTTATGAAGTAGCAACAAAAATAATTTTCTATTTGTGGGTCAGCACAACTTGAAAAGTTCTGTTAAAGGGTGGCAGGATTAGGAAGGTTGAGAACCACTGTTCTACCGTAAAGCATCTTTACTTTTATAGCAAAGTCTAAGGTAGGGGGAGAACTTAGTCAAATTTAGTAAAAAAAAAAAAAAAAAAAGTACACAAGCTCATAGGTTTATCTGTTGGTGTGATGCTTAAAAGAATTCTATGCAGTCAAATCACAATCGTGAATTTTAAACATTAAATAGCTGAAATCAGAAAGCCACATCAATTTGTATTGAACTGTAAAACCTATCCTAGCAATTTCATAGTGAGAGTTTTTGGGGTATTTTTAGACTGTCATATTTATTGATGCGGTTCTATGAACAGGTAAGTGTAGGAATTTTACTATGAGGTGTAGCTAGACATTTCTGACCTTAGACATCTGTAGTTCCTTCTATAAAGCTGTCCTAAAGAAATAAAATATAGGAACATGTTTAAAACACCGATGTAGAAATAAATTAGCAATGGGCTGTTATACAAGCATGTAGAAGGCTTTCATGAGACAGTAAATATGGCATCACACTGAGTTAACAAATAACCACAGAAACTGTCTCAGTGATTTCAATTCTTAATAACCACAATCTACTCAAGGAGGTTCACCCTCTCCAGCAACTATATTCATTTTCTGTGATCCCAGTGAATTTACACCTACAATTAAGATAAAACACTATTCTTCTGGGACAGAAGGGACATTATAAGGTGGCAAAGATCTGTGTTGCATCCCAAGACCAAGTAAAACACTAGGTGTTATGATGTGTGCTTTCAGCTACCCTGTGCTGCTGTGGCTGAGACAGGAAGATCCCTGCCAGTTAGTCTAGCCTAATTGGTGAGCACCAGGTCATGAGAGGCCATATCTAAAAAGAGGTGGATGTTGTCTCTGAGAATGGCAGCCATGGCTATCCTCTGGTTTCCATGTGTACACATACACTCCACTTAGACTGATATTGTTGCCTTAAAAATTATCACACTTCAGTCAGATAAGCAAAGAGGATGTAGATACTTTCATCTGAAACTGGATCTAATCTTACTTCTAAGTTCCCTTGTTTGATGGGAAAATTGTAATTTGGGCATATCAGTAAATCCAATGACTTAAAGAGTCTTTGCAAATAACTCACAGCATGTGGGTGATTTTATGTTAGATTAGCTGCCTTCTTGAGCTCTTCTTTAGAATGGCTTTAGAATTCCTTCCTCTGCCCTTGGTCAAGCTTTGGATCCCTAAAGTTTGGCAATGTGTAAATTCTCCAGGTATACTCTTCAGTCACAGAGTCTCTTTGCCTTAAGGATAGTGACCATCCACCAATGTCCAGCCAAATACCCATAGCTCAATAACTACTGGGAACCATCAGTGGTCTTTGAGATCCTATCCAGGTCACAGAGAAATTGGTAGGACATGAATGAATCAGAATCAAGCAGGGTTGGTAGGGACTAGCTGTGAGCTGCCTCCTTCTCCAGGTCTACATCTCTTCTATCCACTTCAGCAAAAAGGAGAAAAAAACACCTCAGATCTTCAAGGACTTCCTTTTCTTTCCCCCTTTCCCTGTTCATCTTACTATCTTCCAACATCTGTGACCCACCTTCCAGTGGTCATTTTTGTTTTCTGGATCTTTGGCAGATAATGAGATAAGGAGGTATCAGTATTGGAAGGTGGATATTAGAATAGATTTTCATGGCCAGGAAACCAACCAACCAAACAAACAAAAAAACCAAACAACAAAACAACAACAAAAAAAAAAACCCAAGAGAGCAAGTTATTCAACTATGTAGGAAACTATCGTAGGCTCCATGCATTCAAAACATCTGTAGATGACTCTCTCTCCATTGTTTAGATGTGAAGTATGGCTGCTTTGGCTGAGAACCCTTATTACAGCAATCACAACCAAAAGACTTTCGAGGTGAAGCTTCTTCATGCTTGACACAAACACTTGCCCTGCCGAGCATGTCAGTCCAGGCTAGAGTCTTTGCCAGTCTATTCTTGAGATGACTTGATACCTTTAAATGAGACAGTAGCCTGTTTCTCCCTTAAAGATGAAAGCTTCAGCATGACGTAAGGTCCCTTGCATTGACTCTGCTTTGTGTTGCAATAAAAACTAAATCTAGGGAACTTGGGAAGGGAGGAACTATTTTTTAACACCCACTTTCATTTTCTTACAAAGCATTTTGTAAAATGTCTTATTGATCTTCCTCAACTCTAAAGAGCTTTAAGAAGGTTTCTTGCTTTTGACTCTTTCTTGTATGATCATATTGGGCCACTTAACTTCATTCCTACATATCAAACAATCGTGATTGTAGTGCACACTTCTAAAGACTGCTGTGAGACTTTGATCCAAGCAGGAAAGTCTTCAGAGCTTACCAGGGGTTGAGGGCTCCACTGAGTAGAGTTTGAGGAAGGTGTCTCATCTGAACCTCACGCTGGGTCTTCAAACATTAGGTTTCACATTTCTTTCTTTTCCACAGCTGCAATAGATCAGGAGGTCAAGGGCAGCATATGTCAGGGTTAAAATGTACTGGCCAGTCTTGAGAAGTCTCTAGTCCTGTGACCTTAGGAAAAACACTCTCTCTGAGCCATAGTATTCTACAAAGCACTAACAGTAAACCTATTTCTTATCTGAAAGCAAACAGATGTAGCTGCCTGCAGCCATGGATCAACTGGGTTCATCTGAAAGGGGGGCTGGGAATCAAAGGGGGACGGAGGGTCAGAAGAGATGAAGCCAAGACCTTTCTTAGATCTTGTAACAATCGCCATTTTCCAGATTTTTTCTTGATAACAAATATTGGAGTGTTCCAAGGTGACTGAGATTCTACTATGTGTCCTGCCTCTAATTGCTCCTGCACAAGCAATGAAGCAGCTTCTATTTTTTCTTTAGACAAAGACCACTGATCAACCCACACTGGGACATTATTAAGCCATTGAATTTTATCAGCATGGGATGCAGGCAAGACAGTGGCCATTATGGAAAATACTCCAAACCTCTAGTGTTAGAATGAGGCTTAGGGGCTTCAAAAGTTTTAATACGTTGTCCTTCTTTTCCTAGTCCTTGCCCAGGCAAAAATCCTTGTCTTATCATTTGTTTAGTCACTACTTCATTAGGGCTGCACATCATAAGACCCATCTGTGACAAGAGATCTCTTCCCCATAGGGTTACAGGCAAATTCAGCATGACATAGGGTTGAATTTGTCCTGAATTGCCTTCTTCATCTTTCCAAGTTAGTAGTTTAGAACTCTGTTTCGGGTTATTGGCATAATCAATCCCCTGAAGGTGAGTGAGAGTATCAGATAAAGGCCAGGCTGAAGGCCAGTCTTGTCCTCTAATAATTGTTACATCAGCCCCAGTATCTATTAATCCTTCAAAACCTTTTCCTTCAATTATTAGCTTAAGATTAGGTCTCTTGCTAGTAATAGATTGAAACCAATACACATCAGCGGAACCAAAGCCATCTTGTCCTCTCACTTAACAAATTTGGAAGGAAGCAGATGCAAAGGAACTAAAATAAATTGAGCAATTCTTTTGCCAGCAAGTACAGTTACAATGCCATGGAGGGAAGCAGGCATAATTTTAATTTCTGTAGCATAATCACTATCTATAGCTCCTGGCCCATAAACTGTTGTGAATGTCTTTGGGCCTGAGGCTGACCCCTCCCCAAGGAACAAGCAAGGCAATAAACAAATTCCAGAAAATGTCTTTCTAGGGGCTGGTCGTGATGACCAAGACAAAAGGAGTGCCTGTCACATAAACTTCTGTCATGCCCACTCTGTGCATAGTCTTAATTCAAATTAAATGTTCTTAATCTTGGCCTATATCTTGAGGCCTGGCCCAAAGATTATCCTTTCTGCACCAAGGGCAAATTTCTGTCATGTGACCTGATTGTTTGTTCTTGCCTTTGTTTCTGGGACATTCATTTTTAAAATGACCTAATTCTCCACATTTAAAACATCTTTTATCTTTACAGTTCTGTGCATTGCTTGTTCAGTGGTCCCTTGTAAGGCAGCAGCTATGGCCAGACCCTGATTGTATGAGGGCCCAATTTCAGCCCATGAATGTACCCATGTAAGTCTGTCTTTGCTTTGTATGGTCTGATAGCTGTGTGGCAGGCCTCATTAGCATTCTCATAAGCCAATTGTGTAACAAAAGGAATCCCTGCTTGGGGATCTCCAAAAATTCTACCAGCTGCTTTCAGCAGCCTGTCCACAAATTCCTGAAACGGTTCATCAGGGCCTTATTTAATGCCAGATAAATTCCCACTAAGATCCCCTTTAGTAGGTAATTGATTCCAAGCATGGCAGGCAGCCATTGCAATCTGTGCATACACTCCTGCAGGCGGTTCAACCTGATTAGCATTACTTCATATTGACCGTCTCCTAGAAGCATGTTAAGGTCCCAATCTGCATTGTCTGCCTGAGCATTCATCATGGCAGTTCTCTTACTAGTATCATGCCATTCTGAGCTCCAAAGCAAGTAATCTCCTCCTGACAAAGTATCCTTACATATAATTTTCCAATCTTGGGGCATTAAATTTGCTTCTACCACAGTATCCAATAAAGCTTGTGTGAAGGGGGCAGTAGGCCCATACTGTGCCACAGCTGTTTTTAATTCTTTTATCACTCTGAACTCCAATGACTGATATTGTCTGATTCTTCTGTTCTGCTGGTCAATCACATCAACTACAGGAAAAGCTAACACATCAGATGTATCTAGCCCATTCCTGTGAGCCTGATTCACAGTTCTTTCTAACAGCGATTGGTACATCTCAAAATCATTGCTCTTTTTTGCACCCGACAGACACTTTAACTCCTGCAACTCATTAGTCAATTTCTGCAGCTTAATTTCCAACTGTAATTTATATACCTTCATGTCCATCTGGGCAGCTTCTGCTGCATCAAAGACTATAGGTGGAGTGGAAGGTGCATAGGGAGGCCAATCCTCATGATATTTGGCAGCTTTTTCTCTTACATCAGCTCCTTCCTCTGAATCTAATTCTTCATCAGAATCTCCAGTTTCTTTTATCTGAGCTGTAAAAGATGTACTAGGTCTATACTTCTGATTTAGAGGTGAGAGGGCCTTTTTTTTGTAACATTGCTCTCTGATAGGCATTCTTGAATCACTTCAAGCTGTGCCTGGGCAGCAGCTAACACTTGCAAGGTTTCTTTATCTATTTTATTATCAATAGCATGTTTTATAAGCTCCCAGAGGCAGAGGGTGTTAGGATCTGCCTGGATGGTTCTCAAAACTTCTGTTTCCCAGGTTTTCTTATTCAGAGTTCCTTCTTGTGGGAACCATGGGCAGCATGAATTTATTTCTGCCAAGAATTTTTCTAACATATGATTTGAAAACCCTGCTCCTCCTGCCTGGAGCAGGTCTTACAGGCTGCAGGAAAATGCTTGTTTGGAATTCTCCTGTCCCATAATTCGCTGTCACATCCTAGGTGAGGTCAGCATCAGGTCAACACCTATTCAACCTAGATGGTATCCCCCTTAAACACACTTCCTGCAAACACAGCCTCCAAAAAATAGCTAGTGCTAGTGTCAGTGCTGTTTGCTGCTTACCAAGTGCGTGGGATACTCTCTTCTTTTTCCATTTTCCGTGGAGCTCCACCTAAGACAGCATTCTTCAGCTGGTCCCCTGTTTTCAGGCCTCTCATTGTGGGTGCCACCTGTAGCCACCTGTGGCCACGATCAACTGGGTTCACCTGAAAGAGGGGCTGGAAATGAAAGGGACAGAGGGTGAGAAGAGATGAAGCCAAGACAAAGTTCTCTGATCAAAGATCAATGCTTTAATGTTCACCTCTCAATTTAAAGGGAAAAGCCCCACCAAAACCCTTTCTGGTTTAAGCCAGAGATGGGTGGGATAATCCATTCTTGGTCAAGGCTGGAGATATTTCAAGGCAAGCACAGGGGCAGTTCTTCTTTTAAGTTCCATGTAGTCAAGGTGGGTAACTCCACCTAGATCCTTATCACTTATTCTGTTGTGGTAAACAAGGTCTCTCAGGCCTGCTCAAGGCTGGGGAAAGGGCACAGAGTCAGAGAAAACATCAATGTTGAATAAAAACCAAGAAGACATCTGATTATACAAATAAGTACATGAGTACACAGTAAGTAGCATATGTACTGGGCAGGCAGAATTTAATTCTTATAATATAGAATATTGTCCAACTTTGGGAAGACAGGAATTTATAACTGCTAGAAATAATACCATTGATATAATTCCCACAGGAAAACTTGTTTATATTGAATAAATTTTATAGAGACTTCCATATATATATGTAGATATAGATATAGAGATCATGATAGATATATAGATATATAGATGATATATAGATATATAGATATACACACATACACACATATATACACATATGTACACATACATATGCATATATAAAAGGGGGTTAAATGTACTTATGCTATAATAGGGATACACTACCTCACCCAGACATTATTGGTTATCAAATAAAAAGCCTAGTGCTAGGAATAAGTTTTCTTTTTTCTAGTTGTTTATCAGTGGGGGTTCCATAAACTCCCCCCAAATAATAACTTTACTCTTGGTTACTCTTTGGAACTTATTAGTAAAACTCTTTTTCTGAAGACACAGATACCATGTGCTTTAGTCACTGGACATGAAAAACTCAAGCTGGTATTGACCTAGAAGCTTTTTGGTTGGTGACTCAGTCTCTGAGAGCTCCCAGGGTCTAGGTTAGTTGACTCTGTTGATCTTCCTGTGGAGTCCCTTTCCTCCTTGAGGGTCTCTCAATCCTTCCCCCAACTCTTTCATAAGACTCCCCTGAGCCCCATCTAATATTCGGCTGTAGGTCTTTGTATTTCTTTCATTGGCTACTGGGTGGAGCCTCTCAGAGGACAGTTATACTAGATTCCTGTCTGCAAGCATAAAGGAGTATCATTAATGGTGTCAGAGATTGGTCCTTGCCCATGGGATGGGTCTCAGTTTGGACCAGTCATTGGTTAGCTATTCTATCAGTCTCTGCTCTATCTTTATCCCTGCACATCATGTAGGCAGGACACATTTGGGGTTGAAGGTTTTATGGGTTAGTTAGTGTTCTTATCCTTCCACTGGGAGTCCTGCCTGGCTACAGAAAGTGGTCACTTCAGGGTTCATATCCCCCACTGCTAGGAGTTTCAGCTAGAGTCACCCCTATAGCCACCCTAGGGCCTCCCCCATCTCAGGTCTCTGGCACATTCTAGAGGTGTACCCCCCCCTTACCCACTGATTTCTGTTCTTTCTCCCCTGCTCTCCCTACACCTGATTCCTCTTCCCCTCCCCATCTACTCTCATACCCAGTTCCCTCCCTCCCTCTACCTCCAATATCTATTTTATTTCCCCTTTGAAGAACAGTTTAAGCATCTTCCTGAATTTATTTCATGGATCTGTAAAAGCAACTTAAGTTTAATTCCTCTGATATCTGGTAGTCAGATTTTTAGGAAAAAGACACAGAGGAAAACATAGTGAGAAGAGTTGGCAAGC
This sequence comes from Mastomys natalensis, assembly GCA_021653895.1. NCBI lineage: Eukaryota > Metazoa > Chordata > Mammalia > Rodentia > Muridae > Mastomys > Mastomys natalensis. Next base: position 1,526,538 of record JAJTUV010000708.1, read on the forward strand.
CATGACGTCAGCAGACAAGACCACATGAGAGCTCAGGAAGATGAATAGACTCCTGTCAAAGGTACAAGTTCAGTCCAGTGGTGAGTGGGGTCTGAGGTCCTGATGTACAGCATGGAGACCATGGCTGGACATAATTGTTAATTATTTGAAATTTCCAAAGAAAATAGATCTTAAGTGTTTTTGACATGCACACACAATGATAATTAAGAGATGTTAATGAATTTGTTTATGGTAATCATCTTGTGGTGAGTATTCATATTAGATTATCATGGTTAATATCTTTTTATAGTTTTTATTTATACAATGAAACTAGGGATGAGAGAAAGAAAACAAGATATGCCTTTCCTAACTTTTCTCTTGTGGATGAAGACTGATTATTTTCTTTCTTTCTCATGTCTTCTCTTTTTCTTTGATTACTCCCTAGATATTAATTTTAAGCTAAATCCATCTATGTTAAAATATCAAGTTGGAAGGGATGGCCCAAAGATTTTTCATGGATACAGATTAAGAAGCACTACCATTCCCTTGTCCGTGTCAACTTAACAAAATTCTAATTTATTTTCTTGTCATGTTTTGGTGACCCTTCACTTAGAAGGCTGTCATCCATTCTACAACAGAGTATCAATAATATTGGAAGAGCATAACTCTGAAACTTGACATTAAATATGAGATGAGACCAAACACAAAGGAACAGGTCAATCATCATCCTTATTAGAGACCATGTGTTATTAAAGCAAATTTTACCTTTTTTTGTCTTATTTCTGCTTTTGTGGCATATATACTCCATTAACCTCTCTTGTTTCCCACCTGTGTCTCTGAGGACCTCGTCATTCTATCTTATAACTTTGTAAACTTCTATTTCATATACATAATACTACATACACATATGTACATATACATATATATTTAATAATACTTCCAAATTCTATTAATCCCAAAATTAAATCACATACATGGCAGGAAACAGGTGATATCTATGTTTGAGTCTGGTTTGTTTCACTTAACATAATTATCTCCAGTCCCACGAATTTCCCTGTGGATGCCATTTCATTCTTTGCAGCTGAGTAAGATTTCATTATGCACATGTGCCATGTTTTCTGTATTCATTCATCATCAATATAAGGAAGAGTATCAGTAAGGGAAGCTGATGCATGCTGGGACATATGAAATGATAGGAGTGATGGAGAAGGGGGAGAAAGTAACTGAAATTGCAAACTGCTATGAGGGCCACAGTGAGAGACTTCTAGACTCTCCAGAAACCAATGGCATTGTCTTCAAGGTTAGCACATCCCAAAGGACAACATGGAAAGTAAATCACATCACACTGTATCAGTTGCTTGATCTTTGCTGTGACAAAACACCATGGTTGAAAGCAACTTATGGGACAAACTACTTTAGCTTACCATCTCAGAGCAAGAGTCCACAACGGTGAGGAAGACCCGGCACTAAGTGGCTGGTGCAGGACGCTGAGAAATCATATTTCTGCCTGCACTCAGAAAGCAGAGGATACAGACTGGAAGAGAGGCAAGGCTATACATCCTCAATACTGAAAGCCTGCACCTGACCAAACAGTGCCACCAATAGGAGAACAAGTGACCAAATTCTTAGGTACATGCCCTAGATCCTCAAATGGGAATGTCTCTGACAATGTTCTAAATGGCAGTCTGAGTTCACTGATGGCCAGAGTCTGACCAAGTAAACAAAATGGTTGCTACTTAAAGTCAGCATTCCTCAGAAACCCTGTAAAGTGGTGTCTGTTTGTAAGAAACACTATTACTTCCCTTGCTACCCACTCACACCTTTACAGCCAACTACTCCAGAAGCAGCTTCTGGTTCCCTATTAACTCAAGTATGCTTTCCTCAGACTGAGTCTCCGTGTTAGTTCCCATGTTGTCCCAGCTAATTCACCTACTTCCCTAGGCAATGTGAGCCCTGTTAAGACTGTCCTGCCATTTCACTTCTCTCTGCACACCTCCACCCCCCCAGGGACAGCCTTGACAGTTTGAATAACTTTTCCTTTTTCACTCATGGAGTGGCCTAGTTTCATTTTGTTCACACTGACACAAATATATGAGCCTATGAGGAACACTCCTCATTCAAACATCACTCACAAGGCAAAGAAAGAAGACAGGAGATGAAAAGGATCAGAATGAGTGTTTTTGAATCAAGTATTGACCTAAATTAAGCTGCATTCTTGTTTTTGACTCAGCAATTTTTCTATGACTTGTCTAAACAGGCTACACACAAAACATACCTCTCACACAAAGCCTACAGTGTGTCACAGGTGCCATATTTACTGGTGGTCTGGGTTCCATTGGCTGGCTCCTTAGCATACCCCTTTGAAGATTGGCTAGGAGATGGTGCATAATATAACTCTGAATTTTCTAGAATTTTCTTTTAAAAGAAACAATTATCCAAAGTAGGTATTTTATCATCAATAACACATTACCACCAGAAATCATGACAAATCTATTTCCATCAACATAGTAATAGAAATATACATTAGTGAAATATGTTTTCAATTTCTTGTCCCTAAGCTCTGGTTTTGATGTTCACTGAGACATTTACAGATTAAAGAAATGACCTCTCAAAGACTTTTTCTGAACTATGCCCTAGAAAGCAAACACTGCAGCTTATGTGACAAAGACTCATGATTTTGATATATAATATTTTACAACATAAGGAGCTAAGTTGATTGAATGAAAAACTGCCTACCACACAATGAAAAATATTCAGATCTTTATTTATTTATTTTATTTATGTTGTAGTGTAAATGCATTTCTTATCTACATTTTGTTTTTTATTTTATTTTATATATTTTTTAAGATAGGATCTCATTCTGTAGCCCCAATTATCCTAGAAATTACTATGTTGCCTAACTTGGCCTTGAACCCATGCCCATCTCTCTGACTCCTATTCCATCTCTCAAGTGAGATAGCTCCTTGAGTCTTTAAAATGAATTAGAAATGTCAGTCAATATGGAAAAACTTGGACTTCACTAATAATTTTAAATTGCAAATTAAGGTAACCAAAGAAATAGCACATTAAAATCTTAGACTAACAATTTAAAGAACTTTAAAAAAAGATTCCCTGTGCTTAGCTGAGTATTTTCAGGGATTTCTTAAGTCAGTATAAGAGCAACAGAGAAAAGGTTGAGAAAATAAAAATTAAGTTTGACTGAGAAAGTGAAACCTTTGCCTGGGGATGCAACAGGCTAAGATGACAACCAGATCAAGACAAAGGTAAGCTGCAAGGGAGTCAAGATGACACTGGCAGCCTGGTCATGCTGTACTGTAAAGTGTTATAATGGAATCTTTCTTCCAGGAACATGCTCTCCTTTATAAAGCAATCTTGTTTTCAGAAACCACAGGCTGTCCAGGACCTGTGCTCTTTAAAGTCATAGAAATAATAAGAGTGAGCCAGGAGGACTCCAGCCATTTTGACACAGAGGCATAACCTTGATTCCAGCCCCACGCTGAGGCACAGACATGTGGCTTCCCGCTTCAGCATTTTTGGTTTATCTTAACTTTGTGGTTTTCTATAAAAGTATCCCCAGGATGGGCCTTGAAGTCTCAATGTCATGTTGACTCTTTTCACACAAGCACTGCTTAAGTCTGTGTCTCCAAAACCTTTCTTCTAAACCACTGAGTAACCCGGTTCTTGGATAAGGCCACTACAGGTTCTTCAGTGGTTTCTTGGTTTACAAAATGTCAGTAACAGAACTTTTATACTACATACAGCTTTGTTCCATTGATCATCTGTGGAAGACCGGCCTAGGGCACAACTAAATGGTTATGATGAGTGTCTTCTGGTGATAGGATTGTCCTTTCAAGTATCTTGAAGCTATCCAAGTACATTTTAAAGAGAGAGTATTTCTTCTATAATGAGGAAAAGTTAGACATGATTATTTTCAAATAAAATTAATTATTTCATTTCATATTCCATAACACTGTTACTATATCTAGGTGGGAAACTTAGTGATAATTTGTTTTTTCTTCCACAAATTGTTTTCTTCTAAAGTCATTATAGTAAAAAATGTGCTACTTTTAAGTTAAAAGTAAACTCACAGTTACTATTTAAAACATCTCTTGACAAACAGATCTCTTTTATTAACAAAATAAAAACTAGGCTCCTTCACATACACACTGTTATCACACAACAGGTGGAAAGGAGATATTCAAGGTCTAGACAGAAACAGGGGACAGAAGTGATATCCAATAAAATGGCGGTACCACTGTCTGTCACCTGTGTCAAGCATTTGTAGTCCTCTCTCTCTCTTCTCTCTCTCTCTCTCTCTCTCTCTCTCTCTCTCTCTCTCTTCTCTCTCTCTTCTGCATTCTAGTCAGCCAGAGCTACTGGTGTCATGCTCTGCTTACACATTTGGAAAACACATTTATTTAGAAGACTAGAAAGAAAAGTTGCAAGTACTGAAGAACACTGACAAGCTATCTGCCCATCACCCTGTCAATGGTCTAGTGACAAATACATCATTAACTAAATACAATTATGTGCTCTGTTAAAAGAGCTCATGAATACTATACACACTATACAATATATAATATATATTAATACAGAGTACACACACACACACACAACACACACACATACTGGGGCCTGTTTAAACTAAACCTTATGTCAAGACCTTGAATATGTACTTGAAGATCACCAGACATCTTTGTTCCTTGAATAGCTGTCTTTCCTCTGCTTTTGACTGTCACTTACCTGTTAATAATGGGTGGCCAGGCCTAGTTTGTTAAGGCCCCAGGACCCAGACTTTGATCCTAATAATTCCATAGTAAGATACTTCTCTGTCATTTGCACAGAAAATAAACTGTAAAAAAAAATTGTACCACTTTGATTTAAAACACTTTTTTTTCCCCAGAAGAGAGATTTAGTTTCCTTTGATTTTAAATGTTATTGGAGGCCACACTCACTGTCCTGCAGAGCCTATGAATCCTTCCAGATAAAGGCTCTGTATCTCACTCTGAAGTTCTTGTAATTTGGCAGTGGCATAATGCCACTAAAGCTAAAGGCAGTAAAGAGGCATACTATGTAAATACTGAAGATAATATCATTGTTTTGTGATTGTGGCTCTGGTTATCTGGTTTGTGGAAAATCTAGGATTATTGGAGGAGCCATACATTTCTCAGTCTCTTCTCTATGTTGAATTATAATTTTTCAGGCAAGGAATTACTCAGAAAATCAACATTCACAACCCACATGCAGCAATGTTTAAGGCACAATGCTAGGAATTTTCCATTACCTTTCCTCTTGAGATCTATCATACTTCCTGGCCCTTATGTTCTCTGGCTTCTTGATGGATTCAGTCAACTAGCAACTCAGTAAAAGTTTCTGGAGAAAAAAGTCAGGACAAATGTTTTTCCTTGCCTCCCTTCCTGAGCAGTTTCCTCAGGCAGCCTGCAATGCCTGCAAAACATCACTGTTTCTGGGTGTGGTGACACACACTTTTGATCGCAGAACTCAGGAGAAAGAAGCAGGCAGATTTCTATGAGATGTAGACCAGCCTGGTCCAGATAACAAGCTTCAGGTCAGCCAGGGCTACATAGTAAGACTCCACAAAGATTCCCTCAAGAATACTACCCATTCCTTACTATGGCATCTCGTTTGTTGATGCTAGCACCAGTTCCTGCACCATTCTTTGTTCTTATCTTTGCAAAGATTTTTTTATTTTTTATTTTTTTGGCAATAAACATTTCCATTTCCTGAATTCAACCTGACTGCCCATCTGTTCTCTGTTGGGACTTCACATGGCACAATAAGAAAGGGACATAAAAGACGCATCTATGCTACCCTCCACCCCAAAGCTCATGGAGCATTATAGAAGAGGGAGTGCAAGGAATGAATAAGCCAGAGGAAGAGTAGGGTGTTCCAGAACACTGTCTTCTAAGCATGGCCTGACCATTGCTTTTACGAACTTACAACAACTGCGTTCGTATGCATATGAGCTGCAAGTGGGGACTGGAGAGATGCCTCAGCTTCTAAGAGTACTTGCCACTCATTCAAAAGACCTACGTCCAGTTCTCCGCATCCATGGCTGGCAGTTCACAACCAGCCACTGTAACTCCAACTCTAGGGGATCCTACTTGTTTTTCCTGGTCCCTAAGGACACCGCCACACACATGGCATAAGACACTGTTAAAAACGAAATATGAAAGACCCGCACAAGATTGAACCTGTTAACATTGTCAAGAAGTGTGGAGTAGCTGAAGAGTCTTCACTCCTCTCTGAGGACTGATAGGAAGTTAGTGGTTTCTGAGGTAGAGGAAGATTTTTTTTTTCAGTTGTGGTAGTCAGTGTAAGGTGACCATGCTCTTGTAAATATCCCCTTATCTATGCTTCCTCAAGCAACCTTAAAGAAACCATTCTTTCTCTCTCTCTCTCTCTCTCTCTCTCTCTCTCTCTCTCTCTCACACACACAACACAACACACACAGAGAGAGAGAGAGAGAGAGAGGAGGAGGAGGAGGAGGAGGAGAGGAGGAGGAGGAGGAGGAGGAGGAGAAAGAAGAGGAAGGAGAGAGCTGATGCTCTGTAGAAATTAGGGGGAAAAAATCCTACAGGGAAAACTACAAACTGTTCCCATTTGTTGCGGATAGAGCTGGGGCTAAGAGATGTTTGGTACTTAGAGCTTAGTATCGAAGTCAGAAACACCAGGCGAGAAACAAGAGCCAGGGGCGTGTGGTGCGCACGCCTTTAATCCAGCACTTGGGGAGGAGAGGCAGGTGGTTCTGAGTTCGATGGAGTCCTCTACGAGTGAGTCCAGGATCAGGACTACAGGAGAAACTGTTGAAAAATACCAAAAAAGAAGGAAACAAGCCAAGAGTTGATGTTGAGTAGAGATAGCACAAGCAAACCTGAGACGAGACAGATAGATTTGAAGAAGCAGGCTAGTGTTAGGTGGTCTGGCTAGCAAGCTTCCCTGATGTCCTCTAAGACTGTATGCTAGGCACTGGCATCCCTTATATATTGTTGGTTTTAATGCAGCTAATGGTGACACACTAAATAAACATAGCTTTAAGGAAACCTCCACCCACTTCAGGAAAGAAACTCTAGGTTTTCCATAAACAAAAGCCACCTAAGTCCACCTACAGCATTGTGGGAACTGTGGAATGAGCTTGGTTTCTGGTTGAGCTAAGGCTTCAGCCCCAGAGACCCTAAGGGACCGTAGGCACTTTGCCTTTCCTGGACACCAGGCCCCTGTTACTAGCCGCAGTCCCCCATAGATTGTGGCCATCAGTCACATAAGGGCAATGCCCCAAGCCCTTCACACGTAGAGGATGTGACCCGTAATCACGGAGGCTCAAGATAGATCTCCATTTAAATGAGGTACCTAAAGGCCTGGAGGCTTAGTCAATAATTTTCCTTCCCAAACACTCCTCCTGCAAAGGGTATCTATCTCAGGCCCACTCTGAAAAGTAGGTACAGTTTTACTCACTAACTTTTCCCCATGACAATAATATCTTAAAACAGGGGTGGCTAATGGTTTATTTCAGATTGCTTGCAGAAGTATAGGGGATAAGGGGTTATTTACAAGAGCATGGCCACCTTACCAGTGGCTACCGCAACTGAAAAGAAATCTTCCTCTACCTCAGAAACATTAACTTTGGTCAGGATCCCTTAGAAGGCCTCTCTGTGCTTCTAGCTACGGCCACCATCAAGCCAAGCCCAAGCCAACCGCCACCGTCAAGCGGGAGCAGTTGGAGCTACCCCTTCCCACCTCCCCGTCCTGCCCCAAACCAGATCCAGCCTGGGGCGGGGGGGGGGGGGGGGGGGGGGGCGGCACTCTGTTCTCAGCTCTTCTGCGGCTCCCAGTAGCGCCTGTGTATATCCAAGAGGCTGAGAACCAGATGGCTCTGGCCTCATTGCAGGCCCAGGGACCCCCGAGCCAGCTCTGGTTGTCCCACACCTCAGACTGCGCTTGGTTTTCCTAAGGCTCAACCTCCTGGGGTAAGCGTGGTCAAACTTCCTGCCTCCCTGAGCAGAGCAGACTAGGGAACCATAACCTTACACAGCACTTCTTGATACCTGTGAGAACAAGGGAAGTTTAGTGTAATTAACAATCTTTGTGATTCCTGCAAAGTCAGGGTGGCAATGCCAGCCAAGTGACCAACAACTAACAGATACCAAAGTCAATAACTAACAAAAAGAGAAGTTAGAGATGGAAAGAGGAGGCTTCAAATACGACTAACTGGGTGCTAGTATATGTTGCAGTCATTCTAGTTAGGCCAGGAATACATAGAGAATATGGACCCTTCACTGACTCAGCCTATGATCTCCCAGAGAATTCTCACAGCTGTCTGCCCAGTGTCTGCCATGACCCTATTTAAAAAAAAAAAATCCCTAGACAAAGAAGTCTATTTTTCCTCTTGGGAGTTTCTCTCACATCTCCCTGATTTCTTTTCTGTAAATGCCCTCAATAAAGCTTTCTTCCGCAGTGCATACTCACACAAGAGTTTGCCTCTTTGGTCTTCATTGGCATCAGACAAGAAACTTGGAAGATACTGTCTCCAGTTCATCTTAGGTGACTGTGAGTGTTCACCCTCATAGGTCCTTGGGTCAAACAAAACTGGGCCAAATAAGGCCCAGTCCCACTTAAAACTGTAGTGTCTGTCAGGGGAAGAGATTGGCACGAATCGGAAGGACAGAGAGAATAGCTGGGGGAAAAATAGACACAAACATGATCTCAAAATATATTACATACATGTGTGGAGTGTGGAAGTGTTTTAATGAAACCCATGACTGGGCATGATTAATGTGTGTCAATACAAACTTGGAGAAATGAGCAAGAGTTGGGTGTTTCCTTAAGTAAAGCTCGTGGGGCAAAACTTAACATTTTCTATCTTAGGATATGACAGTTCTGATTCAGTGTTTCAGTAAGTGTCACAAAATTTCCTAAATCATTTTCACTGTGATTCAAAAAACAGTCAGCTTGACATTCAGCACCTGCAACCAGTGGGAAGTAAAGAAGTCAGGTGATCGAATCAGCTGCTGACTGAGGTTCCTGAGGTGGTTGGTAATTGGTCACTGGAGGGGAGCTTTTCAGGAAGCTGGGCAGGAAACCAAAGAGCAGCATTCTCTGTAGCTAAGGACCAGCCAGCTGATGGCACAGATGTTGGCTATTGTCAATTACTGAGGAGATGCTTTGCTCAAAGCCACTTGCATTCAGATTATTATTATTATTTTTTAAAAATGCTGCTAAACTTGCCATATTGAGCTGTAAAGTTTGGGATTTAAGTGTAGATAGTGAAACTGAAAAGTCCCGTTGATACGTTTCAGTATAGCTGTGAAATTTAATTTAAATTAGAAAACATTTTTTACTGAAAACATCATGGCAGATTTTCTAAACAACAGCAAAGTACTTTTATTTTACTTACCACCAAAATCTACTGTGCTATGTATTTTAAAACTATCATATGAATTTTCATTATCTGTAACTAACTCTCTTCATGCTTATTTGTTGTCTCTATATGAATGCAGGAATCTCTATGTTAATTAAAACTGATTATACATATTATCATTTATATTTTGAGTACATTTTTCTTTAGTATAAAAAAAGTTTATGAAATTAGACATAAATACTCTGAGTCAAGTGAGTGACTGACAGAGCTTAAAGTCTTGTCATTAAAAAGGAATAAAGGAGGCTTTGAAAATTTTACAACAAAATACCATATTCTGTGGAGCTTAAGCAATAGAAGATACTTTTCTCTGTTTTGAAGTCTGGAAGTCCAAGATCATGGTGTCCTCCCGTGTTAGTTTCTCCTTGGGCCCAGCTGTTGGGCTTCTCACAAACTCTGGGTCCTCATGAGCTCTCTGTACACACAGGTGTGGGGTCTATCTGAAAGTCCACGTTCTCTTTTTAGGACAATACCATCCTATAGGATTAAGAGCCACTTGATTGTCTTTATAAATAATACAAATTTTAGAAGCTCTTTCTCTAACTACAGTCACATTCCAACAGACTCAGAGATGAGATCTTCAGTGAAAGAATTTGAAGATATGATTCAACCCATTGCAGGTGATGGTATTCTATTTGTTGACTTAGGGAATGGTTTTGGAGGTGTGTCAGTTTCTTTTCTATTGCTGTGACTAAACACCCTGGCAAAAGCAGCTTAAGAGAGAAAGTGTTTATTTATTTGGCTCAAGATTTCACAGGAAATACAGTCTACAGTGGCAGAGGAGGCATGGTGGCAGCAGAGGGAGTCAGGAAGCAGAGAAAAAGAAAAAGGAGTGGTGTGGTGGTGTTTAAAACCACCTACTTGGGACCGCCTAGCCAGGTAGTGGCAGTCATCTTTAATCTCAGCACTTGGGAGGCAGAGGCAGGTGGATCTCTAAGTTTGAGCCTGGTCTATGGATCGAGTTCCATGACAACCAGGGCTACACATAGAAACCCTGTCTCAAAAAGCCAACCAACTAACTAGCCAAAAGCGCTCAAAGCCTGCTTCCAGTTCCTTCCTTGGGTAGGTCCAGAATCTTCCCAGTCAGCACTACCAGCTGAGGACTGAGTGTTCAAACCCAGGAGCCTATGAGGACTAGGCACTTTATGTTCAAACTCCAGTAGGAGCTTTTCAAGATAATTATTCATTAAGTGATTTAGTCACACTTTGTGGACTTCTGTGATACATTTTTTATTTGTCATGGTTTTTAAACACTTAAACTGGTCAGCTGACCACATCGATCAAACCACCACGGTGTTTTGAGTCCACTATTTTGGACTCTATCAAAAAATAAATTCCAGCTGGACAGTGGTGGCAATCCCAGCACTGGGTGGGGCAGGGTGGAGACAAGTGGATCTCTGTGAGTTCGAGGCCAGCCTAGTCTACAAATTGAGTTCCAGGACAGTCAGGACTGTTACACAGAGAAACCCTGTCTCAAAACAGACAAACAAACAAACAAATAGATAATAAACTCATCCCTCTGAGAGTCAAAAAGAGGAATACGCTTAGTTGAGCCTACATTCTGAACAGTGTCTTCTTTTCCAGGGAAGGTATGAATATAATACTTTATACCTGTCACCTCAGTGCTTGTGAGACTTGAGGTAGGAGGACTGCTGTGAGTGAGACAAGCTACCCAGGGCCACTGAGTGAGACCTTGTCTCAACAATCCAAAAAGTTTTAGTGTAGAGTATTTTAGTACATTTACATGAAAATTTTACTTTATACCTTAGTAGATTTTAATATATAGATTCATATATGTATTCATACATATTCATATATGTATATACATATATATTCATATATAATATGTGTGTGTGTGTGTGTGTGTGTGTTGTGTGTGTGTGTATATATATTATATTTATGTATGTTGTATTCAAACTGTGTTAATTTAAACTCTGTCTCCCCAAACCTGCAGACTTCTTGTGAACTATGAACTATGCTTTGAATCTGCCCAGTGGGCCATGGATGACCCAGTAAAACCAAACCGTAGGACTCAACCAAAGGAGAGTGGTATCCAGTCATGGCAGAGGCTCATGGCAACTGAGGGATCAGAGAGCATCTACTTTCCCAGAGAATGTGCATCTTCAGAGTAGACGTTTATCCTGGGTGTTCATTTCCACATTCTGCCATTGAGTAACCTAACATGTAATTGGGTTGTGTATTATCTTATCAAGAAGGACAAGCACTAGGTTATGTGGGGTTTTTTGTTTGTTTGTTTGTTTGTTTGTTTTTTGAAGGGTATGAGAGCCTTTTCTTCCCCAGGAGAACTTCCAAGAAGAGATTACCATCACCCCATTTACTCATCTGCTGCTCTCCTGCAGGGCTCCAAGTACTGGAAAACACAAATGAAGAGCAAGCAGTTCCTATGCTCAAGGGGCTCTGCCTACTGACAGAAGCAGGTGCGTAAACGGGTAATTATAATGAGTCAGGGAGAAGCAAAGCTGAGGCCAGTCTCTGGGAATACAGAAATGGAAGCAGATATGCAAAGCCATTTGGAAGTTCAGGGGATTCTTTCCGGAAGGGGTTCTGTGCTCACATATAAGGAAGGAGGAATTAATTAGGTAATAATCAGCTGAGGGGAGCCACCTGAGAAAAGCCACCAGAGCCGAAGGCATCTCAGGCTATATGACGGCGGTAATTTCTGGGTTTAAAAGACAGAAATGGAAAATGTGTGTCTCAGAGTGGTGAAAGCGGAGGAAATCTCTTGGTTTATGTAAAGAAGGATGATGTTGTATTTCCTTCGGCCATATTCATTGTGTCCCTACATCAAGATACGCTTGAGAGAGAAAAGGGAACAAACAGAGATGGTAGAACAGTTAGGAAAGGGGATGGGAGTTTGAGCCTTTGCTGGTGTCACTGAGGATGGGGCAGGTTTGTGAACCAGGAAGGCTTATGAGTGATTAAATGAAGGGTGAAGGAGGGACCAAGGATGAGCCAAGGCTGGAATGACTCAGAGGATAGAGACGGAAGGGTAAGAGCTGTGGTTAGTGACTCAGGTCTGCCTGAAGATGACAAGGAAGGGAGTGCACAGGTTCTAGAGACAGAGTGCTCTGCCAAATGTTTATTAGAAAGAGAAAGAGAATATCCTCCCCTGCCTGGGCAAGCAGGAGGGTTCTAAGGAAGGACTGGATGTACTTGCTAACAGCAGTCGAAGGGGGGTAAAGATGCCTTGTGTTCTCCGGTGCATGAAATGGCTGGTCTCCTCCCAGTACTTTACAAGGCTTCTTAATGTTTGTTAAGAAGAGGGCTTTGATCCACAGAGCACATGCAACGGACATCAAGAGGGTTTGTCCAAGTGATCAAAGTTTCCAGGTAGTCTTCAAAAAGCAAGGAAGCAAGGTTAATCATCCTAGATGGGGCCTGAGTATGTGTGACGTGAGTATTCAGACATACATACAAGATACATTCAAGAGAGAAGTCCTAGCCTAAACGACTCAGTTAGTCAGTCTAGTAGTTAGTTCATGGATGAAATTTGAAATCATGAGAATCAGAAAAGCAACACACATTGTTAGATTTCTAATTTGATAGCCTTCCCCTTTTCTTTTCTTCCTCCTTGATACTTCTGTTCCTATGGTTGGGTAGCTAGACAGACACTAAATAGTCTTGGATTGTCGCGTCGCTTGCCAGCAAGTAAGACGCACACGGTAGGTCCTCTCATCGGCTTTATTCCAGGAACGACTCTTGACATAGGGATGGGGAACTGGACGGGGGACCTGGACCAGGAAGGGAAGGGAAGGGCCTGGACCCCAAGCAGCAGAAAGGAGCTGCTTATATAACTGCCCTAGGCGGGCTGGGTGATGTGTCCTCCCAGGATAGGTTAAGCTGCCAATACCTTATTAGCATAAGCCCGCTCAGAAGGGACACGAGGCCGACGCATGCTCAAAGGACTTGTTTACCAGTTTCTGAGCTGGCCACTCTGGAAACCAGCTGCTTACATTGTCAGGTGCTGGTCCTACGACTTTACAACTGTAAACACGGCTGCCTACATTGGATGTCATTGAGAATGGATGTTTCCCTCATAGACTTTGGACTCAGCTCCTGTTTACCTGGTAACTCTAAAAAAAAACCAAATGCCCTTTCTTTGGATTTAAATGACCACATTAACAAGTGGAAGTATCTGGGAGTTGTTGGTGCCCATTAAAGAACAACTACTTCCTCCTGGTCAAAAGAAGAGAATACCTGGGCACCTGACATTCTAAGACACCCAAAGTTCAACACTGTTGCCTCCTCTCTTTAAGACTTTAATCTAGTTGCTCCTGTCAATAAGTTGACTATGAGACTGACCCCCAAGAAAGCTGATTAATCATTGACATGCTAAGGATGGGAGGACTAAGTATCCTTTGAATGATACAATGTGTTTATCCCTTCCTGAAACTTCTCCCTCATTGCTTTTGCTTGCAGAGCTTCCATCTTGTAGCGCTGCCTACCCATTTTTCTGGCTTACTCAGAATACATTGATGGGACGGCTATTCCTGGTTGTCAGCGTGACTACATCTGGAATGAACTACAATCCAGAAATGGAGGGCACACCTGTGATCCAGATCTTGAGGCTGGAAGACACAGGCTTCTGACCTGGATCATGTCATGGAGATCTTGAGGCATAGTGGCTATGAAAAGCTTAGGTCCAGGCAAGAAAGTACATGACTTTAATGCCAGGAGACTGAGACAAACAGATCTCTAAATTCAAGGCCAGCCTGGGACAAAGCAAATTCCAGATCCAGGTGTGGTGGTACCTTTAATCTAGGCCATACCTTCTGCTGGACCTTGGAAGACTCACTCTTCTTTGCCTGCTTGCACTTAACTGCCAGCACATCTGTTGGAACCTACCTCTTCAGGATTCTAGTGTATACAGAAGCCAACAACTAGTCTCATGAAACTGATCAACTACTAGATTTTGGACTTTCCATTCATAGCTGCCCATTGTTGGGTTAGTTGGACTACAGACTTTTAAGTCATTGCAACACATTGCCTAATATATTGAGATATTCCATAAGTTCTGTGATTCTAGAAAACCCTGACTAAAACGTGACTTTTTCTTTTCCTGTTTTTTTTTTTAATATCATTTTTTCCCAGATATTGGCCAAAGCCTGGACATACTTTGATGCTCTTGGCTTTTCCACTTTTTCTCTGAAGCTCCCGTCTCCTACCTACACCATGTGTCTGCTTGTTGAACTCCATTGTGAAATGCATGCTTTCTCCCTTTCTCTTTTCTATGTCTCTCCTCAGGCCACAAGCCACGAGGCCTTACTGATTAGCTTTCTTGTTTTTTTCTCAAACTCTAAACTTGTCCTGGAGCTTCCTCTCAGCTTGCTTAAAAATTCTTACATTAAGGAGATTAAGGTTAAGAACACCAAGAGGAAGCCCCAGTTTCACCAGGAACACTATGAATGGAATATTTACTATTTTCCAATGAGTTATGTTGAGGGCTGAAAAGATGATGGCTCAGCAAATAAAGGCATTTGCTACTGGGCCAGATGACCTGAGGTTAATCCCCAGGAAAGAGGGAACCAACTCTCTCAAATTGCCCTCTGATGTCTGTAGTGAGCCATGATATATGTTTCTCTCTCTCTCTCTCTCTCTCTCTCCCTTGCTCCCTCTCTCTTTCTCTTCCTCTCTCCTTTGTTCCCTCTCTCCCCCTCTCTCTTTCCCTCTCTCAATATATAAATGTTTCTAAAAAGTTTTATCAATCTTTAAGGAACCAAAAGGTTGTTTTTATAGCATATACACATTTAAATTATTTATAGCTATATTATGTACTCCCAGGCTATCATAAAAATTAATTGTATCATCCTCATCTCTTGGTTAAGATTATTTGGCAAAATTCCACACCTTATGAAGCTAGCCAAGTTTTAAACCTTCTTCCCATGAACTGCACAAAGCAAATACCCAATAGTGGCTGTAAATAGACACTTAGGAGATAATTTCAAAGTGCTTATGTGACTTTAAACTTTGTATAAACACAGGTGTTTCCTAACATTTCTCTAAGATAGATTTGCAGATAAATGCCATATTATATGATCTGCCTATCAATATTATTTTCTATTCATTGTAAATATACTATATATCATTTTGGCCACAGAAGAGTCTTATAAATTATATCCTTTAATCTCTGAACACTGTGTCAATGCTCAGTTGAAAACATACAATATAAAATGTATTTATTATGGGTGTATTAGTTACTTTGTTGTTTCTGAGATAGAATAACCAACAAAGCAACTTAGAGGAGAAAGGGGTTTCTTTTGGCTTACAGTCCAGAGAAAAGGCTTTGTTCATGAGTGTGTGGTCCTGGAGTTAGGAAACAGAGCAGTCACATTTCGTTCAAGCAGAGAGCTAGGGAGAACGGGCTGAGACGGGTAGGCTGGAGACTTTCAAAGGCCACCTTCTGTGAGTGATATGTGTTTTCCAGAGAAATTTGGTCTCCTAAAGGTTCCATCACCCCCACGAACAGCACCCCCAACTGGAGACTAAATGTTCAAATACATGCACCTATGTGGGACATTTTGCATCTAAAGCATAATATCTATGTTTTATATTTGAGGTTGATTATGAAATCCTGTTAGTCAGAACCTAATTTAGAACCCTCTTTGTCTTGACAGGTGACATAACACACTGGTGATATAACCATTAGAGACACTTAAAATTAAGTATATGAAAAACTTATGTATATGGATGTTTTGCCTGCAGATGAGTATATGCCGTATGCCTGGTGCTCATGGAAGCCAGAAGACGGCACGGATCCCCTGGAACTGAAGTCTTGAGCTGCCATGTGGATATTGAAAAATCAAACCTGAGTCCTCTGGGAGAGCAGCAAGTACTTTTAACTTCAGAACCATCTCTCCAGCCCCAGAGACACTTCTGGAAAGACTTCTACTTCCATGTTACACAGGAATAATGAATAGAGGGCAGAGGGCAGATAAGCCAGAAGTTATCTGTTGCCTTGGAAACCGTACACCCCTCCGCTCATAACAGCAGTACTCATTAGTGCTTTTGATATATCCGTACCCTGAAGATTTTAGATTCATTTTCTGTTTTAGCCATCTCAGGTTGCACTGACACCCCAACCAGTGGATTTGGACTTTATGAACATCTTATCTATGTTTTATGGTCTAGATATGGAATGTTCCTCATAAGCTTCCACATTGGGCCGCCTAGCTGCTGGTGCTGCTTTGGAAGGTTGAAGAACCCACAGGAGGCAGAGCCTAACTAGAGGAAGTAGGTCTCTGGGCTTCAGGTGTCCTTCTGTAGCCTGGCCCCTCTTCTTGTCTATTTTCTGCCTCCTGTTCCTCCAAGATGTGAGGTGGTGAGGAGTTCCAACAGCATGTCCTGCAATGTCTTCTCTACCACCAAGGACCATGGCCACAAACTGTAGCCAAAATAAACACTCTCTTCCTTAGTTCACTTTTGTAGAGATTGTGTCACAGCAAAATATCAAATAAGGATCAAGTCATCATAACTGGAATATTGGCTTGAATAATGAACACCGAATATGTAGATAGTCTCATTTGGAGAAAAATAATCTTTGCATATATCATAAAAATGTTCAGAGAGCCAGGCAGTGAGTGGCTTTAATCCCAGCACTTGGGAGGCAGAGGCAGGTGGATTTCTGAATTCAAGGCCAGCCTGGTCTACAGAGTGACTTCCAGGACAGCCAAGGCTATACAGAGAAACCCTGTCTCAAAAACCTGCCCCCCCCCCAAAAAAATGTTCAGATAATTAAAGATTTTAAAATTAAAAGACCATCATGGATGACCTGAGTAGATGCTAACCACCATCTCAGGCTTCATAAGGGAGAGGCAAAGAGAGATACAGACAGTGGGGCAGACCATTTGTAGACAGAACCAGGGACTACAAACCTAAGGCAGAAGCCGGGTAGAAACATCAGAGGCAGCCTGGATCTTGTCAGTGAGCTTCAAGAGCAGCTCCTCTGGACTCCTGGGCACTCACCTCTCTGGTCTGTCCATCCTGAGGTCCTGGAATGCCCTGTAAGTTCATGAGGCCTCAGCTGTAGGGTTAAGAGTGGAACTGAGAGATTGGTTTCACTTGGGACAGATATGGAACATAAACACAAGGGACATGTTTCCAGATTGCTCCCTGCGGGGAAGCTTCACTCCTGTTAGGGGAAGGAGGGAACCAATCTACAGATGACAGGCATAAAAGGAGTTCAGATCCTTTTGTTCATGATAGACCACTGAAAGACAGTACATCAATGGTGGGGCCCTCTTTGAGCTCTCTTTCACACGCCTATATAGAATAAGGGTACAGGTTGTTTAGGAGCTGGCTATAGACACATGGACTGAGGACAAATACTTTGAGAGTTATCTGTGGAAAATACCTGCTAAGTTATAAATTCAAAATAAGTGCAAAAGTGAAGTTTTAAAAGAATTTTCTTTTAAAAATTTTCTATAACATTTTTTACTAAAAGAAACTATCACAAAATACAATTTTTAACTCTATCTATCCAGGGTGTTCCCGAAACCCATCTCCACCCAACCTAAAAGAAGGGACTTCCACCCCTAGACCAAGCAGGGAGGGGCCACCCAGAACCCCCTCTGACTGGCAATTGCCACAGCCCTCCTATGCTTAGAGAAGGGAGAAGATGTCAGGGGCAGCCCTGCCTATACATTGAAGGCCTAAAATCAGCCATAGGCCTAAAATCAGCAATAGGCCTGACATACATACATGCTAACACAAAGTCTTGGGTCTCTGTGGAAAGACACTGAAACAAATGGCTATAAACTATTGTAAACAGGCAGCTTTTGTGGAAATTTACCAACATGAGTTGTCATAGACCTTGTAAATAGGTAGCCTTGGCGGATAGTACCAACTTAGATAAAGACAAGTGAATCATAGGCAGAGTCATAGTGACCCGTCCCCTGAACCTTCACCCAGCCGATACCTGTTCTGAAAGATATCTGTACTCCCCCTGAACACCTACGCTCCAGTGTCATCCCCTTCCCCACATCCTGCCTTTTTGTGTTTATAACTCCTGTGTGAATAAGTAAAAATTACGATTTGATTTAAATAAACAAAAATATAATTTTTAAAAAGCAGATTGATATACATTTTTGATACATAACTGATATATTTGAGATTATCATAATTGACCCTTTGACATATTTGATATGTGACAAAATCAAGAGAATATGTGAGCCTTTTCAAGCAGACATCCTTCTGCATGTATTTCACTACATTGTATTTCATGGGTGGACTTACAGTTCTGCCAGGGTCACACCCATAAAGGATGACAATCTCTGTCAATTTCAGTGACATCGTGGCTAGTAAGCCATTCCTATGTCAGGCAAGCTAACAATAATATAATAACCTGGCTCTGACAGGAGCCACAGAAGAGTAGCCAGTTTATTCCTATCCAAATGTAATCCCACCCACTTATTCTTATCCAAACGTAACCCTACCTTACAACTCTGTTAGCTGGATCATTAACATTCTGTTGATCATCTGACAGTCACAGAGGTGTCATGTAGGGAAACAACAGTGACAAGAGCTTCGGGCCTCACACAGTTTCAGCTAAAATATCTGACTTCTGTGGATGCCACAATCCCATGCCTGACGTGATACGTCCTCAGGTCTCTCCGGGTCTTGAAAAGGGAAAATGGAAGTCGGGAGTGTGGCTGGGCACTGCGGCTGGTGCTTCCCTGTCTTGTAGTGAATCCTTCTCTGTCTGTTCAGGGCATCAGCTGAACCTGAAGGTGTGATCGAGACAGACTCCCTTTACACAGAAGTCTCTTCCACAGGGTGGAGACCCAAGAACCACCGAGTCTTTCTTCACACAGTCTTTCCACAAAGTACCATAAGATGCTAAAGGAGTATGATTGTTCATGATACCTTTATGTGATTTAGACTGTGAAAACGAGGTAAACAGCACACACAACGCCCTGCCCCCTCCCTTTTCTCTTTCCATGTCCTCTTCGAAATTGTTTTCTGGGTTCTAAACTATCCCCCCATAAAGCAGATAACAGTACTATTGGGAGTATTTCAAAATGGAAACATGTCTGCCCGAATGCTGCTTGCTCTAATGAAATATCTGTCTTCACACTATTTTTATCTAAAACTTTCAAAGAACTTGGAGCATGGATTATGAAGTGATGTTTAAGCAAAAAAATGTGCCATTGGAGAGGACATTTTGCATTCCTGGGGACACCCTGCTGATTACAACGAAGGGAAGAAAAGTTCTGTGCTATGGCTGAAGACACAGCTGCAGGCAGAAGCAATCTTTCTTTTTGTTTTGCTCATTTCAGCATTTGGTGGGTTTATTTTTTTCAATGCTGTCTGAAAGCGTGAATATAATAACAATACGAAAATTAAAGTCTTTTATCCTTGAATTCTGACAAGTTGCCAGAGCTGTAGCATTACTCAAACATGTAATCACTCATGCAAAACTCAGAGGTTTTGAAATACTGAAAATAAATCAGAAAACAATGGAAATGTGCATATAATATACACCCTACTTATCTCTATTGATTTATATTCTGAAATTGAAATTACCCTTGAGGAATATACTTTTGTGGGGTTTTTTTTCTGTCAGTATTACATATAAAAGTAATATGAAGGAAACATTCTCACTTCTTGAGTTATTTTGGAGTAAACATCAGTCTAATTGGCTCCATTTTACTAATTTGTGATCATTGAATGTGTACCTCTGCATGCACATTTTACTGCATGAGTGCATAAGTGTGTGTGCATGTGTGTGCATGCATTTGTGTCTGTGTGTGTGTTTACAAACATGTGGACTATGGGACAACCTCTGGTGTTCTTCAGATGCCATATATCTTTCTTTTGGGGACAGGGTCTTTCACTGGCCAGGAACTCATGACAAAGGCTAGGCTGTCCAGCCAGCTGACGTGCATGTGGTACTAAAAATCAATCAATCAATCAATCAATAAATAAATAATAAACAGAAGTTTGTTAGAAAATATTAATTCCTTGAGAACTTAATATTTTGATCATATTCACCCATCTCTTCCTAAGTCACCCCCACTTCCTTATTCCCTCAACTTCATGTCCTTTTAAAAATTTGAATTTGATAGTTCACTGACTCCAATCTCTTCTGTCCACATACTTCTGGGTAGGGGCCATACACTAGAGCATTATTGACCTACCAGGAATCATTTTAAAAAGCTGGCTTCTTTCCATCCCAAGAAGCCATCAACTGTCTTTAGTTCCTAAGTCAGGGGTAGGAACTCTTTTACTCTTTCCCTCTCCACATTAGAACATTTATTGGCTCCATCTTGTTTAGGTCTTATGCAGGCAGCCACAGCTGCTGAGTCCATGTGAGCCCAGTGGACTGTCATGTCCAGAAGACACTGTTTTCCTCCAGTCCTGTATGCATATACGTGTGTGTGTGACACACACACACACACACAAGAGAGAGAGAGAGAGAGAGAGAGAGAGAGAGAGGTACAGATGTTCCCATTTGTGACTGAGCACTCCACAATCACTAATTCTCCACACATTGACTAGATGTGGGTTTCTGCATTAACCATTGTCCACTGAACAGAGAAACTATGTCTGATAATGTCTGAGACCCACACTGTCTCCAGGTAGACACTTGGATGTAGAGAGCAGTTAGATCCTACATCCATTCAACAGGATAATAGGAATGGGTCCAACCCTGTGGTCTGTGAGTTGTAACTTCTAATACGAAGTTAACAGATGTCAAAATTAGATAATGAGCCATTAAATAGCTTAGATAAGTATGCATATTAAAGTAAACATTAATGTCAATCAGATAAAAATTCTCTGCAGGAAATGTGATTTTTTTTCATGATTTTTTACAGTAAGTCTAATGAAGACATTGTTTCATCTCAAGAGCTATAGGTTAGCACTGGGCGTGTATACCTTGTACCACAAACTTTGTCAAGAACCCATGGATAGGGAGCTCACTCAGATGATGGTGGCGACCATGGCAACAAAAGTAATCTCAGAGTGAGCTCCAACTATATATCCGGTAAGGATAACCTCATCTCCTACATCTGATCCCTTCTCCAGCCATTTCTATTATCATCTCAGACATAAAATATGTTCCAGCAAGACAGAGAAATTCCCCAACCCCCCTATGCAACACCAAACAGCCTAACTCAGGCTTTAACCATGTTTGTGCCATTCCACCCCATAGCTCTCCAATCTTGGTACACATAAGAATTCTCTCAGGAGCCACAACATACTCCACATTCAGTTAGAATTGGGTCAGTTGTTTTAAAGAACCTTTCTAATTTGCTTCAAAATATCATTATTTTGCATGTGCATGTAGAGGTGTGGAGGAATCAACATTAGCCATACTTCAGTAGTTGTCAGAGTTGGGGCATGCATACATGGGGTTTGGTATATTATTCATTCTGGGTTTGTTTTTTTTTTTTTTTTGAAATGTTTCAAATTTTTATAATAATAATGTTCTTTTTTTTTCTTTCTCATTTTAACTCGTAACTCCAATGTATAATCAGGACTCAGTTCCTGGGGGCTCCCACCAGTAACAACTACGAAATGGCAGGGAACAAATGATTCTAGAGGCTTAGTCTTGTAGGACTAATGCTGGCCCAGAGACGGGGCTTTAATGGCATTCTTTTATAGGTTCAGACATTTGAATACTTGGTCCAGAGTTGGTGGAAGTTTGAGGGAAGTTTAGGAGGTGTGGACTTACTGGAGAAAGTGTGCCACTGGGGGTGAGCTTGGAGAGTAGATAGCCTTGCTTTCTAGTACTTTCCCTCTCCCTCTCCCTCTCCCTCTCCCTCTCCCCCTCCCTCTCCCTCTCCCCTCCCCCTCCCCTCCCCCTCCCCCTCCCCCTCCCCCTCCCCTCTCCCCTCCCCCCTCCCCCTCCCCCTCCCTCTCCCTCTCTGCCTGCGCTTTGGGGTTAAAGCATGGGACCTTTCAGCTTCTTTCTGCTGCCACACCTCTCTACCATCATGGACTCATCCTCATGGTGGAACCATGAGTTCAAACACACTTATAAGTTTCTGGTCATAGTGTTTCATTGCCGTAACAGAAAAGTAGCTAATGCACCTTTGAAGACATTTAAAGATCCTCTGGTTTGGTTAGATGGAGACATATGTACCAAGAATTAAGTTATAGATAGAAGAACTGCTCAAGGAACAGTAGAGCACAGGAGTCTGCATGTGGAGAGGGAGGGAGGGTCAGTTACACTTCCCGGAAGCATCAGGAACTATTTAATGAAAAGCTGGCCTTTAAAATAAATTTGTAAAACTTAACTATCCTTTAAGATTCAGCTTTTAAATCCTCTGTTTTTGTTGAACAGTGTTTCTGTTGTTAATAAAAAATATCAAATTTCCTATCTATTGCATCCTTGGTTTCTACAGTTCATCTCTATAACATCAGATCTTATGTCATCCATTATCTTACCAGATCTTTGTCATGAAGAATTATTTTATTTATTTTTGCATCCTTCAAACCCTTATGAAAATGACTTGGCATTCTAAGGATTCAATGGGAGTGTGCCACATTAGATAAAATAGATTATACCTATACCACTCTCATAAACAATCTTGTCCCAGCGCTTGAAATGTGAGTGTTCACATGTTGCTTAATTGGGAATCAATGTTAATTTAGAAAAGAGTATTCATCAGAAAGAAAACTATGTCAAGTTAAAAAGAGACCTCCCCTCTTTTTATTCCCTCAAAAATGGACACTATTCTTTTCAAAGAGAGCTATAAATAAACACCCCAGTCCGCTCCCTGAAAGAGGCACTCGGTCTGGCCAAGTACAGCCTTGAATGTTAATTCTGTTCTATTGAAAGCACCTGGGATTCAAAGACTTCTCCAGCGTGGCTGGCACAAGAGCAGTTTTATCTTCCACACAGGCCTTGGGATGACCCAATTCTGTCATTTTAGTGGAACAAATAGAAGGAAGTTAGTTGACAGAGATAAAAAGTACATGTGGCGGTGGGGAGAGGGACAGAGAATCTCAAGGAAAGTATTAGTGGGGCACTTCCTTGAGACTGTGTTACTTTGCAATGAGGTACCGGCTCTTGCTTTGAAGTGGATTCTGCTTGGTTTCAATATGGCTCAGAATCATGCCTGAAGGCCTGTGCCACAGAGGAAATTAATGTGTCCAGTAAGCAAGAATAGAGCTAGCACACAGATGAGGAGGCTCTGTCTATCTCTAGGGTGACTGAGAAAATACTTTTATTTAAGAACATTGCAGCTAGTGTCCTGAAGGAAGTCAATTAGACATCAATGCTACTATAAAAGTGAGCAGAAATTAATGGGTATTTTTCCTGTTACCAATAACAAGTCTTCCCACCCCCTAACACATACCTCCTAAACTTCAATGAGGATAAAACCATTATTCAGTGTCTTGAGGTTCAATATAAATTTGTTTCTTCTATTTTCCCATAAAAATGTCATTTGCCAATACCAGAAAATTTGATTTGCATAAAAATACCACTATACACTGCAACAAACTTTTAAAAATTACTCTGTCAGCTTTCTGCTCACCAGTATTCCTGCCAAGAATAATTAGTAATTCCAAATAACATATTACTAAATATCTATTGGAAAGCACCAGCAAGCTACCAGAACATCTAGACAAAGGAGCTCACTGTCTGAACCCCACAATCCCTAGGCTTGACCTCTTATGACACTGGCCAGTTAATGAGTGGCACTGGGAAGCTGGAAAGCAGAGCAGACTAGAAGGAAACAAAGATGAGCTAGGAATCTGTTGAGGTCTAACTCCGAACCCCAGCGTAGCTGTAGCCATTTTGTGCCATGCCTACCAGCCTTTTCATATTATTGCTCTAATATGCCTGCCAGTCATTGACAAAGAAAAATAGCTTGATTCAGAGCAGGGTCATGCTGATCACATATCCTGTTATGTTCTGTATGTTTTGTATGAGGTTTTGTTAAGAAATTCCACAAAACTTTGTGTAGGACCCATCAAATCAAAGGTCAATGTGAACTCTTATGTCTAAAATGGCTGGAGTCAGAGCTAACCACTGGGCAGCACTTCCTGTACCTGCATATGAGCTCACTGTGGCTTTTGTGGGTTCTTTTTCTTTATAAGTGGACAGAGGAAGATGTTCATCATCATAGCTCAGATTCTGAGTTATGTCCCTGATCCAATCAGTATGGTGCCTTGAATAAACTGTCCCTGTCTGACTGAGATCAGTATTCATGTGGTTTATGGAGTGACTTATAGACCCAAACAGAATCCATCAAAGAAGACATGTTCTGGCTTTCATTGGGACTGTGAAAACGTGAGAAGCAGAATTGATGAGAGGTGGACAGGTCCATACTGTGACAGCAGGACAAAGCAGCTCTGAAACAGCCCAGCCCAAGTTCAGATGAAGGCCATTCACATCACTGCCTGCTAGAAGGAAAAGAGGCCATTGGGATTCTTCAATTTTACTAAAAAGTTAAAGCACAGTAGGAAGTAAGAGGAACTGAAGAGTGAGAGAGATCAGAACACAAAGTGACACAGAGAGGGGTAGCTTTGGAAAATCCTCAGACCTACAGTTTAAATTATCTATGGCTAATAAATTCAAGAAATTACATGATGGAAAATTTCAGTAGGCTAAAAGCCCGAGTTAAAATATCAAAAGGAAATTCTGAAACCAAGAAGTTTAATAAGTGCCTTAGTTTGGGTTTATTGTTGAGAAGAGACACCATAACCAAGTTAACTCTTATAAAAAGAAAACATTTAATTGGAGCTGGCTTATAGTTTCAGAGGTTCAGTCCGTTATCATCATGATGGGACTTGGTGCTGGAGAATGAGCCAAGAGTCTTGATCTGAAGACAACCAGGAGAGACTGTCTCTTTCACAAGGGTGGAACTTAAGGACTAGGTGCCCTCAAAGCCCATCTCACAGTGACACACTTCTTCCAACAAGGCCACAACTATTCTAACAAGGACACACCTCTGAATAGTGTCACTCCCTGTGAGCCAAGCATTCAAATCCATGAGTCTATGGGGGACCAAAGCTATTCAAACCACTACAATAATTGAAATTGAGAAATAAATATATAGACCCTCTAAATATACAGTGGTGTGGGGCTCAGGGGTCACCTGGGACTTCACTATTCTTCTCTTCCTTTTGTGATGACATGACATATTAGGTGGGGTTCTCTAGAGGAACAGAACTAGTAGACTGACTGTGTGAACACATCATGAAAGAAGACTTACTAGAGTGGCTCACAAAGTAGGGGATGAGCAGCTCCACACTGGAGAGACAGGGAACTCAGAAGCTTTGCAAGCCACCAATAATTTTAGTGGTATCAGTCTGGGTCTGAAAGCCTGGAAGATTCCTGGGGATTACCTAATTTTCAGTCCACACTGAAATGCCAAAGAAGCTAGACTCTAGTGTCAGGGGAGGAAAGATGGTGGCAGCAGCAATGGTACCAACATATACGCTCAAGGTGAGAAGTAAAGGCCAGCAGGTGAGAAAGGAATGCCCAGGCCACATACCTGGGAGGAGATCCTCTCTCTGAGTCAAACCCTTTCTGGACATGCTCTCACAGCCGCCTTCTCTTAGTCAATTTCAGATCCTGCTGGTGACTTTTATGAAGCAGGTGGTTCATGCATTAAAAAAACAAAAACAAAAGCAAAAAACAAAAACAAACAAACAAACAGGTGAATGCATTTTCAGAAAAAAATGCTTATTTATTTATCATCCACTGACAGTTTCATATAGTCTGTAATGTATTTTGGTCAGTTTTACCCCATTACCTACTGCCTTTCATCCTCTATCTACTCCTTCTGAGCCCTCTCTTCTCCCCAAATCTCCTCCTGTTTTTATGTCTTTGCTTCGTTGTCAACTCACTGAGCTGCACTTGGGTTGCTTGTGTGAGCATGGGTAGGAAGTTATTCCAGGAGCATGGGTGGATTAACAGTGGCTACACCACTGAAGAAAATGACTTTGCTCCTGCCCAACTACAATGGATTTCCAGTAGCTCCTGGGGCTGGTTTGAAAGAAAATGGCCCCCATAGGCTAGCAGGCTTGACTCTGTTAGGAAGCATAGCCTTGCTAGAGTAGGTATGGTTTTGTTGGAGGAGATGTGTCACTAGGGGGTGGGCTTTGAAGTCTCAGAAGTTCAAAGGACAACCAGCATGTCATTCTTTTCCTGCTTCCTTTGAATCAAGATGTTGAACTCTCAACTCATTTTCCTGCACCACATCTGCCCTGCACATTGCCTTGATGATAATGGACTGAACCTCTGGACCTAAAAGCCAGCCTCAATTAAATGTTGTTCTTTATAAGACTTGCCTTGGTCATGGTGTCTGTTCACAGCAATGGAAACTCTCACCAAGACACACAGTGAAAAGAAACTCTGACCAAGGGTGAGAGCAGCAAAAATCTATGGTGGAAACAAATACTTAGAAGGCAGTTTGACACCGTGTCCTTTTGGCAAAGCAACAGTAGTAGATTCCCTGATGGGATGTTAGAGCCTAAAGTGATCTCCTCTGATTGGCTTGCTGAGTCACTGGCATATACATTTCCTTTGCCAAGGCTTCTGAAAGACGCCTATGGAATGGCAGAGTTTGGAAAAAGGTTATTGCCCAATATCTTTAGGTTTATTCAAAAGTAATTATTGTTTATCTCCTACTACTACTTTAAATATCTGTCATAGCTCTGAATCTTCTTTTCTCATTTAGAGTGAGCCCTGTGATTTTCTCTGACCAAATCCAGATAATGAAAACAGTCTCAAGATTCAATAACAGAAAGGCACACTGTAGGGACCCTGAGTCAGCTGAAGACAGCCAAGACCAAGTTTTCAACACAAAGGAGACTTATTTGCTCCAGAGGGACAGAGGGCAGGGTTAAAGGACAAAGACAGAGATAGAGGAAGAGGGAGAAGGAAAAGAGAACAAGGGAGAGGGGAGGAAATGGGCAAGAGACAGGGCTAAGGGATATTTGTCCATCGGGTGACAGAGGACTGCCTGTGGATAGCAAGAAGACCGAAGTGGTGCATAGGAAAATGGGCCTTTTACATTTGTAATGAAAGGCAAAAGGAAAAGCCCGGGTTAGGATGATGTGCTTAATGTTAATTGCACGTGTTAATTAGGTCAGCCAAAAGGAGCTTTTAGTTCCTGGACTTGAATACTTCGATAGCTGGACCTTGGTGGTCAGCCTCGGGAGGAGGACGAGGACAAACGAAAGAACAGACTTTGGCTGCTAGTTTAGGGATGTAATCTAATGGTTTAGCAAGGCAGAGGGAATGGGGCGAAGGGCAAGGCCTGCCCGAGCCAGAGTTGCCATGCTGGCCATGCTCAGGCTGCAGAGAGTCCCCTCAAACCCTGCTTGCACTTCGTTCATGTCTAGCAGCTCTCTTTGCCCAGCTCGGGGCTGACTGTGAAGGGAGCTGCCTTCTGCTACCTCCATTTCCAATCAATTCTTTCAGAATCAGAACTTTAAGGATGCCTAAGTTACTGTTCTACTGTATGAAAAAACACTACAACTAAGGCAACATATAAGAGAAAGCATTCAGTGAGGGCTTGCTTACAGTTCCAGAGGGTGTCAGGGAGCAGAGCAGCAGTGTGACACTGAAACAGTGGCAGAGAGCTTACATCTCATCTGCAGGCAGAGGGCAGGGAGGGAAGGAGGAGGTAGGCAGGGAGAGGGGGAGAGAGACAGAGAGAGAGACACACACACACACACACACAGAGGGAGGGAGAGAAAGACACACACACACACACACACGGAGGGAGAGAGGGAGGGAAGAAGAGAGAGAGGAGAGAGAGAGAGAGAGAGAGAGAGAGAGAGAGAGAGGAGAGAACGAACTGGGAATGGTATAGTATGGTCCCACCCTGGTGACACACCTCCCCTAACAAGGCCATCTTCCAACAAGGTCACAGCTCTGAGTCCTTCCAAACAATCTGCCATCTGGAAGCCAAACACTCAAATATTAGCCTGTAAGGTCCATTCTCATCAACACCTGCCCCCTGTCCCCACATGGGGATAAGGTAAAGGAACAGGAAAGAAAAATCTTCCACTCCAGAGACTTCCTGTGAACTTGAAAGGCATTTGAAGTTGTTTCTCTCTAAAGACCATGTGCAGAATTTTGGTTTTTTATTTGTTTTTTTCTTTAGATTACTGGTCATTACTGGAGGGGTCTCAACCACAGTCCTTGTTATGGGGACATTTTACTTCCTTTGGCTGTGCACCTAGTTTGTGCAAATGGTGACCCACTCTCTTGTATGGGTCACTTTACCTTGCTTCAAACAGGCTCTTCCTCAGGCCCAAGACTCCTGCTCTGTCCCTGACCAAGTCTGTGATACAAGTTACCACCAAATGCAACCCTTTGACACCAGGGTCGAGGCAGCTGCCCAGCCCTCTTCTGCCTTTAGCTTCATTTGTAGTCCTCAGCTGAGAACACTATACCAGAACATTCTTTAAACCTTCCGACACATCTTGTTGTCTTCAAATATCAACTCAATGGGACATAAATAATTTACACCCCTCACGTAGTTTTCTGCATGGCTGGATGAATCCTAGGAGCCTACCTAATTCACTGCCTTGTGTCTGACTGTGTAAGTGCTCACTAAATATTTATTGAATTATGACTTATTGTGCTAATGCAAGCTTGCTGTTGGCAGACATAATTCGCGGAAATGGTTGTGTTGGGAGAGGAGACCTTTTCCCTCGGAGGCCTTTCAAATTGGATTAAGTTACTGTGTTAGAAGGGTCTGCCTGTCTAGCCCGAAAGAGACAGTGGGAAGGAGTAGCCCAATCCTGATGCCTTAACTCAGTACCACAGGAGCGACAGTGGTAAATGGAAAAAGAATCTGGTCACATCATAGAAGTACCTGTCTGTATCTTATTCTTTCCCAAATCTCATCATCCAATTCTCAGTTCAGAGAGTTTTGGCTTTGAGGCTTTGAGAAAATGCATCCAAAGCCCCATTCATTGTTTCCCTCTGGCTTTCTGGCAGCTAACTAACTCTCTAATCAGTAAAAGGAAGAAGTTTCACTTTACCATCAGAGTCTTCAGACCTCTGCCTGTGTCCCCCACCCCACCCCGCCTTTTTTTATTAGATATTTTATTTACATTTCAAATGTTATCCCCTTTTCCTGTTCTCCCCTGGAATTCTCCTATTCCATACCCCCTCCCCTGCTTCTATGAGGGTACTACGCCCTCACCCACCCACTCCTGCCTTCTCACCCTGGCATTCCCCTACACTGGGGAATCGAACCTTCCCAGGACCAAGGGTCTCTCCTCCCACTGATGCCCGACAAGGCCATCTTCTGCTACATATGTGGCTGGAGCCATGGGTCCCTCCATGTGTACTCTTTGGTTGATGGTTTAGTTCCTGGGAGCTCTGGGGGAGTCTGGTTGGTTAATACTGTTGTTTTCCTATGAGTTTACAAACCCCTTCAGCTCCCTCAGTCCTTTCTCTAACTCCTCCATTGGGGACCCTGTGCTCAGTCCAATGGTTGGCTGTGAGCATCTGCCTCTGTATTTGTCAGGCTCTGGCAGAGTCTCTCAGGAGACAGCTATATCAGGCTCCTGTCAACAAGCACTTCCCACCATCCACAATAGTGTCTAGGTTTGGTGACTGTATATGGGATGGATCCCTAGGTGGGCAGTGTCTGGATGGCCTGTCCTTCAGTCTCTGCTCCACACTTTGTCTCTGTATTTCCTCCTTTATTTTGTTCCCTCTTCTTAGAAGGACCAAAGCATCTACACTTTGGTCTTCCTTCTTCTTGAGTTTCATGTGGTCTGTGAATTGTATCTTGGGTATCCTGAGCTTTTGGGTTAATATCCACTTATCAGTGAGTGCATACCATGTGTGTTCTTTTGTGCCTGGGTTAGTTCGTTCAGGATGATATTTTCAAGTTCCATTCATTTGCCTAAGAATTTCATGAAGTCATTGTGTTCTTGTAGACCCAGAGTGTCACTTGAGAGCCAAACTCCTACCTGCCCACTCTTTCAACAGCCAGAGGGACAGGCAGTTTCAGGAACAAAGAAGGAGTTAGGGAGAGGTAGGAGGACAGAAGAAGGAAATGGGTTCAGGAGAACCAGCCCGGAGATGGCTGGAACTGACTCAGCTGCCGGCTCTGTGGTGCAGATTGTTCCTTTATCTCTTCCCATATGTCCTGTGAGATGTTCCCATGCTCTGCAGCCTCCACCACTGCCAGAGGTCATTCAGTTTATGGGAAGGATTTACAGTCACAATGAAACACAAGGGAAGAGAGCCAGCCACAAGCTTTATTTACATTTCTTGAGGAAAGGACACAAGAGCTAGCGTTGTCACCGGTGGGTGACTAAATTAATGTTTAATTGTTTTAATTAATAGTAAAGGCTTAAATGTGCATCTTTATGTGTAGTGACATATATATTAAGTATGTAGGAGCCTCATAAATGTTAGGGACCCTTGGTGTCTCTGTCTGTCATTATGTCTAATGAATGTACAGTCCAGTTTCACTCCATAACTAATTCATCCACTTACAGCTCTCTTAGTTTATTCTCCAAGTCTCTTTAGAAATACAGGATGGCAACAGCCTGAGCTATCACAGCTGACCAAGTTGGGACTCTCCCTTGCTACATGGCCAGAGAACTCCCTCTTCAATGCACCCAGAACTACCTCGATCTGACAAAGACCTCCATCAGCAGAAAACAGCTATAACAACCCTGCCATGAATTTTTAATATCCTTTCAGCATTAGGAATGGTAATCTCCGCTGAAGGAATACACTTCCATCTTCATTTTCAGACTACAAAAGTCATTTCTGCCACTATAATGGAGGCATGCCACCTTCCCAATAGCATTGGACCATCCTCACATGTCGGTGAGAAAAATGTCCACATACTGTCAATCAATGTAATCCTGCCTAAGGTCAGACCATATTTGCTTTCCACCTACTCTGTATCCCCATCTTCTTAAGAATAATCTAACATATGTGCAGGATTGTAATATATATATATATATATATAATATATATATATATATATATAATATACACATCTCATGAATTCTCCTAATTCCCATCAATTTCTATTGCTAACTTGTTCTTATCTTAAAATGTTAAAAAGTATTGACCACTTTACAAGCTACAAATGTACTTATTAAACAGAGTTAATCTCAAGAACATATTATGACATATTAAGAAAATTCACTCATGTATGTCTGGCACCAACATATCATACTCGCTATATGATATACTTTAAAGTAAAAAGAATGAATTTCAGGATCATTTCATACCTGCCACATCACATACATGAAAAATATGTACCTTCTCTCTTATATAGGTAAATTAATAAGCTGTTTAGTGATGTAGATCAGCAACTACTGGAGTTTTCCCATGAGCCTGTGTGAAGGGTTTGTGGTTTTGCTCCCTTACAATGTGTAGATGGTCCTGCAGTCAGCTGGCTGCTCAGTGGGGCTGTGAATGCTTTAGGAAGGGCAGAATTTAGGGACAAAACTCAAGGAAAGAAAAGATGTGTATATGCTTATATATTATATTATATTATATTAATTTATATTAATATAATAAACCTTGGAGCCAGGCATTGGTAGTGCATCCTGTAATTTTTTTACTAGAGAGGCTATGGCAGGAGAATTATGAGTATGAAGCTACCCTGTGAAGAAAGAAAGATTGAAGTGGGCAAGGAAGAGAAAGGGGGCAGTCTTGGGCTATTTTTTTTCCATGAAAATGTAAGTCAAAAATCATGTTTCCAAAGATATCCAGATGGTTAATGTAGTGAAAGAGATTTATAGGAGTAAATTTTTTGTAATAGTAGTGAGGATTAAAACTTTATTTATATACTTAGCATGTTTATTTTGTGTTTTCAGTCAGTCTCCAAGTTGCTCAGAGAGTCACTGAATAAGCTTGGTTGTCTTGCCTCCACCTCCTGAGCAGCAGGGATTGCAGGCTTATGCCACCTGAGCCTGGCAAAACTTTTATGATGATAAATTATATTTGATTTCAAATGGTTTTGGAGAATAACAGCCAGTGCCAAAGGTGAAACAGCCCCATTTCTGTCTTACTACCTTTCCTATTGTGACAGAGAGTCTACTTGCTACCTCAGGAAGTGCCACTCGAGCATGTGATCGGAAGAAAACCAGGCCATGCCTCCCCGCTTTGGTGCCAGCTGACGCTGAGCCTGGAGAGAATCACTAATATCGGCTCTTCCCCGGGGCTGTGGGAGTGCAGGGCAAAGGCTGCTTCAGGAGATGAGGGTGACCTCATTTCACTGCAGGGAGTTCTACACAAATTGGCTTACTGTAAGGTAGCACACTTCTGTCTTATAATTGAAGAATACATGCCAGGTTTCCCAGTTAGTGGCCTGAAACTACACAAAGCAATAAAACATCCCCCTTTTTGATGCAAACACATTCATAGGGAAAACTTGATTAATAAATTAGGCAGAGTAAGAAATTAACAAAATACAATAATAAAATAAAGCACTCATAACTATATTGCATATAGCATATATCTCTCTGGTGTCAAGATAAATATAAATATTTTCAATTACTGAACAATGAATTTAATTATAAAATAATTATGGATAACAACAAACCTCTGAAAGACAAATTAAATAGGGGCATTAGCTATAGTTTCTGCCTCAGCATCTGATTAGAGACTTCACCTAATTTTTTTGAAACCCAGTTACCACTGGTCACCTTTTGCCCAGGTTAAGATATTTATGTGGTTATTTGTGGTACAGCTCATTTGTGCCTCATCCTAACTAAAACCCATCACACCCTAGCAACTCATGATACAACCTGATGGTCAAAAAAAGTAAGTTTCCTTACTTCTTTATTTTCTTAGGAAGATAGTCTAACTAGGCAGCCAAACACTGCAGTGGTTTTAAAAGGTTCATGTGTTTCATAAAGTCATGTGTTTCAATGCTTGGCCATTGGATAGTGGCACTATTAAGTGGTGTGGCCTTATTGAAGAGATGTGTCTATTGGAGGAAGCATATCATCTGTAGGTGGCTTTTAGGTCTTCTATGCTCAGATTCTGTCCAGTTTGGATGAAAGTCTCCTACTGGCTGCCTTTGAAAGACAGCCTTCTCCTTGCTGCCTTTGGAATAAGATGTAGAATTCTAAGCTCCTCCAACCCCATGCCTGCCTGCACACTGCCATGTTCCTGCCGTGTTGATAATGGACTGAATCTCTGAAACTATAAGCCAGCTCCAGTGAAATGTTTGCCTGTATAAGAGTTGCCTTGGTCATGGTGTCTCTTCACAGCAATGAAATCCTAACACACACACACACACACACACACACACACACACACACCACACATCTTATTAAAGGGACACTCCCTGGGTTCCCACCCCATTTCTCATATGCTGACTACTCTCTCTATTGCCTCCATATTTCTCATTGACTGTCCATTGGCATCAATGATCTCTCTGGAATAGTAAGCAATAAGGTTGTTCTATTTTGTGCCTTTTAGCCTCATCTTATATTACCTGACATGATCACACTGAAATCTGACCTTCCATCCCTTGATCATCCTCTTCCATGGGTTTGTGTCCCCTTAAGGCTCTCAAGACCACATTATGAAAACCCATAGGCCTGAAGAAGTGGGCAAGTGGATAAAAGCTTTAGCTGTGAAATCCTGACACCTGCATTTGATTCTGCAAACCCACGTACAAAAGTCAGATGAAGTGGCCCCACATCTGTAATCCAGCATTTCTATGGTTTGATGGGAGATGGGGAGACAAACTCGTGGGTCAGATAGATTGCAGTTGCAGTGCAGTAGCATAATCAGCAAGAATGACCCTGCCTCAACAGGTGGAAGCCAAGGACTGATGCCCTAAAGTTGTCCCTTGACCTCTCAACAACTACTGTGACACTTGAATGCCCTTACACACACACACACACACACACACACACACACACACCTACATATAAAGTCAAACACATTAGAGAGAGAGAGAGACAGAGAGAGAGAGAGAGGGAGAAGCAGACAGGAGGAGACAGAGAGAGAGCAGACAGACAGAGAGAGACAGAGAGAGAAGAGAGACAGAGAGAAGAGGAGAGACGGAGAGAGAGAGAGTCCACAACAGTACAAGTCATAGCAAGTGATAGAAATCTGACTTTATTTAAAAGTTCATTAATCATCTCAAGGAAGAGCAAACCCACTGTAATTTGTTGCTTGTTTAGCATAAATTGGTCTTGGATTTTAATCACTGTTTTCTTGAAATCATTAAATAATAAGATCTGATCATTTACCCCCTCCATCCTGTTTTTTTGTTAAATAACTTTTAATAGATTTTTTTTTCCTAATGCTAAATGATCCCATGTTTCCTTGGGGTATGCCACATCATTCATGATTTATGACTTTCTAAAGTATAATTAGCTTTTATATTAGGGTTTTTATATCTATGTCAACAAAGGAGATTAAACTATCTTCTTTAAGAGAAAGACAAGAAAAGAGAGAGGAGAGGGAAGAAGAGGGAGGGAGGGAGTGAGGATACAAGGAAGAGACAGAGAAGAGAGATGGAGAAACAGAGATTTTGAAGAAGGTAACAGAGTTGGCAGACCAGCAT
Organism: Mastomys natalensis; assembly: GCA_021653895.1. NCBI lineage: Eukaryota > Metazoa > Chordata > Mammalia > Rodentia > Muridae > Mastomys > Mastomys natalensis. Next base: position 1,561,458 of record JAJTUV010000708.1, read on the forward strand.
GGGAAGTTTAACATACTCTCTTCGGATGCATGTGGCTAACTGCCCTCACCTGAGAAGGATGCTTACCTTACTAGGATGCTTCTGAATGGCTGAGTGTTGCCCACTGAGTTTGTAGAACTTTGTCAAAGTTCCTGCCCTAAATTGGGTGCATCCTAGAAAGTCCAAGTGCCCCCTGAAACCCACCAGTGTCAACTTCAGGAGAAAAAAGGGGTGACCAAACACAGCAATTCAGATTGTCTATCACTCTCCTAAAGAGAGGATACTTTCTTCTGACTATATGCCAAAGGACTCCCAGGCTGAGTGGTGTTTTCCTAACAGGCTGAGGCGGAAATTCTACTGTGTTGTGCTGTCGGGTAGATGAGAGGCTGGTCCAGATTTAGCAGGGGAACAGAAAGTCCATAGTTGTAAATGCCTGCTCTTACCTACCAGGCCAAGGTCACCTCACATAACCAAGAGGAATTAGAGCAGGACAGTTGGAGATCCATAGTAAAACTCATGCTGTGGCAATTTTATTGAGAGCAATCAGACTTTTTATACCTTTATCAGAAACAGAATATAATTGTCAGGTCCAGCACAGTTATAGTCCCCAGAATATAGCAATGTTTGCAAGGTATTTGGGATACACAAGATTAATGTCTACAACAATTGTCCTGTCAAGCTTCCATGCTTTCTTGACTACTACAGGGACACACAGAGAAACATAATACAATCTGAACACTTCAGTACCTGAGGGAGTGTGTTGGTCTCTCAAGAACTGGAAGGCACATAGGAGCCAGACTCTAATCTGAAAAACTTATGATGCATGCCTCTCAAGGCAGCTAGGCTGGGCCAACTCTATGGTTCCTTGCACATACTCTTCTACTGAGTCTGTGTAGCAGTGTCTATGGGAGGCCCCAGATGCCCTGCCTAACAAGGAAAGATCCCTTTCACTGGAGATAATGACCTGTGTGGGAAGGTGTTGTCAGACTCTGGGACTTATATATTGTGCTTTTTCTTGATTCTGTCCACATCCCATTCATGATGAGAATGACTGGGAAATCCCAGAGATGCAGGCAGCTGCAGATCAGTAGTCCAAGAGGAACTTGCCGTAAAGGTGCCCATGAGGGTGCAGAAGGCACCCACAGCACCAGGAACCTGTCATGACAATATTCAACATGGGAAGGGAAATTATTTTAGCTGTCTAAAAAGAAAGCCATTCTACAGATTTTACCTTAAATGGTGGAGGAGCTAGGGAAGGAGACGGTCGTCTTGTGGGAAGAGAGTGTCTCAGAGAGTGGCCACTCTATACGTCCCATCTTGTGGTTGAAAGAAACCACAGCAAAGTGAGCCAGCAAAGCAAACAAGCACAAAAGAAAACAATCTCACCACAACCACTAAGTACCTGCAAGTCCAAGAAAGTGCAGTTTAAGGAACTTTTGTCCTTTATTACAGAGCAAATGTCTGATCTCACAAACAACACTAGTTCTAGATTGCTCACTAGTTTAAACAAACCTGTCAATTCTAGGGAGGGATGCAAGTAAGTAAATTATATACACTTTGTCCTAGTTAGATTTCATTATTAACTTAACAAAGCCTCCCGAGGCCTCTGAGAGAAAAGCCTCAATTGACAAATTACCTAGGCAAGATGGGTGTGTGTGCAAGCATGAACTTGTGAGCAAGGCAGCAAGCAATGTCTCTGTAGTTTCTGCTTGAGTTCCTGCCCTGACTTCCTTCAATGGTAAATGGTAGCTTGTTAAATGGAATGAATTCCTATAAGATGAAGTTGCTTTTAGTCAGAGTATTTTGTCACAGTAATAGGAAGGAAATTAGAATATGCACATTGAATAATAATTTGAATATGGATTTATAATACATATAAAACTAAACAAAGATAGATTTTGGTAACTTGATTGAAAACTGGAAATTCAAAATTTATATACTATAGAATTTAAGTACAGTGCCAGCTACTCAGGTGGCTGTGGCAAGGTCTCTTAAGTTCTGGAACTCAAGACTTGCATAGGCTATATAGCAAAGACCCTTATGTATCTCAAGAATAGAGCAGCCGTGGAGGAAGGAGAGAGGACAGCAGGGAGCAGAGGAAAGGAAAGAGGTCAGGCAGGGATTGCTTTTGTGTCTCTAGAACATGGGTTATTTCTAAAATGTAACGATCACTGATATGTACCAACAGGCAAATCTTCATGGGCTTGGTCAGTGCTGGTATTTGGATTGCTATACTTGAAGATCCCACTAAATTTGAACATGCTGATAACATAATTTTGAGAAAACCATTACATATTTAAAAAGTGGCCATGCTTTAGTCCAAAGCCTTGCCTAATTTCCCTATAGTCAGTAATAATTGTTGAAATATGTTTTATATAGGGCACAGATACTCTGGTAATAAAATAAGTACTTACAAATTATCTTAATACAAATATTGCCGAAGTATGTAATTTCTTTAAAGAAAATGTCACTATGAATCCCTTTGCTTCATACTATGTATATACACTAATAAAGTTTTTAATATAAAATTTGGCATAATAAAACGGGACTCATATAACTCTCCTATTTTAGAGAGTTATATGGTCCACTGTAAGTTAAATCGGGACCTTTGAGGATATATATAATCATGTATCTGTGTACATGTTTATGTATGTGTGAAACATTATTCCTACTTATTATCCACTTGACAGCTCATTTTGCTTATTCCTAAATTTGGGGAAAACAATGAACCTGTAGTTACAGTATTGCAAACCTCAGTGCTGTGGTTCCATCTGCTCAAGTCTCAATAGGCAATCCCTAAACAGGACTAGAATGAATACTTTTGCTGAAGCAACAGCTGCTAAATGCTCTGCTCATCAGATAGACTGTGTTTTCTGGTGCCTGTTTCAACAGTCCCAGTGCAGCCTCCCTCTCACCCTGAAGGGATTTCTAGGCTGCCTGCAGGGTCATCACACACAATGTTTGCAGGCAAGAACCAAATGGAGTCCACGTTCCCAGAAACACAGGTACAAGGTTACCTCCGTAGCATCCCCTCAAGGAGTCAAATTAGACAAGCTGATCAAACATGAGTGTATCCAATAGTTTTAGTGCTTCTGCTTTCTGGCCACAACAGGCGCCTAGTTTACAAGTTTTACATACAGATGAAAATCAACAGGCTTCCAGGGCACTGCCCTGGGAAACTCCTCGCTGCAGACACTTTGGAAGCTATTTGCATGCCTCCAGAGTCTGAAGCATGAAATAAACCCTTTTGGAACCAAGGACTTCCTCGTGTCATTGGGGCCTGTCGTCAATGAAGCCTCCAGCCTCCTGGAACTCCAGACCTTTCTGTATGCAGGTCCCCCACTTCGTGGAAGTCTCCAGGCAGCCTCCCGCTGTGGCCCCATTTTCCCACATTTTGACACCCAACTGGGCCACATGGCAGCAGCCCGGGACCAGCACAGTGGAGGCTGCCTGGAGGCTTCCAGGCAGCGGGTCTCACATACCGGAGCAAGGTCTGGATTTCAGAGGCTGGAAGCTTTGGCGATGGCAGCCCAGTGATATGAGGAAGTCCTTGGTTCCAAAAGGGTTTATTTCATGGTGGATGGTGGATGGATCTGGATGTACCCCCCCAAACTTAGGGCAGACCTGAGTTAAGTAGGGAGGGAGAAATGGGAGGTTCTGGGAGGAATGCTTAATTGGCTCTGCCCTCTGACCTTCATTAGTATGTAAATCTCTCTAGGGCCTGAGGCCTGTAGTCATATCCTCTACCTGTACACTTTGGGAGGGGCTTGTAATGGCCTATGTGACTGAACAATGTAGGTCTATGGAGATCGGGACTGCTTGTTAGGACCCTGGGTTCTGGGGATGTGGCCGAACTCCTGCCGTTTCTCCCTTGGAGTCTCGGGGTTCTAGGCCATGCCCAGCCAAGAACCAGGATACCCTTATGCAGCCCCACAGAAAGGGGATAATATTTGAAATGTAAATAAAAAATATGTTAGAAAAAAAAAAGTAGGGCAGGGCTCAGAAGCAGCACCTTTCCAACATGCAGTCACATCTCACATTTGTGATTGGCCATTATCTAAAGTTTTGAAACAAAATTCTTTAAATATGAAATCAAAAGAAAGAGCAAAGAGCATTCAAATTTTTCTGTAACTCTCTTGGTTTCCAGACGCTCAAAGTAAAACCACACACCTCCACAACATGAATCCTTGTCAAATGCACCTCTTCCCCAAAGTTCTGGAGGTCAAACCTGGGGCCTCATACTCATACAAGGGAAATAGTCCATCACTGTAGCTACTCCTCAGCTTCATAGTCATGGGTAGCACTGGTGGTAATCCACATGTGCACTTCACTTTTTAAAACATACAGTGTGTGTGTGGGGGGGTCTTGAAAGAAAGATTCGGTAGCTGCTATAACAGGCACTCCTTTTGAAATCCCCATCTTCCAGGCTATCACCCTCCTCCATCAGTGAGTATGTGTTTTGCCTGTACATGATGTATGCATATCATATGCATGCAGTGCTTGCAGAGGCCAGAAGAGGGTGTCAGACCCCTTAGAACTGAAGTTACAGACAGTTGTGAACCACTGTAAGAATACTGGGAATCGAACACGGGTCCTCTAGAAGAGATTCCAGGGCTCTTAACTGCTGAGTCATCATCTCCCAGCTTCTTTTCTTGATTTTTAAAGTTAATGAATGTATGACCTTGATCCTTTCCCATGAAAGCTGGGCCCAGATGAAGAGCATACTCTTGGGCCAGGATGTTTCTTTTCTGATAGGTGAGTGTCCTGTTTGAACCTTCACTTGCACTTGACCCTAATTTCAGGTGTAATGTTATACTTTTCTGCTGCCTGTTGGTCTTGCTGCCGGGTACCCACTTGGAAAGGATCCTCCAGTCCACATCTTGGATGGCATCTCCCTTTGATACCAAGTGGGCAAAGAGTCAGATACGAGGGAACTAAGGAAAACTGCAGCTGTGTCTTGGTCACCATGTCTCCTGAGAATTGAATGCCCCTTTGTGATTAAACATCCTCAAAGCTAAAGTTCAGTTGTCCATGGTATATGGAAGCTAATATTCCAGGCATTTCTCTGATCAACTGTAACATTTACATTATGTCTTTTTATCTTCCTTCTGTGGCCTTTCTAGAGAATTATTTAACCTATCCATCTTATGTCAGAGGAAGGGTACTTCATAGTAACACTGATAAATGTACTGTCTTAGAATTTGCATTGCTGTGAACAGACACCCTGACTATGGCAACTCTTATGAAGGATAACATTTAATTGGGCTGACTTATATCACAGAGTGCCAATACAGAGCTTCAGTGCATCATCATCAAGACAGGAAGCATGGCAATATCTATGCAGATATGGTGGTGGAGGAGCCAAGAGTTCTTCGTCTAGATCCAAAGGCAGACAGGAGAAGGAGGCAAGGAAGAGAGTCTCAAATCCCACCCCCATAGTGACATACTTCAAGAAGATTACACCTACTTCAACAGGGCCACACCTCTTCATAGTGTCACTCCCTGGGCCAAGCATATTCAAACCACCACATAGACCTTAAAGGAAAATCCGTCCACCATGCTTTTGGGTTGAGAAGAGGGCCACTTATTGCATGATTGTGCTGTTTACTTCATAAATAATTATAGAGGAGTATTTAAAAGCCACAATGTAGAAACCACTGGGTCTCTCTCTCTCTCTCTCTCTCTCTCTCTCTTTTCTCTTTCTCTGCTTTCCTTTGCTTTGTTAAATTAAATGTCCCATTAAATGGTCTGTCTTTCAACTGACTTCTTTTCTTTGAAAAGACAAGATCTGGGAGGTCCTTGTATGGCAATGTAGTAACTAGTAATTCATCCCTTTAAGTCAAAATGTCAGAGTGAACTTCTCTCCCTGTACTGTAGCCTCTGTTGACCTAGCCATGGCTATAGACCTCCACCCAGTGTTACCATGAAGCACTCTTTCTGTGACAAAAGATGAACTGATTACATGTCTTCCTCTCTGCCCAACTCTCTCCGCTTAGCCTGTGATCCTGGTCTAACCTTTGGTCTATATTCAAATGTACAACTCTACACATTTACACTAAATGGTTAAAGTTACTCAATAGTTAACATTAATCAAATTGAAGGAGATTGTTGCTTTCAGGTAGGCACCTGTCCCATATCAGTTAACCTCTTGATTTCCTGAGAATGTTACTGAACTCGGCTTTAGAAGCTTATTACACATGCAAAGCAATATACAAGAGATTAGTTTAAGAGAGAAAGAAAGTTGGTTTTACTGAGGATGCTAGCCACCTGGAAGGAGGTACACACTTATTATCTCTCCTCTCCTCTCTTCCTCCGTCTTTGAAAAAGCAGTGAATACTCATGAAGAAGACCAAGTTAGAGGGTACACATGGAATTCAACCCCACATTAGGCAGGGTTAGTCTGGCACTGACTACAATTGTTCAACTTTTTGGGGTAGCATTTTGTTATCATGAGGATAGGATGTCCCTGATTTGCTTTAATTCTTGTGCTCAGAAGCTGCTATCTAGAATCATCTCAGAAGTATGGGGACATCAGAAGAATGTGAGGGAGAAGCTTTTGTCTGTGAGTAAAGAAGCTAATAGAGGGAGGTTGAGAACTTCTGCCAGAGAACAGTTCTAACTGTGAGGTAGCTTGACTCCAAAGTGTCATCTATGGCAAAGCTGGAGAGAGACAAAAGCTAACTGTTCAGCTGCTTGACTTCTTACACCAATGACTTTCAGAGTCGGCTAAAGGCAAATGATACTACAGAGTTTATTCAGGCAGACCCAGGACTTCACACACGCAAGGCCAATTTTACAACTGAGCTGAATCCCAGACTTAAAACCCAAAGTTACACAATCAGAATTGATGTTACAAAACTGGGCCTCTCCTTTTTTTCAGTAGCACAAAAGGAAATGATCGAGGATTAATTCCCTAGGCCCTTCTCAACATTATACCAGGAACGGATGCCTAGAAGCATCAGCAATCTACTCTACTCTGGATTTGGGGGCTTCACTTTCTCTGGACTTATAGGGAGAGATCCATGTTGCTTTTCCAAGTTTCTGTAGGGTATGGGCATCCTGTGAGTGGGATTTCTGCCTCTGCCCTGGAGTGTTTTTACTTCTGGATCAGCATCTCCTTCCCATAGGGATACTTGATGCTGGATTTTGGGCCCATCCAGACACTATAAGATGATTATCTTGTTTTGAGATAGTGAATATAATTACATTTGCTAACACATACCGCCACCCACCAAAATAAGGCGAGGTTTATAGGTTCTAAGACTTAAAGCGCAGATACATCTTCTCAGGGGCCCACAGCAGCCTTCTATAGCCCACTACAAACAATAAAGCTGAAATGTGAGTTCTCTTTCTGATTTACAGTTAACTTTGTGAAGCCTGTGATTTTCATTTATCTGTAAAAACATTTTTTTAACTTGCCTTTGAGAGGAAATGTAAAATGGCTTTATTTAAAGCACAAACCATAAATATAATTTGGTATTTGTCCAGTTGAAGATAAATTTAAACTGACTTTTCACTACATATAGTAAAAAACATCCCAAACCAGTCCTGTGCAGAGAAGCAAAGCATGCCTGTTCCATGGCCCCATCCGGCATTCTCTTTCATTATCCTTTCTCTTTTAGAGTCACCACCTCCTCTAGTCTACACTAAGCTACCTGCCTTAACCTGGTAATGGCCTTCCTGAAGGAACAGCCAAGCTTGCTTAGTCAAGATCTTCATCTGGTAACTAGAGCTAGAATGCCGACCAAAGGTTGCTCAACCACATCCTTGTTCACACTAGATACAACAAAAAATGAACTCCCAACAAGCTTCCCCTCGTGTGCTAGCATTCAAGACAAAGAAAAAAAAAAAACCTAAACTCTTCCTTCTCTAATGACCAGTGATGTAAGTTTCTTATAAATATACAAAGGTTTAAATTTATGAAACATTGGAAAAACATCTTTAATATTATTCACCATCACTTACTTAATTCCAAATCATTGAATTCATTTTATAACTAGACCTTAGATCTTCAGTCTCCTGATAATATATCTGTGTGCATATATATGAATATTTTGTTTTGCAAATACAGGTGAAAACTGTATTTATCCTATTTATGACCCACCTTGCTGTAAGTGTGACAAATCCAGTGCTCTTCATCAATTCCTCCTACCCCAGTTCTCTGGGCTTATCCAAATATGCCAGGAGTCTTATGTGAATAATTCCTTGGCATTTGGTCATTTTGGTTATTGTCAACTGAAGTGGTTGCACAGAAAGGACAGGTGTTTCTAGCTAGTTTTATCAACAAGATACATGTAGGTTTGTCAACTCAAGGTGTCCTTCCTAGGGTCTAACCTACCCTCACAACACTGAGGCAACTTTTCCTCCTGAACCAAAATGTCCTTTCAAATGTTTGACAATTAAGAGTGAAAACCTTGGGCCTGGTGGTATAGTGGTAGCGTACTCACGTAGAACACACAAGAACCTGTCACCCAGCACAACACAAGAACCTATGCTTGATCCTAGTACTCTGAAGGCACGATCACACCAACACAACCCCCATACACATAAATAACCCCCTCCTGCCTATCCCTACCTGCCAGGAAGCATGGCCACTATTCTGCCCCTAAGCCACCATCGATTCTATGGTCAGACCTCAATCTCAGGTCAGGCAACTCTGACATTACTCTAACCCCAAGCACCATTTATTAGCTCCTGTCCTAAACAAGATAGATGCTTTTTTAAACCTTTTCTTTCAGCTCTGGGGAAAAGGAAGCCACAAGTCTTTAAGACTTAAATTATCATCAAGGTTGAACTGTGTGGGAAGGACAAATTCTCATTATTCCACTCTTCATACAAACCAAACAAACTGGAGGAAAAAGAACTAGCAATAAACAACAGACAGCTCTAAAAATTTAACATCTCAATAAAATCACCTTCATTTTCTGTATAGTTCTGATTTATTTTCTAAATCTTATGGGTAACTCAAAGTATATACTAATCTGATTTTCAAGATTGGACTTATTTCAGAAAAAAAAAATTATCTGTGTTTATGAGGGAGGGAGGTATTGTTGTGAATATGCCTTCATAGATAGTACTGGGACCAAGCGTAGGTTCTTGTGTGCTGGGTGACAGGTTCTTGTGTGTTCTATGTGAGTACCCTACCACTATACTACCATGCCCAAGATTTTCACTTTTAATTGTCAAAGCATTTCAAAGGACATTTTGGATCAGGAGGAAAAGTTTAGGGATGGCAGCAGTGACTCTTAAGGCTGTGGTTCCAATAGAAAAGGATCAGGTGCCCCGAGTTTCTCCTTTCCTGCTCCCCACTTGGCCAATGCCTCTTCCCAAAGCTTCAAGCATGACCACGGGATTTAAAGCTCTACCAGGACCGAACCTGTTATCTTTCTTCCTTCAAGGAAATTATTTTGGAAAAATATGAGAATTAGGAAGAAAATTTAAGAGCTTAATAGGATTTTTAAAATTCCATTTCCCCTTTAAAATCAACTTCAGTATTCTCAGAAAAATATAGAATCCCTACAGCGCTGGCGATAAAATCTGCCCTTAGCCACATTTGCTTGTGTTGGACTTGGCAGTGAGGTTTCCTCTTTTTGAGTTATTTCGGGGAACTGAGGATCTAGCAGTGGGTTTGAGAGCTCATTTCAATCTCACCCTTTATAAAGATCCACCCCCAAACAGCGCTGCTCGGTGTTGGTTGAATAATTCACAAATGGACAGATGGAAGCAGGCTTAGAGAAACTGAAGGCGGCGCCACTCATACCCAACCTTTTGTCGAGCAATTTCTTATTCATTTCCACCGTGGCTAAAACAACACAGAGAAAGATTTAACAAAGCAGCTCACTAGTAGAGCTTTTCCATGTGGATTTATTTAAAATACAAAAAGCAAAACAAAACAACAACATCAAAAACCTCTTCTTAGTGACATGTGAAGAGTCTAGAATCGGATGGAACAAGCAAAGAGTAAATTGGAGCCCAGGCATTGTATCACAGAATAAACCTTCTGTGAAAGGCTTTGGCGATGGTCCTCGTTCTGTTTCTTTCTTCCTTTTTAAAAATTATAAAAACATGGTGCCTATTTTGCTCATTCAAAAGCATGAACAGAAAAGTAGAGCTGAAGTCACCACCATCACCACCGCCTTTTCCTGAGCCTGTCAGTCAGCCCTCCTGTGGACCCTCAGGGGCGCTGTGTGACTTCACAAATTAAGCATCTTGTTAGCGCCCTGAGTCTCCATCTAATTTTCAGTGACCTTGTGAAAACCTCTTCAAGTGTTTGAGTTTGTGTTTGATTTTAAGGTGTGGAAAATAATATCAGCCTCCTACCAGGAAGGGACTGGAGTGATCGTAAATGAGTATCATTGAAAATGCATTGCTCACAATGTGTGAAGCACTGACTCAGTTCAGGGTGACTGGTAGGTGAGAACACACACACACACACACACACACACACACACACACACACACACACGGTGAGGGGAGAGGGAGTGGGAGAACTACTTTCTTATCAGGTTTGCACTGTACGTTGTCTACAGCTTGAGAGGCACTGGCAGTTTTGCTGTGGTCTAAGAGCAGAAGTAGCTCTCATTATCCTATAGAAACCAAGAGTTAACATTTCCACCACCAGACATTTTAACAGGAATTTGGAAGGAATGTAGCTAATAGAGTTTGGTTTGGCTTAAGCTCCTCAAGGCCTCAGAAGCTGTTCAATCCATCCCTTCCTCCTCCCTCAGCTGCCTTCATGGTGCTGGAACCACACCCAAAGGGGGCTGCTCTCCCTCCTGATGTGTGTATTGGGGAACCGCTCCTGACTCTGAGTTCGAGTCTCCTTCCTTTCCTAGCCTGCACCATGGCTTAGCCCTATCCTCTGGTGCAGCAATGTCAATCTGCTCATTTTCCTGTCAGACAGACTTTTTGAAGCCAAAACTTCCATTTGGCTAGACTACTGTCTTCAAGAAACATTTCCACGTCTACTTATTATATAGCCTGGTGCTTACTCAGAGTCTCACTACTGTGGGAAAAAAAAGCCACAGCAGTGCCCCAGAGACTTTCCACACTAGCGGGTCTCACAAACAGGAGAAAGGTCTGGAGTTCTAAAGGCTGGAAGCTTTGGTGGTGGCAAGCCCCAATGACATGAGGAAGTCCTTGGTTCCAAAAGGGTTTATTTCATGGTAGATGGTAGATGGATCTGGATGTACCCACCTGAAACTCAGGGCAGACCTGAGTTAAGTAGGGAGGGAAAAAGTGGGAAGAATGCTTAATTGGCTCCGCCCTCTGGCCTTCATTAGTATGTAAATCTCTCTAGGGCCTGAGGCCTGTAGTCACACCCTCTATCTGTGTGAGGGGCTGTAATGGCCTATGTGACTAACAATATAGGTCTATGGAGACTAGACTGCAAGTCAGGACTCTGGGTTCTGGGGACATGGCTGAACACCTGCCTTTTCTCCCTTGGAGTATTGGGGTTCCATGCCCATGCCCAGCCAAGAACCAAGATACCCTTATGCAGTCCCACACACTACCAACGTCATTTTCTTGTAATTCAGACTTTCTTGTTATTGTTTCTCTTAAAATGTTGTTTTCAAAACCAGTCATGACCCAAAGAGGTGAGTCTAACAATTCAAACTACAACGAAGTCTCTCTTACTTATCTGTTTGTCTTCTTTTTATTCCAGATAGCTTGAAGAGCTAAAACTACATTTCCCAGATTGCTTTGCTGTGGATAAGATTCTGGGTAGGAATTACATTCTGCCACGTAAAAATAACTCAGATAAGCCTGTGCTACAATTTTTTTTTTTTAACCTGAGTAGAATAAAAAGCCTTTGAAGGGTTTTCAGTTTTGTAGTACAGGGTTTAAACAGCTGATAAGGCTAACCTCTTTCGATGAGGCAGAGCTTAGAATCATTTTATTATTAAAACAAAATAAAACAAACAAAATAAAACCTTTCCATGGCATATGGGCTAAATCAAACTAAAAAAATAATTTAGGAATAAATCTTTTCAATTTTTATCATGGACATATTTTTCTTCATCTATATATGTTTTATATTTTTTAATAGATGGAGTGATATAAAAAATGTGGTAGTTTATATTGATTGGTAACTTAATTGGCTAAGCAATACTAAGAAATCAGTAAAGTACTTGTCTTGTCTAGATAGACGACTGGTATGTGGGACAGCAACTGAGGAGGAAGAGCTCTCCTGTGTATCGGCAATGCGTCCCAAAATGGAGGAGGCCTGGGTGAGACCAGAGTGGAGGCAGTAGCAAGCTCACTGGTGTGCCTGACCCCCTCTCTCCTCTCATGGTTTCTAATATGCTAAACTCTGCTCCCCACCCTTCTTTTGGTCCCAATTTACTTAAATTTCATTTGTTTCAAACTCACTAGCCAGCGCAGGCTAGAGCTCTCAGCTGCTCTCCTGACTCATCTCTCCAAGTGCTGGGACTGTAGGCATGAACTGCAAGCCAGAATTTGCCCCTGCCTTCAAACTAGCCATCTTATGTGGAGCTCTGTTTTCTACACTCTATTGTTCTGGGACTCAAACTACAAAGCTCTCTGTGACTGCAGGTTCCACATCTGCGTATTGAACCAAGTACAGATGGGAAGTGTGCCCAAAGGAGTCTGAAACTCCCAAAATAAAATAGCTTTTAAAGGTAATCCTATGTATTTAAGATTGGAAATGTGGTATTTCTATCTATCATCTATCTATCTATCTATCTATCTATCTATCTATCTATCTATCTATCCATATTGTCTATTTAGTCTATCAACTATCTATCTATTTATCTATCTATCTATAGAATCTATCCATATCATATATCTAATTTGTCTATCTACCTATCATCTATCTATCCATCCATATCATCTATCTAATCCATCATCTATCATCTATCTATCTATCATCTATTATCTATCTATCATCTATCTATTGTATCTATCATCAATCTATCACCTATCTATATCTATCTTCAGCTATATCATCTATATATCTCACAATCAAGTTAACTAACATAAACCTTTGGTGTGTATACATGTTAAAATAGCCTCTATTCTTTATACAAATTTCTAGTACATCAATACACTGTTATCACCATGGTACACATTAGTTTTTCAGAACTTATTTTTAATGGAAAGTGCTCTTGACCCACAGCTGCCATCTCTAAAGAGAGGAGACAGAAAGTCAACCTGCAATATAAAAACAAAATTACTCCACTTATGAAAACCTTTATGGGTCAGCAAAGCACAGGTTAGAAACTTGACAGTCAGTGAAATGGTGTCAGGTCTGTGATTTCAGGCCAGCAGAGATTGCACACTGTCAGGATGTTTCCAAATGCACCCTGAAGGGACATCTGCACTGTGACTTTTGTGAGGATGCCATGTAAGCACAGCATTGTGCAGCCTCCAGCTTCCTTGGACACTAAATCCACTCTGCTATGTTCTGCATATCCTCTTCTCTCTGGGAGCTGGATGGATGCTAGGATATAAGTCACTGATGTTCATTCCTGATCATCAAAGGAACTTTACTCCATACTTTATTCCTTGTAGTTAAGTGACATTTTCTTTCCTTGGAACTCAAAGTAGCAAGATACTCTTTTGGGATGCCCTTTCCTCCTTTAAGCATATATATTTGTATAGTGCTGGTGATCCAACTCAGAGCTTGCTGAATGCTAGGAAACTGCTGTTTACTGAGCTGCCCTTTGGGGATTTTCTTAGCTTGTTATCTTTGTCTATACAGCCCTACATTTTCTTTGTTAGAACAGCTAAAATGTCACTTTGTAGATTCCTCAGTCCTTATGATGAAATAGTCTTTTCTATATATGTGATTCCCTAGTGCTGGTTGGAAAAGCATGCTTAGATTCTACTTCAGCAGCCCTCCAGAACTATTCATATTCAACCAAATCTTAGAAATCTAAGAACACCTACATTGGACACTGTCTGAGTTAGGGTTTCCATTGCTATGAAGAGACACCATGACCAAGACAACTCTTAAAGGCAAACACTTCACTGAGGCTGGCTTACAGTTTCAGAGGTCTAGTCCATTATCTTCATAGCTGGAAGCATGGCAGTTTGCAGGCTGTCATGGTGCTGGAGGTGCTAAGAGTTCTACATCTTATTCTAAAGACAACCAGGAGAAGACAAAGCTATGAGAAAGATCTCATTACCCATTCACACAAAGACACAATTCTTCCAATAAGGCCACGCCTACTCCAACAAGACTACACCTCCTAATAGTGCCACTCCCTAGGCTAAGCATATACAAACCACCACAGACACAGCTTAGCCTCAAGTTGGGTTCATTCTACCATTATGTTTGAGCTTCAATCTTAGATTGGAGGAAATCTTGGAAATGACTGAAGACATACCTACAAGGGGCCGAGTTAGCTGAAGTTACACGTGGTGCAATTTTACTCCTAATTGGGTTAAGCCAAATGTTAGAATATCCACTGATGTGGGAGAATAGATTCCCCCGTATCCTATTAAACTATTGCTAGTCTCTGATATCTTCAGAGTTGTCATAACTCCTTACTCCAGAAATGCTGGACTCAGCTTTCTACTTAAACCCCCTTTTCACTAATAGAGAAGAATCATATGGCTTGCAGAACATCAGCTGGTTTCTTAGATTCACCCAGAAAATCTGGATTTTCCTTCTTATCTGTCTTTTCTATTGTATATACAATGGCTGCATTCAAACCACAAATGATTCCTTCCCCCCCCACACACACACGTACACAAAGCAGATGGTCTTATTTTCTGCTTTCTTTAGGTTCTTCTCTGTGATGCCTCTGTAGAAGCCACTCTCCAGGCCTGCACCAGGAGCACCTCCCTTTCCTAGCTACTCCTCATCATTGTCTAAGCAGGAATCTTTTATCACAACACATGAAACAACAAATCAGTTAGTAGGTGCCAGGTTGCTCCACACCCACCTCAGTGTCTGTCTTAGTTAGGGTTTCATTGCTGTAAAGAGACACTGTGACTATGGGAAGTCTTATAAAGGAAAACATTTAATGGGGGCTGGCTTATAGCTTTAGAAGTTGAGTCCATTATCATCTTAGTGAGAAGCATGGTGGTATGCTGGAGGGAGAAAGTGTTCTACATCTTAATCTTCAGGAAGCAGAAGGAGACGTTGTGCCTCACTGGGTTGCAGCTTCAGCATATATGACCTCAAATCTTGCCTCCACAGTAACACACTTCCTCCAACAAGGCCACATCTACTCTAAGAAGGCCATATCTCCTAATAGCTCCACTCCCTATGGCTAAGCATCCAAACCCACGAGTCTATGGGGGCTATTTCTATCAAACCACCACATTCCACTCCCAGACCACCATAGGCTTGTAGATACAATATAATGCAGAAATGCATTCAGTTCAACTTCAAAAATCTCCATAGTCTATAACAATCTCAACCCTGATAAAAAGTCCAAGGTCTCCTCTGAGATTCAGGCACAGTGACATACTTCCTCTAACAAGGCCACACCTACTCCAACAAGGCCACATTTCCTAATAATGCCACTCCTTATGGCCAAACATTCAAACACATTAGTCTATAGGGGGCTGTTCCTATCAAGCCACAATGTCCTACCTATTTCTTTTCCTACTGATCATTCATCACCCCACTGGAGCCTAATATAGGTTCCCTTGCTTTTCCAGAGAAATTTCCCTTTCCTGAGAAATCCAATGGCAAATGCAAGTCTTCATCTTCATTCAGAGTTTTCCTTGACACTGCTGATCCTCTCACCTGGCTGGCAGCTCTTTCCTAATCTCTTCTGAGAACCCTTCTTGTCCAGTCTGTGTTCTTCAAGTTTCCATTGAGGGCTTGTTCTGTCCATCGTTCCCTTGGGTATACAGTCTTAAAGCTACAGTTACCATCTTAAAGCCCAGGGTGACTGGAATCAGTCTCTGAGCCATCCCTTGGTATCTTTAAAGCCTCTGCCCCTTCCTCATTTCCCTAGCCATCTTCAGATTCCTGTTATTTTTCACAGAAGACTTGGATCCCTTGTTGCTTCAGGAATGGATAGTGCATTTTCCCATGATGAATGATAGACAGCAGATGTAGTAAACAAAGCCAAAGGCATGATTTATAAATCATACATTCTCTATGTGACCTCAAGTTTTATTTTCACCTATGTACAGTAAGTATCAGAGTATCCTGACAGTCTCACAGAAGATTTGAACTGGCTTTCAGTGGACTCCCTGACTCTACCCTGGCTTACACTATTCATTGAAACCGGTCCTTCTAAAACAGATGTTAGCAAACCTTTTCAGCAAAGGATCAGACAATAATTATTTTAGACTCTGCAAGCCCTATTAACTCAGTTCGCAACTCTTAGTCTAGCACAAGATTGACCACAGGCACCATTATGTAAATGAGCATAAAATTAAACTAATAGGCACAGAGGTGATTCAATACAACAAGGTGAGAGATATAAACTTGATCTTATCCTTTCCATTGACTTTAGGATAAACTTCATATCCTTCCAAATAGTTTATAATGCCAGTTATCACTGAGTATCCAGTATGGAAGCTGTATTGGAAGACCTTTTACTACTGCCTTGCATTTCTGTCTGCAGCTAAGTAGGTCTGTCTGAGGAGGACATAGATAACCAGTGATTGGAAAGTTTGTATGATGTAGCATTGAGTTATAGCTCTGTCCTTAGGAAAGCTGTGATCTTAGACAAGCCTCAATTTCTTCCCTTGTGAGAATACATAGTAATATTAACATTGTTTTAGAAAAAAATACTATCAGCCCCTTGTGAATTCAGTTACATATGAAGTAAATAGCATAACAAGAAAGGAGGAACAAATGTCCATTCTGCCTATATAGACTTGGCTGGTTCATACTTCTCCTTTCCCCTGTGGGTCACTATCTTGGGGTCTCCATGTCTGCCTTTTATTGACACAGGTCAGAAACAGTTCAGTGGATTCCTAGAGGATCCATACCACCTGCACCCTCTTCAAACTATTCATTCTCTTGTGATGGAAACTGACACCCTACTTAAGTCAAGCCTAAGGTGGGAGTCTTGGCTCCTAACCTATTTTTGGAGTCAATTATTTCTCTCATGAAGCTAGCTAGAAATAATTCTAGTGGGTATGAGTGATTTGTGTAAAAATGTCACGTTGAGTGTGTAGGTATATAGTTGTGAGTGTATGGACATGTGTGTAATCATGTGTGTGTTTGTGTAAGTGTTGGAGAGTGCATTTTCCCATGAGAGAATGATAGACAGCAGATGCAGTAAACAAAACCAGGGTGTGATTTGTAGATCATATATTCTTTGTGACCATAGGTCTTATTTCCACCTATGTGCAGAATGAGAATATGGGTCTAGGCTTAAACATCAAGTAGGGAATTTTTATTCATATACTTGCTGCCTTTAAAGTGCTCCTTTGTGCAGCTTTGGTTGCCTCATGACTTGAAGAAGGACTTATTCAGGCTGTTATAATATTGCCAAGAGACTACTCTCTAGAAATTCCAAATTATTATCTCAAAAGAGGACTTTCAAGAGACTTCTGGGTGGCCCCTCTCTGCTTGGTCTAGGGGTAGAAGTCCTCTCTTTTAGGTTGGGTGGAGATGGGTTTTGGGAACACGCTGGGTGGGACATCAACCTCATCTTGAGTCTCTTGGTCTTCTATAGTTAACTTATGATAATGTAAGTGGATAGGCTTTGCTGCCAAATTATCTATCTGTTGCTTAACAAAATTGGAAAGTCTGTTAAAGGCCCAAGGGCCAAAAGCCAAAAGGAGAAGAAGACCAACCACAGGACCCAGGTGGCAAGCCAAGAAGAAGCAGAGAACAAGTTTTTAAGCCACCCCTCTTCTAGTTCTCACTGTTTCTTTTGCCATTCTAATCTCTCTCTGATCTTGGCCTTACTATCTCTAACTACCCCAGTGTGGTCAGTAAAAAAAAAACATTCCTCCTTGAGGGCAGCACAGAGTCCCCCTTGCTGAAGGAAAAGCAGATCTAGCAATCTGTATTTTTGAAGGACCACTTCAGACAGTAAAAGAAGGGATTTTTCCAGATTAGTGATGCCAATCTCTAGCTGTTCAATGTCCTTGTCAATGACCCCTCGAAGTTGTGAATAGTGCAAGTCCCGAGGCTGGCATCAGGATTAGAACCTCCAACAGCAAACACCATGGGTAGCTCATTTTTATCTGGAAAGGAAAAAAGAAGGGAATTCTTAGGGAGATCTCTCTTCCCTGGATGTCAATTGTTATTCATCTTATCTATAATTGGACCTGGCTTTGTGGAAGTATCTGTTTCACTAATCATTCTGGCAGCCATCAAGCTGTGCCTTCTTTGGTATCAAACAGATATATCGATCCTCAACCCCATATGAGAACTGGGTCTGGGCCATTTTATATAAAGGTAAGAGGGTCCTTCCACATAACTGTGGCATAGTTTTTATTGGTCTCAGGGTGCCAGAGGCAACCAGTAGCAGACTTGCCATTAACATCTTGATTTAGAAAATTGAGAACGAACAAGGCATGATGGAGAGTATTTCTGAGGGACCCCTTCTGGGGGTATAAATCCTCCTCTTTTGTTTTCAAAAGCCAATTTTTCAGAGTTCCTTGTAAAACAAGGGCAGAAGTGCCAGTAGCTGCTCCTCCCACACTCAGAGAGTTATAAAAATATTATTTTAAAGTTCTATGATGTCTGTTTTACAATACCTTGTCCTTGAGGATTATAAGGAATCCCAGTAATATGGATAATATTAAATTGTCAACAAAACATCTCAAATGTCTGATTGCAATAGCCAGTTCTATCTATCTTAATCTGATATGGAACACCAAGCATAGAAAAATAAAGTAGGCAATAACTAATTACATTTTTAGTTGTTTCTCTTGTTAAAGCAATTTTAACTAGAAAGCCTGAGAAGGTATCAAATCACATATACATGTTTTAATTTTTTAAAATCAGAAATAAGTAACATCTACTTATCATAACTGATTTGGTCTAAGTCCTCAAGTATTAACACCATTATGAAAAAATTGAGGACACTGAAAACAAGTTTTTGTAATTTGACTTGTATACTCTCTAGAAATTCCAAATTATTATCTCAAGCTATTATTATTAAGCATATATATAAGAATCAGTAAGCAATAGCACACTCCTTTGGAGCAGATCTCTGCAGATCCACGAATATGTACTGTCTTGTGGTGATGTTGTATAGACAAATAGATGACTTTTTAAGTCTTAATGATGATCCTATAAGAATTCTTAAAATTATATCAATGATTATTAAACTATTTTATAATGGGACTGTTATTAGGCCCTTCTCTGATAGTCAAAACTGTAATGAGAACTCTGCCAGTCTCCCAAGTGTCATCAGTTAATTGTTCTTAGATAGTAACCAGACTTTTTCCTACTCAGAGCACATTCTAAGAGGTTGTAAAACAATTAGCCAAAGATCATTAAAAGGGAACCAACGATTTACTATAGGTGCTAGAACAGAAGATAAAATATTGTCTCGGCTTGTCTACACAAAACTTTACTAATAACTTAGTTATAGTTTTAAACCTTCATTGAACCTGTAGAGCCAAACAAGTGATGGATGTTTAGCCAGATAATTACTCCTAATGGATATGCATATAAACATTCTCTGTTGTAAACTTCTATTTCAATTTATGATTTGAGTTTTGGTGTGAACTTGTGATGAACTTTGCAACATGTGATCATGTATTCTGAAAGATGTATAAATAGTGAGGACAAAGAGATGACAGGCAGATAGAATGGAGAGATAGAACAAAACTCTTTGCCTTTCCCCACTTAGAGTAGCATATAGAATAGAACTTTTTCCTTTTTTCAGATAGAATAAAAGTTTTCTTTTTCTCCACTTGGGACCTTTCTACTTCTCCCCTCAGGTAGCTTTCATAGAAAACTTTTTACACTTAGTAATAAACTCTATAGTAACTTTTCTAAATGTCTTTTTTTTTTTTTTTTGGTGTGACCTCAAACTAGCAGGCATAAGTTAGAGCCCAGCAGTTCCTGTTGAGATAGTACAAAGGCTGTTTACTTAATCTTTGGCTATTTTTAGGATGAGGTACTAAGTGGCAGAAACTAGTTTCTGGCCTCAGAGGATCACAAAAGGCAGGTCAATGTAAAGAATAAGATTATATGGCCAATTGCTTTTGTAAGGCCTATAATCTGTTTGGTATGCAAATCTGTTGTGGCATTTTCCTGGGGTCCAGGCAATCCAGTATGAGCTCTTAAATGTAAGTACATATTTCTTAAATTAAGCTGTATTTGTAAAGTTTAAAAATTAGCAATATCAAAAAAAGGAACAATTTTAAGTAATTATAAACCATGAGCTATATACTGGCTATGAGTATACAAATTAAAAGCTTGATTTTTTAGCATTTCAAACAGTGGATACAGCACATAATTCAATTATTTGTGTTGAAGCAGGGGGAAACTCAAGAGAATAAACATGTGATCTAATTACATATACTATCTTCTCATTAAATGATCTGTCTGTAAATACAGTAAACACATTTTCTATGAGCTGCATGTGTAAATTTACAACAAATATAAAAGCACGCATAGAGGAAAATTGCAACAACTTGTCTTTTGGATAATGATTACCAAATTTATCTAAAATGTTGGTCATATAATAGGCCAAATATCAGTATTCTTTAATAACTAATGTAATTGTTATTTAGAATAGAGATATTTCATTAAGTTCTTTCTGAAAATACTTTTGTAATCCTGACCTACAATTTTATATTAACACAGCAACAGCTTTAGAACAGGATGTTAAAACTTTCTTTGGAGATAAAAAAAATATGAATCTACATTAATGATCTCTTTTATCAAAGGTCTGCTGTGAAACAGCCAACAACTGATCAGTCTATATAATGTATCTATTGATAACTAACAGCTTCCTCTACTTTCTACAAAGCTATTACTCCTTATCAGTTAATTGTCAAGGGAAATTAGAATTTGTATCCTCCTTGAGAACATCAAACAGAGGCTCCTGTGGTGAGCTTAAGGTGAGGTCTTAGCCAATTAGCATCTCCTAGAAGCTTTTGAAAATAATTTAAACTAAATAAACTATCTTTTTTATTTGAATTTTTGTGCCACAATTTGTTTAGGAATATAACTGATGTCTCAAATATTGAAAAGATATTGCCATTGAATGTTTTCTGGTGCAACAAGCACTCCCCAAAATTTTAAAGCTCGTTGTATAAAAGCAAAGGCTTGTATTAAAACTCCTTTAGAGGGATCAGCTAATAAGCCAATTGTGTAACAAAGGAAGTGTTCATCAGGGCCTTGTTTGATCCCAGATAAAAGTCTTACAGAGATCTTCTTTATACATCTGGTTTCTGAATGACTCCAACCCTGAGTTACAAGTTTTAATCCAGCTTTTTGTTATCAAAATTATAAATTTTTAATCATACCCAATAACTTATAGGCTAATAATATATAACCAAGACATGAACACATTTATACTTTTAAAACCAGTCAGAAACAAAAATGAAGTAGATGCACATCTTATATATTTTATCCAAACAAATTTTTCTTACCTTTTCTAGCTGTAATTTCAAGAGAAAAGCACCTTGTCACTTGTTAAACCAGAAAAACAACTATCAGTTCCTTTACATAGAAGACTAAAAGCTGCTGGCTTCTCCAAAAGCAGCTATGCAAACAATCAGCTCTAGCCATGGCTCCTCCTGTAGTGCCTTACTCCCAGCCACAGAGCAGGGTAACTTCTTTATCAGCTTCTGTTGTGTAAATTGAGACTTCCCTTCAAGCAAATTTTAAGCTAAATCAAGGGGTGTATAGCCAGCAGTTTTAATCATTTTTTCTTTTGAATATGAAACATAGAACAACAATCATTCAAACAATGAAACAAAGACAAAGAATTGGCACATGTGGACAGATTGGCATGCCAAGGACAGGCAATAGACAGCGAAAGCAGAACTGAGGATCTCTCCAGTAGAAGCCAGAGAGAAAACAGGACATCTCCTGATTCTCTCTTGCTCCCAGGAGGGCTCTGAAATAGGCTTTTCCTTTTCTTTTGCTAACACGCCAGAAAGCAGACAACTGCTTTAGCCCTTTCTCTCATTTTCAAGGTTTAACTTTTTATCTCTTCCTTAGGAAGTATACCATTTTTTTATCAATAGCCCCCTCTTGGGAAAACAACACTAAGGAAATCAAAGAATTTTTAAAGATCCTTTTTCTTAACCCTAGTACCTCACATCCTGATGGACTTCTTGAGCCCTGTCACGAAGAGTGACCATTCAGAAAATTCTGTCCCATGTTTTACCTTAAGAGCTCACTGCCCTATGATCCTCCTCCAGACTGTCTCATGGCCTCAGGAGTAGCTCTTGGGCACTCCCGAAAATAAATGGGTAGACCTACCCTCCTCTGAAGAGTGACATTCTCTCTTCTGCCACCCCCTGGGTCCTGTTTAGGTGCCACTTTGCCCCAACCTGTGGGGTGGTGAACTGGGACTGGGGGACCACCTGAAAGAGAGAACAGGGTTGTGGGGGAGACAAGGGATGCAAAGAACTGACAGCAAGTCAAGAGTTCTGATCAAGCTGTCGAATTTTAATTGTTCCCACACAGGTTATATACACATAGAAGCAGGATATGGAGTAGAGGGGTGACATAGGGTTGCTTTGTCTCTGGGGAGTGCAGGTGTTCTCAAGAACAGATGTTGGTTGGGTGAAAAATTCAGCAGAAGAAACAGAACAGGTACCTGTCCATAAGATCTATAGTTATTTGTTCTTAACTAAGCTAGTACTTTCCCACAGAGGGTACCTGTCCACAAGATCTATAGCTACTTGTTCTCAACTGGGTTAGTGCTTTCCCACAGAGGCCAAGACTTTGTGCCAGTAAGCACGTATGACTGACAAAGCAGTTAATGTTTAAACAAGGTTGCTCCCAACATAATACACCATAATGAACATTTCTGAGAAGCATCTAAGACTCTGGGGACCAATCTTCTGTGTTCATAAGGAATTTTGGTTCTTATCTCACATCAACTACACAGAAGGACCCTATAAAGCAGATGCAATGGCTCCAAGCATGGCAGCTCCTTCCTTTGTTCCCTGGAGGTAGAAAAAAAATCGATTTTAATGAGGGATATCTAGAAAATGCATTAAATGCTTTATACAAAATTCACCTTTTTGGGTTACAAAATTAAATTCAATTACTGTGAGTGGCACCTCTTACAAAGCATCCTTTGTATATACACAAATTACACACTGCAGCATTTCCACAGAGAATGACGTTCATGCAGGGGACCAAAAATGATCACATGTCAGCTTAGAAATCCATCTCAGTCTCTTAATTACTCTTTTTTCTGTTTAAATTTTTCTATTGTTTTTATGAAAATTAATTAACTACACTGAAGCTTTTAAACTCTCTATTATAATGATTTTAATATAAATGTCACCCTGTTAAATATTAAAGTATAAAACATGTCCAATCTATTTATACATTTTCTGCAAATTTTGGATAAAAGCCTTCTAGTTCCTCTCTTAGATTGCTTTAGCTTGTATTTTGTTGAAGTAATTATTCAAAGTTGGCCAGTGGGTCAAGCCAACTATCCAAGCTGCGGCGGCTCTGCCTAACTCAGCCATCATGTTCTGTGGCCAGAGGCCACGTGCATGCTACAGCTAGAATCAGCCAGCCAGAAACACCAGCCCTGCCACCCACAAGACACCAGCATGGTAGATGGCTCTGCCAATCTTCCATGCTGTCTCCACAAGGCTGGGCATTTCCCAGGCCATCCTGCCAACCACACAGGCTCAGTAAGAAAATGAGACTCTAATGCTTAAAGATTATTCAAAGGTTTTATATGTTTGGTAATGCTCAATAACAATATGCCCATAAAAAGAGAGTTGTTTCCCAATTAGCTAACCTAAATAAAAGTTGTTACCTGAGACTGCTCTCCATACTGCGTGGCTCTCCATCGCTCCTACATCTCTGCTCTCCCTAAGGTCCTCTTCTTCCTTTTCCTCTTCCTCTCCTAACTTCTCCCACCTTAGCTCCTCCTACAGTATTTGAGTGTTCAGAGTTTGCTGAGAGCATGTGGGTTACAGTATTGCTTCAATCAGATTGGCCTGTGGGCATGTCTATGACAGATTTTCTTTATTGAAAATTGATGTAGAGAGCACAGTTCACAATTGGCATCACTATTCCTATGCAAGTGGTCCTAATCTACATAAGAAAGTATAGTCCACTATTGGCATCACCATCCCCATGCAAGTGGTTCTGAGCCGTATAACAAACTAGCTGAGCAGAAGGTAGGGAGCAAGGTAGTAAACAACATTCCACTGTGGTTTCTGCGTCAAACTCTTGCCTTGATTTCCTGCTCAAACTTCATTCAAGATGGACTATAAGATGGAAGTATAAGATGAAACAAACCATTTCCTCTCCAGGCATTTTTGGTCATGGTGTTTATCATAACAATGGAAAAGGAAACTAAGTTGGTCCCTTTAAGTCTGAGTGAAATCAGAGAGTCTTCCTTTTTAAGGAGGCAAATGAATCTATACCCACCTACTAACAAAGTCACCAAATATATGTAGCAAAATGTGATGGAACTAAAGGTATACATAAATACCCAATGATGGTTCAGATACATCCAGACTTGATTTCCACAGTGGACCAAAAGCTATACAGAACATGAAGGAGATTGGAGAGTAGACTAGAATAAGGCAACAGAACCTAAAAAGCTATGTTTTAAAAATCTACCCTAAACCAACAAAATACACATTTTCCTCAAGTGCGAATGGGACATACTCATGGGCTATGAGACAGATGGGATCAACCATATGTTAAAGCAGAAAACAAGTCTCAATAAATTTGACAAGTTTGCAATCACCAGCAGAAATCAATAATAGAGAAAAACTGGAAAATCTACAAATTGGAAGAAATTAAAGAACACATTCTAAAAACAATTCAATCCATGACAGGAAGAAGTATTGGTCTTTCTCAGTTCCAGCTAGTGCCTGCTGTTGCCCAACTGAGATCAGGTGTGTCCCCAAAGCCAGTCGACTGCTGCAACTCAGTGGCTCTATATGAAGTGGCTCTATCTGAAGTGACTCTATATGAAGATGTCAGATCCTGTTCTTTTCACACATAGAGTCTGGGAGATTTCCCAAATCAGGAAGCAAATCTGATCAAGTCACACAGATGCACAAAGTTTGAACAAAGTCATAAAAATTCTGATGAAATAGAGGCTGAACCAGAAAACATGGGGAGGGAGATAACCCCATTGACAAGCACTTGTCATACAAGCATGCAGACCCATGTTTCGTCATCAGAAAAGCTAGGCCCAGGCAGTCCATGCCTGTAATCCCAGTACTAGGGAGGCACAAAGAGAAGCCTGGAGCTTTTTGATCAGATTCTGTCTGAAAAAATAAGGTTTTCTACCTTTAAAAAAATAAGCTTTTACATGGAAAAGATACCCAGTGTTGACCTTTGATCTCTGCATATGATTGTTCAAGAACCTATACACACAAACTCAGAAGAAATGAATAAAGTTCACATGCAGAAGAGCCAAGGATCAGAAGTGGCTGGTACATCAAGGCATAGTGTCATCAGAGGCAAGTGCTCTATCATCTTCTGCCAGGGAAGAAATGTGTCAGAGTGCATCAGCAAAGTAACATGCCATGACCTAAATAGTGAATACAAAAGTACAGAGAAAAATGAGTTGGTTTGTGGAAAAGGAAAGAACCATTTTTAAAATTATAAATAGCAGAGATAGGGATGGTGCCCACAACAGAACATATGCATGTTTATAGAAGCATATGGAAGAATGGGCTAGATTCAATAAAAGACCTGAGACAGTAGTGAGTATCGGGGAAGTGATGAGACAGGGCATTATCCTGGAAGTCCAGGGAACAAGACCCTCAAGGAAACATGGTACCCAAGAAAAGAAAAACAAAACCAATGTCAACAGAGGCTATGGTTATCACTCTTAAATAAGAGGGAGCTAGATTGTGGAAAAGCAGAGTGAAGACCAGAGTGAAGCAGACTGAAGCAAAGATGGAAGGAGCTAGCCAGCATAGAGGACTCTGTTAAGATGTTTGACAGGAACAAACTTCTGTTTCCTCCTTTATAAAAAGAAGACAAATAAAGCTTCCTTCCCATGGCTGTGAAGATTAAAGGGAATGATGTTTGTGTAATGCTTATCATAGAGCTTGAACAAAATGAGAATCTTATTACTGTTATTGTACTGTCTTTTCCTAGTTAACAGACCTGAAGATTCCAAAGGTGACCAAAGTGCTCAGTCAGCAAAGTCCCCAGCAGGCTGAAAGTGGACTGAGGATTGAAGAGACAAGATGGTGAGCTCTTTAGAAATGTCAGTACTTCCCAAGCAGAAGGAATCCTAAAAGTGTAACAGTGGTTGGTATTCATTAGGGTGTCTGTGTGCTGGGAGCTGGGACTCATTTACAGAAAACTCAATCATCTGTCTCTTACTCATCTGTCTGCATTTGTGTTTTATCTATTCTGCATGTCCCATGAATCGTCATCTAGTTCTACTTTAGTTCTTATTATATAATATAATTTAAAATCTGATTTAGGTATGGAATGTGTATAATAACACTTCACTTCTATCACCCACAACTTATTTCTTCCTTTATATATCTTTCAAATCCCATATCTTTAAAATACAAATTATGTATGTCTAGGCACTAATCCTTTTCTGTGTCAGCCCTACTGCTATTACACACACACACACACACACACACACACTCACAATGTTCATAACTAAATGGCTCTGTTCAGGTGTATGACATTGTGGTGGCTTGAAAGGAATGGCCCCCAAAGACTCATGTTTTTGAATGTTTGACCCATAGTGAGTAGAACTATTAGGACATGTGTCCTTGTTGGAGTGGGTATGTCCTTGTTGGAGTAGGTGTGTCCTTGTTGGAGGAAATGTGTCACTGTGGAGGCGGCTTTGAGGATGCTCAAACTACACCTAGTGTGACACACAGTCCCCTTCTCCTGCCTCAGTTCAAAATGTAGAACTCATCTTTCTCCAGCACCATGTCTGCCTGGAAGCTGCCATGCTTCTTGCCATGATGGTAATGGATTAAACCTCTGAAGCTGTAAACTAATTAAATGTTTTCTTTTATGTGAGTTGCCATGCTCATGGTATCTCTTCACAGCAATGAAAACCCTAAAAAGACAAACATAGCTTTCCAAATTGAAAGATTTTTAAGGAGATGATCTTTCTCTATTTCCTTTGCAATCTCTCAGAATCCATTAAATGGTTTACAAACCGTAAGCCCATCATGGTGTGTGTGTGTGTGCATGTGCGTTTGAGAGAGAGAGAGAGAAAGAAGAGAGAGAGAGAGAGAGAGAGAGAGAGAGAGAGAGAGAGAGAAGAGAGAGAGAGAGAGAATAACAGAAAAGCCATGGATAGGGGAGGCAATGTAGGAAGAGTTGCAAAGAGGAAACAGAAGCAGGGAATGATCTAATTATATTTTAAGAAAAGAAACAATTTAAAAAAGAGAAAGGTGAGAATAGATCAGAGAGTGATAATGAGTGAACCCAGATTCTACCTCTCAGCAGGCTTTGCTGTCCACTCTGAACAACCTGGGGAAGCAAACCTCTCAATGCAGGAAAGCATAGACATGTGATATTCGACTCACTGCCCAGAGCCAACACGTGACAGGGTCTTTCTATTGCCTGGGAACCACTGAGCTTGGTTCTGCTGCTGGCAGTTAGCAGACTCTTGCTCAGCCTTCTTCAGGAGACACACACACACACACACACACACACACACACACACACACTTTTTCATGCCCTGGTTGTGATCAATCATAGTTCTTAAAGAGAGCTTAGTCAAATCCCAGGAAAGGAAGTATAAGAATAGTTCATAGTAAATTAGGGCAAGGAGAAATTCTTCTATAAGGAATTTAAATTAGGAAATACAATAGATTTAACTGGTGTTTGGGCTCATTTGAAAACACAGTGGAATGTCATTAAACATTTTCTATTCATTTATAAGGTGTACATATATGCAATTTCTTTTTAAATATATAAAACTTATGACCTGACTAAAAAAACTTGGTACTTTGAAATATAAGGACTTAAATTAGAGAAACAAATATTGTTAACTATACTGGAAGTGTAAACTTAAATTTGACTTTAAAATTACATGTCTAAATTAATTTTTAAAATTTAAATTAGAATTAAAAGGCTTTTCTAGTTCAATCAATACCTTAGAAACATAACAAATACATAATTTTAAAAATACATAGTAATAAAACAAATATCAATACTGTGGTTAATATTTGGCTTCATATAGACATGGTTCTGTTCTCTTCTAAATCTTTTGAATGGGGAATGCTTAGACTTCAGAGAAATCAAAACACCTTCATAATGTCATAGAGAAAACAAATAACAAATGCTGAAGAAGATATAGACAAAATGGGTCACTTCTATACTGCTGGTGGCATTGTAAAAATAGTTTAACAATTATGAAAATCAATATGGGGGATCATCAAAAATTATACATATATATGTATATGTATATAGTGTATGTGTGTGTCTGTGTGTTTGTGTGTGTGTGTGTCTACGATACAACTCAACTATATACTTCTGAGAAAACATTTAACTAGAGCTTGTTTACAGTTTCAGAGGTTTAGTCCATTACCATCATGGTAGGAAGCATGGTAGCATGCAGGTAGACTGGAGAGGTAGCTGACAGTTCTACATCTGGATCCACAGGCAGCAAGAAGAGAGAGACACTTCAGTGACACACTTCCTCCAGTGAGGCCACACCTCCTAGTTCCCTGTCAAGTAGCTCTACTCCCTAATAACCAAGAACTCAATTTATGAGCCTATGGGAACCATTTCTAATCAATTCACCACAAGTCATCACATACCTTTTAAGCTATTTAAACAACTTGCACATTTAAATTAAAGCATTTTAAAGTTCTATGTGTCTTCTATTGTAGTGAAATGGAGATAAAATATGCTGAACAATAATCTGGTTTCAGTGCAGTGTACTGATTAGGCTGTGATATTTGCTGTGACTAAGGATAAGATAATACTACAGAATGGCAGTATCCAGAATTTGGCTGCTTTTGCTCTTACTCAGCCAGGTCTTGTAGCCCAGGTCTCTGGAGAGATTTTCATGATTGGCCAATGAGCCCTATGCAGTTGCTGGCTTGTCTTACCTTTTACATTTCCTTCCATGTACTGTATTACCATGCAATGTCAAAATCCCTTGTGCAGGTCTCAAAAATAGCCCTACTGTCGTTAAGGAGACCCCAGAGGCAAGCTACACTCATGATTTCCAGTGATGATGTCTATTCTCAAATGCCCTCTAAATATAGCATCTCTTGCTTGAAAAGAACAGGACAGGTTTCTAGCTTTCAAGAATGTGAAGGGGAGCTGAATGGAGAAAATTACGAGTCAAGCTGGCTGTGCCTGGTGCCAACACTTCAGGGTGTGTTGGAGTCATGGAGGTGGAAGCTTGCCTGTGTGGCTGGAACACGTGGTTGTTGTTTACAAGCAAGAGCTGCTGGTGGAGAACCTCTAGCTGTTCTCCATCCTAGTTTTCAGACACTAGAAATTAACATAAACAAGTGGGAAGGGCAGAGGCGTTGCAGTGATGATTCATTCAAGTAAGAGGCAGCCTTTTAGCACAAAGGCGACCTAGGTGTGCCTGTGGGAGAGACATCAAATTCTTTGGTGTCTTCAAACTCCTAGAATTGCATTACTGCCCAGTTCAATCACTCAGTCATCCAAGGTATCTTCAAGGGACTCTGTGTGTGTGTGTGTGTGTGTGTGTGTGTGTGTGTAGGAGGGCATAGAGAAACTCAGGTAGCAAAGTGTTTTGCTACACAAGTTTTAATCCCGACCACTGGCCTAAAATATCTGGGCATGGTGGCCATCCCTGGGGCTTGCTGATTAGAGTCTAGCCCAGTTGGTTTGCCTCAGATCTCAGTAAGAGAGTTTGTTTTAAAAATTAATTAATGAGTGAAAATTAAAAACAAAAAGAATTAAAATTTAAAAAGTGTATTTGTTAGGTCCCAAAATTCTGAAGGCAGTACATATATCAGAAATGAGTCTAGGCTCAGCTCAGACAGGGACTATAGAAAGATTGCTGGTAGTTAGATAAAAACCTATAACCAGCATTCCTCAGAAACCTATCAGACAGGTTTCTATCTGCCAAAAGGATTCACTTCCATTATCTTCCCTTGACTCTGGCAAAAAGGACATATGGCTCCCCAATGACATCTATTTACCTGTGGGTACAGATCAAAACCCATAGAACCTTCCAAAGGCTTCTAGAGTACTGCTTTCCTTTCTAGAGCTACTCCATTTTCTACTGAGAAAGACAAACTCATGGACAGGTTTACCTTTCAGACAGGGTTCCTAAAGACAAAGATAAACTCTGGTAAACTTGGAGAACTGTGTTCAATGAAAGAAGAAACTCAAATTCCATGCTATGGTTATTTTAAAACCTGCTTTTACTATTTCTTTATTTAAAAATAAAATTGAAAAAAGCTTTTTGATCAATGGCTGCCCTCAGTAATCAATCATCCTCTGTGTCTCATGGTAAACGATTGGATATTTCCAGAAGAAAGGAAAAGTAAAAAAATTAAAGGTCTGAGGAAATGATTTAAGGTATGTGAATGCAAATTGTGAGGGTCAGAAGGAGTGGTTTAACATATGTGAAAAAATGAGACAGACAGTACATAGTTGTAAGACTTCAAAAGTTCAGAGTTTACTCATATTAATCAATGGAATTCTGTTACATTTTTAGTTTGACTTTGGTAAAGCATTGGCTACTACTTTAAAAAATTATCATAGTTACAGGCTTAACAAATTTAATTTCTTGGCTGCTTTCTAAACATAGATTTAAAAGTGCTTCTCGTTGTCCTGAAAATATTTCTGTCCAATCTATACCTATCTAGTCCTTGGACAGAGGGAAGAGTATTCATGGTTTTCTTCCAGAAGCATCTTTTGGGTTCTTTTTCCTTTGGTTCTCTTTCCTGTCAGGAAATCTCTCTTATGATGAGTGCTCACTTTGCAGCATGTTAACACTGCCCAGGCTGCATTTCTGCTATGGTTCAAAGGTATGCATCTGCTCTAGCTGCTTAGGGACACCTAGCTGATCTTTCTATAATGAGAATTTTAATGTAGATTATAGACAAAGGTCATGCTAATGTTTCTAAACGTTTATCTTATGTCAACTTTAAAGGTGTCACGTGAGCTTTAGGGAGTTGCAACTTGGATCCATCTGCCACAGGTGAACTGGACCTCTGCCGTTTGGGTGTGTGCTCCTTTGTAAAAACGGGCTTTTCTATGCCAGCCATGCTCTGAAATAATGAAATGGAGAACTTTATATTTATTAATAATATGCAGGCTTTATAGCTAAGCAGATTCTGAGCTATTCTAATCCAACAATGCTGGCCTGGCCAACTTCCCAGCTACGTGGCCCATTACCTGCCATCTTAGTCTTGCCTGGCGCCTCCTTCTTCATTCATATCTGATGGCAACTCCCAGATTGAGATGCCTATGGTTCCCACCTGAGACTCTCCTTTTCTCTGGGTATGGAAGTCACGTTTTTTTCTCTCCTACACAGCTATAGGATGTTCACCTCTTTATTGACTAATCAGGTGATGGAGAACAATGTTTTACAAAATACTGAGTCATGAGATGCCTCATAATAATGACAATGCCAAAGTCTGGACTGCAACCTTGTCTCTGGGTACAGAAATCAGCATCTGAATACAAAGTACAGGAAAACATCCCCCAACATTTTGTTTTCCAGACATCCCATGCATAAAAAACAGATCTGGAGTAGCAAAAAAAGATTCCCCCTGAACTCTTTAACTTTATCTTCTGTCCCTAGTCTGTCTGTCCCAGCTGATTTCCATGGAGCTGACAAACACCATCCAGGCATCAAACCCTAACCCTGTAACTGCTCTAAATGGAGCTCATCTCCATAGCTTCACTATTAGACATGAGGAAAAAACCATTTCCAAGACTGTCTGATCAAAGCAAGCTGTATTTAGAAGTGCACAAGGGACTGGCCAGACTACTGCCTCCTCTCAGCAGGGGTTTCAAAGATTAGTCCTTCACTGGCTTTTGAGATTCCTTTTATTTGGAAAGTTTGGGGTTGATAGAAAACTAGAAACAAAACAAAGGTAACAACAGACACAATGACAGTGATAATTGTTGTCATTCAGAGGTTCAGCAGCCTGTCCAAGAGCATTTAACAGATAGGAGTCTGGATCAATTGTCTCCTTGTACAACCTTTGGACTACCTGATGTCCCCATACTGGGCCTTTCCAAATTCTAGGTTGGCTCCAATGTCCTGGGGCATCCTCAGCTTGTTTGAAGCTTAGGCATTGGAACCAGTTGACTGTCTCCCCCTTTGTCAGGGTTTCAGAGAGCAACCCCTTACTGGCTTTTGAGGTTCCCTTTTTGTGGGTTAGGGTTAACAGAAAATGGCTGTTGAGATAGTTGGCTAATAGCACCTAGACAGAAGATTGGGAGACTCAGTGCTCAAGGCTGATTGTCAGGTAGATAAGCATAAGAATACATCATGTGGGTGGGGTGTCATCAGAGGTATTCAGAAGTTTAGCAAGGCAAAGGGGTAAGGTTACCTATATAAAATGTATATCATTTGTAACTTCATACATCATGGGGTTACAGGTTCAGCATAGACTGAATAATATAATTTGCAGAATACATTATGCTTAGGAAGGAAAAACTTATTGTAAAGTACAGAGCTGTAATAATGATCTACAACAGTTCTTGTGTTGGTTTCATATTGTCTCAGTGGCCCCTCAAAACCAGAGAACCCTGGAGTTCTGATAACTGATGTGAACAAGTCCCCAGTGTGAATTAGCCCATCAGTGTGCTTGTTCTTCAATCTCCTTCAGGTGAAGTTACCTGTATTATCATCTCAAAACCAAACAAACAGCATTGAAAGAAAACCAAGGTGGAAAGCTCCAACAGAATATGTCCCAGACTGACAACATCACCAGCTTCTTGTCCTACACCTCACTTCTTGAGTTTGAGTCTGAAAGAGCCAGGTCAACACCTCACACATCTCAGGAACAGGACACAGAGATAGGAGAGCCTTTTGCCTTTTAATTTGACATCATGACAGCTGCTTAGGGGCCTCAGAATTCACAGGGATGTCTTTCTGCTCACTGCTCTGCAAACTGACCTTGGTAACTTAAGAAAACAACTTTAACTGAAGAGATTAAATCTGGAAAAGGAGGATGGCTGGTGTCTGAATTGCTTTAATAAATAGTAACTAGGATTCCAGTTTCAAAGAGTCCCATGCTAATGTGGCCTCCTTTGTCCTTGAATATGATCAAGTCTAATTTAGCTTGTTTTGCCACCTGGGTTCTTACTACACAAGGAACTTGGCAAGTTTATTTTACTGTGTCACATTGGCTAATGTTTCTATTCTTTATGATGCTACGTTCTATGCTATTACTGTCAGTAGTTCCCTCTGGTCTCATTTCTGATTTTGTTGGCAATGGATTTAGCATCCTTCCATTTGAATTGTTTCTTTTATTTAGAGAGTGTAGATTAGATAAGTATGCCTAGGTTTCCTATCCTGCACCACACTCTTGCCATGGAAATACACCTGCCTCTGTTGTCACCATGGGTGGAATAGACTGCTGTGATTGATTGACATTTTGGATGGACCTTATAATATTGTGTGGTCATTGAAATGTCAACATACATGATAATAAAAGCTTTTAACTAGCTTTTAATTTTCACAAGAGGAGCACATTGCAGGTGTCTGGAATCCCTTCATAATGAACTGGTGAAGAAAATATGTGTAAAGAAAATGAATCAGACCAGAAATAGCTTTTACTTAGCAAAGCCAAGCCAATTGTAAATCAACTAAGCCCTGCTACATATAGACCTGTGAAGATGAAAAGAAGTGTTTACTGCAAGCTGTTCAAATCTTGAGTTTATAACGTAACAACAGCAGACTCATTCAGACAGTGGAACTGGAGTTGGATACAAGCTACATGTGTGCATAAGTGCAGGCATATACACAATCTACACATGCTGATAATTAAGTAAAATTGAAGTTAAAAAGATACCTTCTAGAAGACAGTGTATTCTGGAAGACAGAAAATATGCCAAAGGAACTTGAGGAATCATAAGGAAGTCAAGGCAGAATATTTGCAGCAATGGTATGTTGCTGTAAGAAAGAAACGGGCTCAGCAAAGGACAAGACAGTTTGCCACAGAAAGGAAATGGAGGGCTCAGACAATAGAGAATTGAAGAATGAAATTGATTCTTGCTAAATCACAGCTGAGGTCCTGTAGAAGTAGATAACAGCCATATCAAAGCTTAGATCTACAGCATCAAGATTTATAGCATCCTGTAAAAAAAAAAAAAAAAAATTAAAACCTATGGCTGTCTAGATTACCCAGTGGGTAAAAATTCACACCATTAGGCCTGATGATGTGAGTTTGAGTCCTGAGATCCATGTGCCCCAGCTACCATTAGGTGTCCCCTAACTTTCACATATACTCCACATATCTATGGCATGCATATGTATTCATGCACCTGTGTACATGCACACACATGTACACACACACTATTTTAAAATTTTTAAACAAAAAATTAAAAGAATGCTAGAAGACCATTATAATTTTTTTTTCTGGGGGGTGGAGAGATGGTTCATTGTTTAAGAGTACTTGCCAGTCCTCTAGAGGACCCAAGTTCCATTCCTAGCACCCATCTGGAACTCTAGCTCTGGAGATCTGACACCTCTGTCCCCCTCAGACACCTACACTCATGTGTACATACCCATATGTAGACATACATACCTATACACAGTTAAAAATAATTTTAAAAATTCTATTTAAGTTCTTATGGTGACTTATTTAAGAATAGTTTGTCAAATCCACAGTTGGAAAGATATTCTTGGGGCCATCTGATGGTTCATCCAATTAAGTACTTATTTTATAAACATGTATAATTAAGGGTGGTGGGTTGAGAACAGTTGTGTTCCCAGTTCGAGAGGAGAGAGAGAGAGAGAGAGAGAGGAGAGAGAGAGAGGTGCTGATAAGTTATAGCCAGTGAGTCAGCCTGTCTCAAAAGAGGTGGACAGCATTTAGGAGAATGACATTTGAAGTTGTCCCGCACATACACATAAACTTGAACGTACACATCTATGCACACATGAACATCACATTTATCTAAAAATATGTATTCTTTCATCTTCTAGAAACTTCATAGTTACAATTTTCATATGTAGGTTTGTCTTTGGTGTGGGAAAGTAGTGAAATTCAATTTTTTTAAAAATAACCAGTTGCCTCACCATTATCTATTGAAAAGATTTTATCTCTTACACTGAATTTTATTAGCACCCTTATTGAACATGGAAAAACAGAGCCTTCTCTTCTGATCCATTGATCTATGACTTCAACTTCGTGCCAAACAGGAAGCTTGCCATTTTAGTTTTGTTAAGCCTTGGAATTTTCCAATGTGTTTTCTCAATTTTTCCTTGATTCTTAAGGCTCTCTTCTTGGTTGTTTAGAGACTTTTTGTTTTTGCTATACACATGCTAAAGCCAGTTTATCAATATCTAGAAGAAGCAATGGTTTCTTAGCAACAGCACTTTGGAATTAGAACCAACAACTTATTGATACTCAACACGAATTCATCTCTCTATTTGTTTAAGACTTCAATTTCCCATCAGTGTCTCCTTTTTCAATACAGAAGACTTTATTTCCTTTTGGTGAAATTATTTCTAGGTGTTTTCTAGTTTTAAGTTATTATAATAAGTTACTTTAAGTTTGTTGATGTATATATGGAAATATCATTTACATTTTACATTTTTTTATATTTGGTGACTTTGCTAAATTCATTTACTAGCAGTAAAAGTATGAGATTAATTGAATGTCTTTTGTATTCAAATGATCCACAAATAATAGTTGTATTAGATTTGTATTTTTTCAATATTTGTAATGTACATGGTTATATTATATTTTCTGTGAGTTGTCAGTGGACATCCTTGCCCCCTCTTGATATTATTTTACGGTATATTAGTTGCAGATGTTTTTAGCAGATGTGTCCTACCAGCTCAAGAAAGCTTTATTCTTGACCTAATCTGTTAATCTGTCTTCATTGCTGAAAAGTGTTGAGTTATTTTTACTCCTATTACAGTGCCTTGCCTCCCCTTTATTACAGAGATGTCACCAATTTTCTAAGGTTAAGGCAATTTTGATTTTCTGGGGCAAATGCCATTAGGTTACAGTAGAATATTTCTTTTATGAATCATTGCACTCTAAAAATATCTGTTTATGAGAGATAGGAGCCTAATCTTCTCTTTCAATAACATCTTCCCTGGGCTTGGGGGATGGTATGTGCTAACCTTAGAACTCAAAAGCTTCATGACACGTTCTCCTTTTTTTTAGTCTCTGTGAGAGTTTGTATGGAATCAAAGATCTTTTCCCCTTAAATGTTACCGACTTCTCCAGGAGACCAGCTCATCTTGGATACTTTCATTATGGAAGGGTTGGCAGCTGAAACTTGACTTTCTCTAAAGAACACACAACTCCTTAGTTGTTTCATTTGTTTGTCTCAGTGTTTTGGAAAGTTACTTCTTTCAAGAATATTTTCCTTTTTTATCTAAATTTTCAACAATATTGGCAAAGGCTTATGTGTAAAACATACATCATCTTAATATCTGTACACTATGACCTAGTGTTCACAGTTGACAGTCTCATGGGGATATTTATGGGTTTGCTCATTATTTCCTAACCAAACTTTTCATGATGCCAAAGCTCTCCTTGAATTTCTCTGTTGTTCTTGAGTTTTACAGCTTTCCTTTATTAATTTTATTTTTCTTTATTATTTCATTTTCTTCTAATTTCTTTGACTTTGTCTTTTTCTAGATCCTGAATATTAACATTTGGATAAACAATTCTTTGTTTTCCAGTACATACAGCTATAATTGCAAACTTCCTTTAAAGTCTTATTCTAGCTCGATTGCATAATTTTAAATGATGTATTTAAACTTCTATTCAATCAAGGATGTTTTCTCAGTTTCATTTTTAGTTTGCTTTTCATAAATGTGTTGCTTTGTTTTTACTAGTACTTATTCAAATGTGTTTAGTAATGTATATACAAAATACTATTGTTTCGCCGGGCGGTGGTGGCGCACGCCTTTAATCCCAGCACTTGGGAGGCAGAGGCAGGTGGATTTCTGAGTTCGAGGCCAGCCTGGTCTACAGAGTGAGTTCCAGGACAGCCAGGGCTACACAGAGAAACCCTGTCTCGAAAAAACAAAACAAAACAAAAAAAAAAAAAAAATACTATTGTTTCCATTGTGACATTTTCTTACATGTGTATAAAGACCTTTACTCATAGTTCCCCTTACCCTCTCTGACTCTCTACATATGTTCTCTCTGAATAGTGTCCCTCCTGCTTGCCTGCCTTTTTCTGTATCTAGATTCTACATATGAGAGAATGTGATTGCTTTCTTTCTTTCTGAGACTGGTGTATTTATCTTAATGAAATGACCTCTACTTCTCTCCATGTCCTGCGTTGAAGCAGAAAATGTGTGACTAACCAGATTGGGTGCCTGTAGACAACTTTTTAAGTATAATTCTTAAATACAATAAAAAGTCTATTATTTAACTCAAGGCAGCAATTCTCTATCACTTAAGAAAAAAATCACTGTGCTTCTTATTTAGTTAGTAGAAGAGATACACTCTTGAGTTAGAAGGCTAGAAAGCCACATGCTCAAACTGTCTTGTGCATCCTTTGTTTGTCTGGTAAACCTGTTTATATGGATCTGTTTTTAGCATATGGGACAAATCTCTACATAGGTATAGCTGTAATGTTCATCTATGCATTGCTCAAGTAGGTAACAATTTATTTCTTTGGTTGCCCAGGTTGTTTTTCTGCATTAGAAGGTAGGTTGCTGGGATGTCTGGAAGGGCTCAAACAACCTTCCTCACATTGATGGCTACTGATGATAGCTGTCTGTTGGGAGCTTAGCTGGGGTTGCTGATTGGTGACTTTGGTTTCCTTGCCAGTGGACTTCTTCACATTCTCTGTGTTTTCTTCCTGTGTTTCAAGTAGAAGCATTACAGTTTAGTCCTAGAATTTCTCTCCTGCAGAATTCTAGTGATCAAAGTCACTCTGGTTTTGGAATCTTGTTGATATTCTGGGAAGCAGAGTGAAAAGCACATGGTAATCTACCACGTCATATTTTCAACTCCTCTGTAGTTCAAATATATCATAGACCAAGACATTAAAAAGAAATAGGTCACAGAGTCCAGCCAGAATTAAGTAAAGAGGAAACACATTCCATCCTAAAACAAGGAGATGACAGAGTTCTAAGAGCTAATCTTGGCTGGGCCTGGTGGGGTACACCTGCAACCCCAGCACTTAGTGGGATGAAGGAAGAGCAGGGATTTAGTATTATTCTTGGATGCATAGAGAGTTCAAAGACATTTTGGGCTTAATTGAGACCTGTCTTGGAACAATAACAAAAAACATGCATAATGACACTGTTTGTCACCTGCTCAGTGGGCTTCACAGTCAGTTTTGTACATTGTAAGTATAAAATGATTTGGGGTGTGTACATGTGTGTGTGTGTATACATGTACATGTGCATGCACATGTGTGGAATATGTGTCGGTCTGCCTGTCTACCACGTGATCAATCTAATGACACTTTTTAGTCTTGAGTAATTTTTCAATATAAATTTGAAAATCTTCCTTTTTCACATTTGAAACAATTTTGGTCATTTTCACTCATACTTACATAAATCACATTTTGTGAAAATGGTCACAAAGAGTAGGTTGTACCAGACCATGGAACAGTCAGCGAACTGACTACTAGGCCATGCTGACCCAGAGACAGAATTGTCCACAGAGTGAAAACTGTAAATGAACTCAAGTGAGCAGTGTTTTGTTGCAAACAACCAGCTCTCTGGATCGCACACTGTATATTGTAGTGGAATTTTAATCCAGCAACATGGCTGCTCTGGCAAGAGATCACATCTAAAGACCTAGGTCTATGTGATCCAGCTGGAATACAGACACAACACACACATCTAATCCCTCTGGTTAGAATACAGATATGCCCTTAGTGCATACCTTTAATCCCTAACAGTGAAAGTAAGGTTAGTTTGTAGAAGAAAGTAGCCATGCTTGAAAATGATATCTGATTGAGAGGCAGATAAAATGACAAATCAGGGAAAGATTTGACAGACTGAGTCAGAGATAGTATACATTAAGCTCTCATGAGAACAGGCAGAAAAGAGAAGCTACTTAAGAGCAGAGAGAGAGAGACAGAGATAGAGAGAGATAGAGAAAGAGGGAGGCAGTTTTTACAGAGATAGGTTGTAGACAGAACAAGCTAGACACAGGTAAAAACAGAATGAGCCAGAAAATAAGGTTCCAGAAGATTAGAACATATTGCCAAAGTTAATATAAGACCAAGCAGAGAAATTTAGTCAGAAGCTCAGAGAAGCCAGATTGAATCAGTCAAGTTGGAGAGGAGTTTTGAGCTAGAACAGCCAAGTAGAACTAGGCAGCCAGAGTTCAGAAAGAACTAGAAAGGGTGAGCTTATTCAGCAGTAGGCCTCTAAGATGACAATTATATCTGGTGGATAAAGGTTACATTTACAGTATATGAACTGCTAGTCATCTGTATTGATCTGTGAGGAAGGTAGTTTATCACAGAACGCCACTGTATTTAACACTAAGCTGTGAGTTTCTCATTTTTTAACATCTCAGAACTCATTTACTTTTAATTTCTGCCTCAGCCTTCCATCCAATAGTAATATGAAGTGAACTTCCAAATCCATTTTCTCTTCTTTTGACCTTCCTTCACACTCCAGCATGTAAATACAAACATTTATGAGAATAGAGCAAGGAGCCTTGGCATGGGAATTCTGTTTCATTGCTTAGAAAGCTCCAACTTCATGGGCAAGATCTATGTTTTATTTTTTTGTCCTATCTATATCAGTTTTGGTATATGAAATTGTCAAATCTGAATTGGAGGTGTGAAAAAATAAATTGAAAATACTTCCCTCTTTTTATGTTCAGCAGTCATTTCAGCAACACAGTAATCACCGAGCATCTGACAGTCAGATAGAAGCAACCTGTGTGCAAAATCACCCAGGTGTGGCAAAACTGTTGGAAGTCGATCTTGAGTCATTTTCTTAATTTTTTTTTTTTTTTTTTTTTTTTTTTTTTTTTTTTTTTTAGTGATTATTGTTCTATTCAACTTTTCCACTGAAGTTGATTTTTAAAATTTCCTATTTCTTAGAAAATTATCTATTTACCCTGGTTGATAAAATGCTAGCCACTGCAAGTGATTCTTTCACACTGTAATGAATAATTTAATGATACATAGAGTAAGTCAACCGTGAAGGACAGGGAGGACAAAACGAATACATTTTAATGACACTTAGGCAGACAGAGCTTGCCCTGACTGTTGGACAAATTGTTTTAAAGCATTTTAGCAATTTCTGACTTCTAGGGAAAAAAATTACATGGACGGTTGTATCTTAAAAAATGAAGTTTGTGAAGTATCTTGTTACAAAATGGTCTCAGCGTTCTGCACTTGCACCTTATGAGACACAATCTCCTTTGGCCTGAAATAGAGGCAGATTCCTGATGGCAGAAAAGTGGTTATTATCACTGGGGAAGCCAGTGGTTTGCAATGTGCTTACAATTTAGGGAGAACAAATGGGGTTGAATTAGACACTTAGAGTTCTGTCGTGGGCCTCAAATGTTTTCTTGGTTTCAGACTCCTCAGGGATCATAATGTCTGTCTGAATACAAACTCAGGAAAAGTAAGACTTTTCTGATATTCCTGTAAGATGGATAATGATTCATTTGTAGGCATGGTTCTTATTTGTGCTCATCATATCATTACTACAAGCTATAATCCCCTGCTCCTATAATTCCATGAACTTTTTGTTTATTCAAACCTTTGCCACACTGTCCATGAGTTTCTTAGGAGTCAATCAACTTCCTGGTCAACCTGTTTAGCTCTCTCTATGCCTCACCATTTTGATAAAAGACAGAAAAAAAAAGTAGGATTCATAGAGAATAGCATGTTAGACAAGAGCAGACTTCTCCTCCATATTACTGTGCATATTAACTTGCTTAGATTGCCTTGATAAAGAACCAGAGTCTGGGGGTGGTGCCTAAATAGCACAAGTGTTTTTTTCTCTCAGTCCACTGAGTGCTGTACTGAAGGCTCTCTGTTGCTTTCTGCCATGACAGGTTGTGACAGACTCTAATGACTGAGCTAATCTGGACAACCCTGCCCACTTCCTAGCAATGTCCTCCAGACAGACACCTTTTCATGGCACATCATTCAGGATGCATCCTGCTCAGCTCTCTCTGTTGCTTTCATCTCACTGGGCTTGAGGTCAGCATTCTGAGCCCAAGGTTTTCTAAGATGGAGCTCACAGACACAGGTGAAGAAAACACACACCCTGCTTGATGTGTCTGGCCCAGCACTCTATTTCAACAGTTGAACCAATGCACCCTCTGACTCAGATAGCTGCAGCATAAGGCCACACCTCCATCTGATGCCTGTTGTCCCCAGACTCACTGCTCACATCTGCTTTTCATTTACTTGGCTTGGTAGAATTGAGTGGTCAGTGTCATAGTCATGACACCACATGTACTTAGAAAGCAGCTGGAATACATCGGCATTTCCCTTTTCCATGCATTCTGTAGTAGGTACTAATAACATGACAGATGAGGAGAGGGAGGATGGAAGAAACCGGATAAAATTCCAATGTTAACTTTGAGCGTACAGGGAAGTAACTTTATATTTAGTAGCAAATCCTATCTACTTAGTACCAAATGTATAGAGTACTTAGCTTGAAGGTGCATTCATCAAGTACTTATTAAGGGGATACTGAGTTCTCCTTATAGAACAACAACATACACCCACATTTAAATCCCAGGCCAGCTCAACTTACTGTCATCAAACCTAGATAATTTCTATTAGGACCCATGCATAAAAAGGACAGGAACTGAATATTTCTCCAAATAATATCTAATACACTGCCATTGGCTTTGTGCATAATAACACTGAATAGTGTCACCATGACAACACACTGTCCTTAGTCATAGTCAGAGCATCAGGTGTATGTCATAAATAGAACATTCATTTTCATCCTATCCAGTCGTGTCTTTACTTTTAATAAAAGAAATAATAAATGACTTATTAGTTTTTTGCTCTGAAATTTATTTCAGGAAGTTCTTATTAAATAAGTAACATAACCACAAGAGGCATACAAATTTTGTATTTTTCTTTAACAATTTCAAGCATCTGTGTAATGTATTTTGATTGTACTTACTATTCATTACCTTCTTTGATACATTCTCCTCATCTCTTGCTAAATCTTTTCTTCTCAACAAAGATATCCTTAGACTTCCATTTTTTTTTTTTTTTTTTTTGGTGTCCCACTGGTTTTAATCGTCGTTACTTGCATGATTGTGAGTGGGAGTTTATTTACTGGAGCATGGATGACCAGTGGCTTCACTAGTGAAGAAAATGACTCTCCTCTGACAGCAACCATAACTGCCAATAGCTCTTCAGGGAGGGGCGTGGCCCAGTAAAACCCTTCCTGTCCCATAATGCAATGCTGACAGGCTCCTGCAGGTGACCATGGCATTTCGTGTCCTGAAGACATTCTTTCCTAGCTCCCTTTCCCTTTGTCTGACTCTTGCACTCTTTCTGTCTCCTCTTACACAATGTCCCTGAGTCTTGGAGGGAGATATTTTCACATTTAAAACTTTTCTTGGTCCCTTAATGAATAATAAATAATCCATATCTGTTAGGTGAAAATTTGTGTGTAGAAAACACAAAGATAAGCAGGAATGACTTTCTAGACCTCAAGATATGGATAATACACAAACCTATGTTCCTAAGTATGTCATGTGAATCTGTAAACCTAAAATTAGAGATCACATGGCCACATAGCATTACTGCCATTCCCTGAAAGGCAGACACAACCAATTACTGATATCTCTTTACATTTGTGGTTTGTTCTAGATCTCATTCAGACAATCTTGGCCTGTCACAACAGTGACGAGTTTATATATATCAAATGACAAGTTGGCTAAGTTAAGTGGGACGAGTGCATTAAATCAGCAAATTGTCTTTCTGTCAAGTTTCAAAAATGCATTAGACAAGGGAATGTCTTCCTTTATTTCATGTAATAAGATGTGCTCCAGGATAGTATTTTTGACATTTATTTTTAATATATTCAATTATGTGTACGGTATGTGCCTGTGTTGGGTTTGTGTACACGAATATAGAGGGTGTCAGATACCCTGGAACTGCAGTGCTTGGTGAGTCATCCAGTGTGGGTGCTGGGGACCAAACTGCAGTCCTCTGCAAAAGCAGTGTGTCTTTTTAACTTTGAGCCATCTCTCCAGAACCTAGGGAAGGCTTTACAGAACAATATTATTTAATTATGTCTTCTATTTAGTATTGCTTATCATATTTTGGATTTTTCTAGGGGTATGGACTTTACAGTAGAAGTGGTGAGTAGCAGTTATTGCTGATAAACTGGCATGTGTTAGGCGTGGTGACTTGCCTATTTGTTTGTCATTAACCCTTTTTATATCGAGGAATGCATCACCACCCAACTTACCTTGATGAAGAGGAACCCAGAGTTGAAAAAGACAAAGTAACTTGTCAGGTTCCTACATGAAGAGGCAAAACATGAAATTCTGGACTTTGCTGATGCTCATCTTCATTGCTTTAAAAAGTTTGTTTTCATTTGTTTTCAAGACACAGACCATTTCCAGAAACATGTTTACAGATGAATATTAAACAAAGACATTTTGAATCCTTTGTCAGATGCCTTGGATTATTCACTTCTATCTTGGCTTTCTGCCATTCCATAGAAACAAAATGTCTCCACCATCCTCTGTGTAGGACCAGAGGTCACTGCTGTATTTCAGTTCCCATACTCCAGATTTCTGCTCTGCACATCTCCCAGCGAGTGCTAAAGACTCCAGGAGGCAGGGACATAATGGGCTTTGCTTAATGATTCCATCAGCAGTTGATGCATCTGTGGTAGATGTAAAACCAACTCTCAGCTTTGGATTAAATCAGATGCTCACTGTACATGAGGACAATGGAAAGAATCAAGAATATAGCTCTAAAGGCACCATTAATACTCCCTTAGAGGCTCCCTAGTGTAGAAATCTCATTAAAACACTGTGTTCTCGACTTTCCATGACTGTGGCACACTTCTTAATGTTAAAAACCTGATAATAAATAACATTTTATTTAATATTATATATAAATACATAACAAATAAATATTAAAAACAACCCAAAATCTAACCCCTAACACTTAATGGAAAGAAACAAGTCTCACTCAGGTTCTTGCAGATAGGGAAAGAAGCAAACTGAGTTAAAGATTTGAAAAAGAAAAAAAGCAGAGCTCTTTAGGATTTCCAAGTGAATGATGGGCTGCCAGAGTCCTGAGCACAGGAAAGTGACCATTGGGAAGGCCAGTGCTTAACTAGAGATAAGGCTAAGTATTCAGGTCTATG
The DNA here is from genome assembly GCA_021653895.1 of Mastomys natalensis. Classification (NCBI taxonomy): domain Eukaryota; kingdom Metazoa; phylum Chordata; class Mammalia; order Rodentia; family Muridae; genus Mastomys; species Mastomys natalensis. The sequence continues at coordinate 1,605,944 of JAJTUV010000708.1, forward strand.
ATTATATTGAGAGGGAGGACAGGTTGCAGGCTGTACAAAACAGTCTTGTCTCTCAAGAGTGATTAAAATTGGTGCTCATTCCAATATAGCTATGCAGACTACACCAGGATTTCTCAACCATGATTCAGTGACACTTTGGCCAAATAACTTTTGGGGTATGTGTGTGTTCCTGTTTTTTGTATATATATGTAGGTGTGTGTGTGTGTGTGTGTGTGTTTGCACATAAATATGAAGGTCAGGCATCAACATTGGGTATCATTCCTAAGAAATATCATCCAACTTGGTTTTTGAGACAGAATCTCTTACTGAACCTAGAATTTATCCACTTGACTAGACTGACTGGCCAGTGAGCTCCAGGGTGAGTGTTCTCTCCTCCCAAGTGCTGGGATTTTTCGACAGGGGTTCCTTGTGCTTTCAAAGCAAGCACTTCATTAACTGAGGTATCTCCATAGCTCTAGCCCAAATAATTTTCATTGAGGGTCTAATGTTCAATGGTATCTATGGATTTTGTCTACACATGACAGGGCCATGCTTCTTTCTATAGTCATGACTCTCTAAAATTTTCTTCTGACATTGTCAAATGCTCAGGGGCAGTCCAGGCATCTGTCCATTCGCCTCCTTCAGGTGGGTTTGAATTTCATCCCCATACTTACTGACTGTATAGCCTTAATAAAAAATAAAATAATATTAAGTTCTTCATTGACTGATTATTTCTTCACTAATTCAACCAAAATATGTGAAAGGAGCCAGGAAATTTACAAGGTTTGGAGGGACTCAGTATGGACCACTTTTGATTTCACGTAATGTATAGTATGTGGTGGTTTGAATGAGAAGGGACCCCATAGGCTCATATATATGAGTGCTTAGTCCTCAGCTGGTAGAACTGTCTGGGAAGGATTAGGAGATGTAGCCTTGTTGGAGAAGGTATATCACAGAGGCTGGGCTTTGAGGTTCCAAAAGCCCACCCCATTCCAAGTTACCTTTTATCTGCTTCCTATTTGAAGATAAGAATGTATATTCTTGGCTACTGCTCCAGTCTCATGCTCATCTGTCTGCTGTCATGTTTGTTCCCAGTCATAATAGTCATGGACTCACCCTCTGAAACTGTAAGCAAGGTTCCAGTCACTTTCCTTTATAAGTTGCCTTGGTCATGGTGTTTCATCACAGCAACAGAAATTAACTGAGACGTAA